>CM061533.1:71779768-72126306 GCA_030545055.2 Neoaliturus tenellus | reverse complement strand
AAAGAAACGCTGATGCACTTCAACATGTGTGAGACCTAAAACTTAGATATTTGATGGTAAAAGATGAGATTTTCAGCAAAATAAAATAATAAATAAATAAATCTTTATTTTCTCATAATAACAATACATAGTTTACAGATCAAACACTTGTTAATATACCTTTTACATACATTATATTCCTATATATACATATATACACATATACACATTCACATATATATATATATATATATATATATATATATATATATATATATATATATATATATATATATATATATATATATATATATATATATATAAGTAGATAGTAATATGGGGTTCCTGGCTCACTTTGGATACTCAAAGAAAATCAAACAAATTTCACAGTTTTTTTTATACAATTATGCAATATTTTTGCCTTTTTGGCCAATTTTTTTAATTTGTCAAATTGTCTTAAAAAATATGCAAATTTAATGAAATTTTTAACAAATATGCCAAAATTTTTATAAAATTTCCTACTAAATAAAATTTTTTTAAAACAAGTAAAATTATTACATTTTATAGAGTTTTTTTTAAATAAAATTAGTAGTTGACTTTTTATAGGTCAATTTAAGTTTTCTAGAGTATTTTTTCAATAAAATTAACAGTTGAATTTTTATAAGTTAATTTAAAATTTTAATAGTATTTTTTCAATAAAATTTGACTAAAATAGTGATAATTTTGATTATATTTTAATTAATTTGTATAATATTATTTTTGATTATACTCAAGTAATTTTTATGAATATGAATTGAAAAAAATTGTATATTTTTTTCTATATAAATGGAAAAGAAATGTACAAGATGTAAATTGTATAAAAATGAAACTCAATATTATAAATGTAATAAAAATAAGTTACATTCAAAATGTAAAGAATGTGATAAAATTTATGAAAAAGAATTATTTGATAATATTAAAATAGAAGAAAAAACTGAAAAGAAATGTACAAATTGTAAAGAAACAAAAGATATATCAAATTATTATAACAAGTATTGTAGTAAAGATAGAAAACAGGCATTTTGTAAACAATGTATTAGACAAATGTTGTTAAAACCACAGTTGTGTGAATTTGGAAGAGAAATTAAATATCTTTATCACTATCCAAAACATTTGGAAACTAAAATTCATAATAAAAATATTGAGAAATTAAAGAGTTAAATAACTAAAATAATAAAAAAAATTACTAGTTTTAAAAAAATTTAATTTTATTGAAAAAATACTCTAGAAAACTTAAATTAACTTGTGAAAAGTTGACTATTGATTTTATTGAAAAAATACTCTAGAAAACTTAAATTAACTTGTGAAAAGTTGACTATTGATTTTATTGAAAAAATACTCTAGAAAACTTAAATTAACTTGTGAAAAGTTGACTATTGATTTTATTGAAAAAATACTCTAGAAAATTTAAATTAACTTGTGAAAAGTCGACTATTGATTTTATTGAAAAAATATTCTAAAAACTTAAATTAACTTGTGAAAAGTTGACTATTGATTTTATTGAAAAAATAATCAAGAAAATTTAAATTAACTTGTGAAAAGTTGACTACTGATTTTTATAAAAAAATTTCCCTTAATAAATGGCGAATGAAAAAAATAAAAATTATTGTTATGACTGTAATAAATATATATCTGCTAATATGTTTACAAAACATTTAAATTCAAAACTTCATTTAAAAAATAAAGAGATAAAAATTAGAGAATATAATGACTTATTATTATGGGCTAAAAGTAATAATATTTATGATTATAATAACAAAAATATTGATCAATTAATTGAAATTAAAAATATATATGATCCTACAAATTATTCATTATTTAATATAGAAAAATTAAATGAAATTGCAAAAAAATTATCTGTTAGAAATTATGAAAAATTATCTAGAGATGAACTAATTAAAAGATTAAACAAAATTAAAGAAAATCCAAATAATTTAGAATATAGATCATTAAAATATATTCAAAGTTTAGCAATTAAAAATAGTATTAAAATTGTTAATAAAACTAGAAAAGAATTGATTGGATTATTAAATGATTATTTTAAAAATAAACCAATTTCAAAAGAAAATATAATAAATATTCAAGAAGCTTCGTCATTAAAAGGATATTTTCAAGATTATATTTTAACAAATTCAAATGATGATTTAGATATTAATGATTATTTAGAAACTCAAAGAAATGAAATAAAAAAATTGATAGAAAAACAAAAATTCAAAAATATTAAAGGACAGATGGCTTTAGAATGTGAATATGAAAGAAAATTAATAAATGGTGAAATTCAAAATAGTAATATGTATTTTTGTATAAAAAGTTCAGATATTTTAAATATAGATGATTTTATTGATGATCAATTCAAGAAATTAATAGTTAGAGAACAACTAAATCAACCATCAAAAGGCTCTGGTTGGTCATTAAAAAGATGTGTTGAATTAAATCTAAAATTATCTAAAAATAATTCATTAAATGCTGGATCATATATAGAATTACCAAATAAAATTAAGAATAAAAAATGTTGTGTAAATTTTAAAAATAAAGATGAATATTGTTTTATTTATGCAATTAGATGTGCTATTGATAAACCAAACAAAAATGCTGAAAGAGTTAAACAATATCAAAAATATATAAATGATGATATTTTTAAAGGTTTTGATTATCCAATAACATTAAAAGATATTAAATTATTTGAAAAAAGATCATTTGATTCTAAATATAATTATCCATCAATGTCAATAAATATTTATAGAATTGATGAAGATGAAAAAATAGTGCCATTACAAATATCTGAACATTATAATGTAAAATTAGAAATTGATTTATTATATTATAAAATTGGTAATAATTGTCATTATATATTGATAACAGATTTAAATAAATTAGTGTATTCTCAATTATCAAAACATAAATCAAAAAAATATATTTGTAGAAGATGTTTGACTCATTTCTACAAAAATAAAGACTTGAATAATCATTTAGAAATATGTAAATCATTAGAACCTTGTAGACCTATAATGCCATTTCCTGGTCAAAAAGTAAGTTTTAAAAACTATTACAAAAAGTTTGAACATCCATATGTAATTTATATGGATTTTGAAAGTATATTAGAAAAGATTGATAATTGTAAAAATAATCCAAATTGCTCATATACAAATAAAATTCAAAAACATATACCATATGGATTTACAATCTATTTAGTATCTAGAGTAACTAATAAAATGTATAAACCTATTTGTTATAGAGCAAAAAATGAAGAAGAATTAATAAATGTACCAAATAAATTATTTGAATATTTAGATAAAATCTCAAAATATATAGCTAAAAAATATAATTCAAAAAATAAAAAGCCTATGAATTTAACTAATGAAGAAGAAATTAACTATCAAAAAACTAATATTTGTCATATTTGTGAAGATGGTGGTTTTGATGATGATGAAAGAAAAAAGGTAAAAGATCATTGCCATTTAACAGGAAAATTTAGGGGTGCTGCACATTTAAACTGTAATTTAAATCTAAAATTCCCTCAAAATATTCCTATATTCTGTCATAATAGTTCAAATTATGATACACATTTGTTTATAAAAGAATTAGCTAAAAAATATGGTAAAATTGATTTGTTAGCTAATACAGATGAAAAATATATAAACTATTCAGTAAATTCTGGTTATGGTTATGAATTTGAAGGTGATAAACCTAGAAAATTTATAAAATTCTCATTTGTAGATACATTTAGATTTATGGCTACATCAATTGAAAAATTAGCTAAAAATCTTAAAGAATTTAAGCATATAAATAAATTTATAAAAGAAAATGATATAATTGAATATGATAATGAAACATTAAAAATATTAACTTCTAAAGGTGTATTTCCATATGAATTTATTGATAATGTTGAAAAATTAAACTATGATAAAATATTAGAAAAAGATCAATTTTATAGTTGTTTAACTAATGAAAATATAAGTGATGATGATTATAAACATTATATAAAAGTTTGGAATAAATTAAAAATAAAAACATTAGGTAACTATTCAGATTTGTATAATATTCAGGATGTATTATTATTAGCTGATATATTTGAAAATTTTAGATCTGTTTGTTTGAAAAATTATCAGTTAGATCCAGCACATTATCTAACATCACCATCACTAGCTTGGGATTCTATGTTAAAATTAACAAAAATTAAACTAGAATTAATAAGTGATTATAATATGTATTTAATGATTGAAAAAGGTATTAGAGGTGGTATTTCACAATGTATAACTAGATATTGTAAAGCAAACAATAAATATACAAAAAATTATGATAAAACAAAACCTGAAAATTATATGTTATATATAGATGCAAATAATCTATATGGATGGGCTTTAAGTCAAAAATTACCTTATAAAGATATAACATGGATGAATCCTAATACATATACATCAAATGAATGGGTAGAAACAATATTAGAATTAGATGAAAATGCTGAATATGGATATATATTAGATGTTGATTTAGAATATCCTATTGAATTACATGATAATCATAAAGATTTACCATTAGCACCTGAACATTATAATAATAAGCTTTGTACAACATTATTTGATAAGAAAGATTATGTTATTCATTCAAGAAACTTAAAATATTATCTACAAAAAGGATTAAAATTAAAGAAAGTTAATAGAGTTATAGCATTTGATCAAGATGATTATATGAAAAAATATATTGAATTAAATACCAAATTAAGATCCAAATCAACATCAGATTTTGAAAAGGACTTTTTTTAAATTGATGAATAATAGTGTTTTTGGAAAAACTATGGAAAATGTTAGAAATAGATGTGATATTAAATTAGGTGACGAAAAGTTTTCATTAAAACAAGCCAAAAAACCTAATTTTAAAACATTTAGTATATTTGATAAAGACTGTATTGCTTCACATATGATAAAAGAAAAGGTTAAGTTTGATAAACCAATCTATATAGGATTTTCAGTACTTGATTTATCAAAATTACATATGTATCAATTTTACTATGAAAAATTAAAGAAGTTTGATCCAAATATAAGGTTATTATATATGGATACAGACAGTTATTTTATAGAATTTAAAAAGGATCCATATAAAATTATTAAAGAAAATATTAATGAATTTGATACAAGTGATTATAAGAAAGAACATGAATGCTATAGTGAAAAGAATAAAAAAATAATTGGTAAATTTAAAGATGAGTTAAATGGTGAAATATTAGAAGAATATTGTGGTTTAAGATCAAAATTATATAGTTATGAATTTAATAATAAAAATCCTGTAAAATGTAAAGGAATTAAGAAAAGTGTTGTTGATAAAACATTACATATGGATGATTTTAAGAAATGTTTGTTTGATGATCAAGAACAATATAGAGAAATGACTTGTATTAGAAGTTTTAAACATGAACTATATACAATTACAATAAATAAATTAGCTTTAAGTAATAAAGATGACAAAAGATTTATTTGTGAAAATAAAATTGATACATTACCTTGGGGTTATAAAGATGTAAAACAATAATTATAATTAATATATAATGATTAAAAAATCAAATAAATATTTAAGTATAAAGGATATTATATTTATCACAACAGATTTAATATAGAACTATTTTTATACCATATATTAAAGAAAATGATCAGAATGAATTAATATAAGATTTTAACATTTTATTTAAATAATATTTAATTCTTCTAAAATTTAGTAACAGATGTTTATAAAACACTGAAATATTTATAAATAATAAAAAATATTAATATATTATTAGTAATAACATTAAAGAATATAAACCTGCTCCATTAATAATATAGTATAATTTTGAAGATATTTTTGGAGGCTATTGAATATACAGCTAGAATTTAATGTTTTAAAAGCAATTTTATCATTAATATTTATTCTAAAATTTATTAATTACTCTATTTAATTAACCCAAAAATCAATTGTTATAAAAATTTCTGATGTAAAATATTTGTTAGTAACATTAGAACATAACAAATAATAAATTTAAATAATAAAGATGTTTTAATAATTTTTAACAAACAATCCTTGGTTTAAAGGAAAAGATATTTGTGATATATTAGAATATGGGAATTCAAGAGAAGCTATAAAAAACATGTTAATGATGATAAATTAAGTTATAGTAAAATTATAGGTGTCACAAATTATGACACCCTGGAAATTGATGTACAAACATGTTTTCAGATGCCCTAAAACAGGGCGTCAATAAAATAGATAATAAAACAATATTTATTAATGAATCTGGTTTATATTTATTAATTTTAAAATCAAAAAGGTATTAAAAACATGTAGATGATGATGATAAATTAAAATTTATAGATATTTTTAGAGGGGGCAATTTGTCCCCCCTATCATATAATGAAAAACATATAAAACTTATTAAAATTAGGTAGGACCCAAAATGGGTCCCACATAAATTATAATATTTATTTTAAAAATTCTTAAAGGAGGTAACCTTATCATACAATAAAAACTTAAGGGTAACAAAACGTTACCCTTTAAAAATTCAAAAAATATTCATAAAGATAATAAATTATATACAAATTTGAGACCCGTCTTAAAGACGGGTCTGACTTATAATAAAAATCATACTATTTTCATAAATGAAGCAGTTTTATATTCACTATGGAATTTCATAGCTCCTGAAAAATTAATTACTCCATGCAAAGGTAGAAACAAAAAGTCCCTATCTTAACTAAAAATAAATTTATATTTAGTAAAAAATGTTTTAATAATTTTTGATAAAGAAAATAATCCTTGCTTTAAAGCAAAAGACATCTTTGATATTTTAGGATATGGAAATTCTATATGATGATAAAATAGATTTTAATATTAAAATTTTAAAGACATTGTTAAAGATGAAAATTTTGATATCATTCTATTTTTTGTTAAATCTGCTTTAACATAATTGTTGTCAAATTCACGTTCATTGTTGTCAAATTCACGTTCATTGTTGTCAAATTCATGTTTATTTTTGTCAAATTTATGATTATTGTTGTCAAGTTTTTTATTAGTTGTATATAAATGTCTTCTGTATGCATTTATACATTGTTTACAATTTGATCTATATTTGTTTAATTGTTTTCCAAATTCATCAATATTTTTAAACATTTTACACTTATTGCAAAATTTAATTTCACCTTCCATTTATTAAAGGTAAATTAAAGGAGTATCTGATGGGTTATATATTTAAAGGGGCTGTTAACACCACTTCCTATATTTTGATATATTTGAAGATTTTATATTTAAAAACTTTCCAAGGCCTTGGAAAGTTTTTAAATATAAAATCTTCAAATATATCAAAATATAGGAAGTGGTGTTAACAGCCCCTTTAAATATATAACCCATCAGATACTCCTTTAATTTACCTTTAATAAATGGAAGGTGAAATTAAATTTTGCAATAAGTGTAAAATGTTTAAAAATATTGATGAATTTGGAAAACAATTAAACAAATATAGATCAAATTGTAAACAATGTATAAATGCATACAGAAGACATTTATATACAACTAATAAAAAACTTGACAACAATAATCATAAATTTGACAAAAATAAACATGAATTTGACAACAATGAACGTGAATTTGACAACAATGAACGTGAATTTGACAACAATGAACGTGAATTTGACAACAATGAACGTGAATTTGACAACAATTATGTTAAAGCAGATTTAACAAAAAATAGAATGATATCAAAATTTTCATCTTTAACAATGTCTTTAAAATTTTAATATTAAAATCTATTTTATCATCATATAGAATTTCCATATCCTAAAATATCAAAGATGTCTTTTGCTTTAAAGCAAGGATTATTTTCTTTATCAAAAATTATTAAAACATTTTTTACTAAATATAAATTTATTTTTAGTTAAGATAGGGACTTTTTGTTTCTACCTTTGCATGGAGTAATTAATTTTTCAGGAGCTATGAAATTCCATAGTGAATATAAAACTGCTTCATTTATGAAAATAGTATGATTTTTATTATAAGTCAGACCCGTCTTTAAGACGGGTCTCAAATTTGTATATAATTTATTATCTTTATGAATATTTTTTGAATTTTTAAAGGGTAACGTTTTGTTACCCTTAAGTTTTTATTGTATGATAAGGTTACCTCCTTTAAGAATTTTTAAAATAAATATTATAATTTATTTGGGACCCATTTTGGGTCCTACCTAATTTTAATAAGTTTTATATGTTTTTCATTATATGATAGGGGGGACAAATTGCCCCCTCTAAAAATATCTATAAATTTTAATTTATCATCATCATCTACATGTTTTTAATACCTTTTTGATTTTAAAATTAATAAATATAAACCAGATTCATTAATAAATATTGTTTTATTATCTATTTTATTGACGCCCTGTTTTAGGGCATCTGAAAACATGTTTGTACATCAATTTCCAGGGTGTCATAATTTGTGACACCTATAATTTTACTATAACTTAATTTATCATCATTAACATGTTTTTTATAGCTTCTCTTGAATTCCCATATTCTAATATATCACAAATATCTTTTCCTTTAAACCAAGGATTGTTTGTTAAAAATTATTAAAACATCTTTATTATTTAAATTTATTATTTGTTATGTTCTAATGTTACTAACAAATATTTTACATCAGAAATTTTTATAACAATTGATTTTTGGGTTAATTAAATAGAGTAATTAATAAATTTTAGAATAAATATTAATGATAAAATTGCTTTTAAAACATTAAATTCTAGCTGTATATTCAATAGCCTCCAAAAATATCTTCAAAATTATACTATATTATTAATGGAGCAGGTTTATATTCTTTAATGTTATTACTAATAATATATTAATATTTTTTATTATTTATAAATATTTCAGTGTTTTATAAACATCTGTTACTAAATTTTAGAAGAATTAAATATTATTTAAATAAAATGTTAAAATCTTATATTAATTCATTCTGATCATTTTCTTTAATATATGGTATAAAAATAGTTCTATATTAAATCTGTTGTGATAAATATAATATCCTTTATACTTAAATATTTATTTGATTTTTTAATCATTATATATTAATTATAATTATTGTTTTACATCTTTATAACCCCAAGGTAATGTATCAATTTTATTTTCACAAATAAATCTTTTGTCATCTTTATTACTTAAAGCTAATTTATTTATTGTAATTGTATATAGTTCATGTTTAAAACTTCTAATACAAGTCATTTCTCTATATTGTTCTTGATCATCAAACAAACATTTCTTAAAATCATCCATATGTAATGTTTTATCAACAACACTTTTCTTAATTCCTTTACATTTTACAGGATTTTTATTATTAAATTCATAACTATATAATTTTGATCTTAAACCACAATATTCTTCTAATATTTCACCATTTAACTCATCTTTAAATTTACCAATTATTTTTTTATTCTTTTCACTATAGCATTCATGTTCTTTCTTATAATCACTTGTATCAAATTCATTAATATTTTCTTTAATAATTTTATATGGATCCTTTTTAAATTCTATAAAATAACTGTCTGTATCCATATATAATAACCTTATATTTGGATCAAACTTCTTTAATTTTTCATAGTAAAATTGATACATATGTAATTTTGATAAATCAAGTACTGAAAATCCTATATAGATTGGTTTATCAAACTTAACCTTTTCTTTTATCATATGTGAAGCAATACAGTCTTTATCAAATATACTAAATGTTTTAAAATTAGGTTTTTTGGCTTGTTTTAATGAAAACTTTTCGTCACCTAATTTAATATCACATCTATTTCTAACATTTTCCATAGTTTTTCCAAAAACACTATTATTCATCAATTTAAAAAAAGTCCTTTTCAAAATCTGATGTTGATTTGGATCTTAATTTGGTATTTAATTCAATATATTTTTTCATATAATCATCTTGATCAAATGCTATAACTCTATTAACTTTCTTTAATTTTAATCCTTTTTGTAGATAATATTTTAAGTTTCTTGAATGAATAACATAATCTTTCTTATCAAATAATGTTGTACAAAGCTTATTATTATAATGTTCAGGTGCTAATGGTAAATCTTTATGATTATCATGTAATTCAATAGGATATTCTAAATCAACATCTAATATATATCCATATTCAGCATTTTCATCTAATTCTAATATTGTTTCTACCCATTCATTTGATGTATATGTATTAGGATTCATCCATGTTATATCTTTATAAGGTAATTTTTGACTTAAAGCCCATCCATATAGATTATTTGCATCTATATATAACATATAATTTTCAGGTTTTGTTTTATCATAATTTTTTGTATATTTATTGTTTGCTTTACAATATCTAGTTATACATTGTGAAATACCACCTCTAATACCTTTTTCAATCATTAAATACATATTATAATCACTTATTAATTCTAGTTTAATTTTTGTTAATTTTAACATAGAATCCCAAGCTAGTGATGGTGATGTTAGATAATGTGCTGGATCTAACTGATAATTTTTCAAACAAACAGATCTAAAATTTTCAAATATATCAGCTAATAATAATACATCCTGAATATTATACAAATCTGAATAGTTACCTAATGTTTTTATTTTTAATTTATTCCAAACTTTTATATAATGTTTATAATCATCATCACTTATATTTTCATTAGTTAAACAACTATAAAATTGATCTTTTTCTAATATTTTATCATAGTTTAATTTTTCAACATTATCAATAAATTCATATGGAAATACACCTTTAGAAGTTAATATTTTTAATGTTTCATTATCATATTCAATTATATCATTTTCTTTTATAAATTTATTTATATGCTTAAATTCTTTAAGATTTTTAGCTAATTTTTCAATTGATGTAGCCATAAATCTAAATGTATCTACAAATGAGAATTTTATAAATTTTCTAGGTTTATCACCTTCAAATTCATAACCATAACCAGAATTTACTGAATAGTTTATATATTTTTCATCTGTATTAGCTAACAAATCAATTTTACCATATTTTTTAGCTAATTCTTTTATAAACAAATGTGTATCATAATTTGAACTATTATGACAGAATATAGGAATATTTTGAGGGAATTTTAGATTTAAATTACAGTTTAAATGTGCAGCACCCCTAAATTTTCCTGTTAAATGGCAATGATCTTTTACCTTTTTTCTTTCATCATCATCAAAACCACCATCTTCACAAATATGACAAATATTAGTTTTTTGATAGTTAATTTCTTCTTCATTAGTTAAATTCATAGGCTTTTTATTTTTTGAATTATATTTTTTAGCTATATATTTTGAGATTTTATCTAAATATTCAAATAATTTATTTGGTACATTTATTAATTCTTCTTCATTTTTTGCTCTATAACAAATAGGTTTATACATTTTATTAGTTACTCTAGATACTTAATAGATTGTAAATCCATATGGTATATGTTTTTGAATTTTATTTGTATATGAGCAATTTGGATTATTTTTACAATTATCAATCTTTTCTAATATACTTTCAAAATCCATATAAATTACATATGGATGTTCAAACTTTTTGTAATAGTTTTTAAAACTTACTTTTTGACCAGGAAATGGCATTATAGGTCTACAAGGTTCTAATGATTTACATATTTCTAAATGATTATTCAAGTCTTTATTTTTGTAGAAATGAGTCAAACATCTTCTACAAATATATTTTTTTGATTTATGTTTTGATAATTGAGAATACACTAATTTATTTAAATCTGTTATCAATATATAATGACAATTATTACCAATTTTATAATATAATAAATCAATTTCTAATTTTACATTATAATGTTCAGATATTTGTAATGGCACTATTTTTTCATCTTCATCAATTCTATAAATATTTATTGACATTGATGGATAATTATATTTAGAATCAAATGATCTTTTTTCAAATAATTTAATATCTTTTAATGTTATTGGATATGCAAAACCTTTAAAAATATCATCATTTATATATTTTTGATATTGTTTAACTCTTTCAGCATTTTTGTTTGGTTTATCAATAGCACATCTAATTGCATAAATAAAACAATATTCATCTTTATTTTTAAAATTTACACAACATTTTTTATTCTTAATTTTATTTGGTAATTCTATATATGATCCAGCATTTAATGAATTATTTTTAGATAATTTTAGATTTAATTCAACACATCTTTTTAATGACCAACCAGAGCCTTTTGATGGTTGATTTAGTTGTTCTCTAACTATTAATTTCTTGAATTGATCATCAATAAAATCATCTATATTTAAAATATCTGAACTTTTTATACAAAAATACATATTACTATTTTGAATTTCACCATTTATTAATTTTCTTTCATATTCACATTCTAAAGCCATCTGTCCTTTAATATTTTTGAATTTTTGTTTTTCTATCAATTTTTTTATTTCATTTCTTTGAGTTTCTAAATAATCATTAATATCTAAATCATCATTTGAATTTGTTAAAATATAATCTTGAAAATATCCTTTTAATGACAAAGCTTCTTGAATATTTATTATATTTTCTTTTGAAATTGGTTTATTTTTAAAATAATCATTTAATAATCCAATCAATTCTTTTCTAGTTTTATTAACAATTTTAATACTATTTTTAATTGCTAAACTTTGAATATATTTTAATGATCTATATTCTAAATTATTTGGATTTTCTTTAATTTTGTTTAATCTTTTAATTAGTTCATCTCTAGATAATTTTTCATAATTTCTAACAGATAATTTTTTTGCAATTTCATTTAATTTTTCTATATTAAATAATGAATAATTTGTAGAATCATATATATTTTTAATTTCAATTAATTGATCAATATTTTTGTTATTATAATCATAAATATTATTACTTTTAGCCCATAATAATAAGTCATTATATTCTCTAATTTTTATCTCTTTATTTTTTAAATGAAGTTTTGAATTTAAATGTTTTGTAAACATATTAGCAGATATATATTTATTACAGTCATAACAATAATTTTTATTTTTTTCATTCGCCATTTATTAAGGGAAATTTTTTTATAAAAATCAGTAGTCAACTTTTCACAAGTTAATTTAAATTTTCTTGATTATTTTTTCAATAAAATCAATAGTCAACTTTTCACAAGTTAATTTAAGTTTTTAGAATATTTTTTCAATAAAATCAATAGTCGACTTTTCACAAGTTAATTTAAATTTTCTAGAGTATTTTTTCAATAAAATCAATAGTCAACTTTTCACAAGTTAATTTAAGTTTTCTAGAGTATTTTTTCAATAAAATCAATAGTCAACTTTTCACAAGTTAATTTAAGTTTTCTAGAGTATTTTTTCAATAAAATCAATAGTCAACTTTTCACAAGTTAATTTAAGTTTTCTAGAGTATTTTTTCAATAAAATTAAATTTTTTTAAAACTAGTAAATTTTTTTATTATTTTAGTTATTTAACTCTTTAATTTCTCAATATTTTTATTATGAATTTTAGTTTCCAAATGTTTTGGATAGTGATAAAGATATTTAATTTCTCTTCCACATTCACACAACTGTGGTTTTAACAACATTTGTCTAATACATTGTTTACAAAATGCCTGTTTTCTATCTTTACTACAATACTTGTTATAATAATTTGATATATCTTTTGTTTCTTTACAATTTGTACATTTCTTTTTCAGTTTTTTCTTCTATTTTAATATTATCAAATAATTCTTTTTCATAAATTTTATCACATTCTTTACATTTTGAATGTAACTTATTTTTATTACATTTATAATATTGAGTTTCATTTTTATACAATTTACATCTTGTACATTTCTTTTCCATTTATATAGAAAAAATATACAATTTTTTTCAATTCATATTCATAAAAATTACTTGAGTATAATCAAAAATAATATTATACAAATTAATTAAAATATAATCAAAATTATCACTATTTTAGTCAAATTTTATTGAAAAAATACTATTAAAATTTTAAATTAACTTATAAAAATTCAACTGTTAATTTTATTGAAAAAATACTCTAGAAAACTTAAATTGACCTATAAAAAGTCAACTACTAATTTTATTTTTAAAAAAACTATAAAATGTAATAATTTTACTTGTTTTAAAAAAATTTTATTTAGTAGGAAATTTTATAAAAATTTTGGCATATTTGTTAAAAATTTCATTAAATTTGCATATTTTTTAAGACAATTTGACAAATTAAAAAAATTGGCCAAAAAAGGCAAAAATATTGCATAATTGTATAAAAAAACTGTGAAATTTGTTTGATTTTCTTTGAGTATCCAAAGTGAGCCAGGAACCCCATATTACTATCTACTTATATATATATATATATATATATATATATATATATATATATATATATATTAGTGAAATAGTTTATCATTTATTTCGGACAGAATAAGTGAAATGTGTAGCTTACAATGTTTTCTACACTAATTAATCCATAACCAAAATCAGGAACGCTCACATCCTTTTATCCGATGGAATTTTTTTAACAATAAAAACAACAAACATTTTTTGCAAACAGTTGCCAACTTTATGAGCATTTATACATTAAATCAATTTGCCATATAGTTAAATAATAACATTAAAGGTTCTGGTAAACCATGTTTGATGACAAAAAAATTTGATTATAAGTTTTAAACTAATCAAAAGTTATGAAAAATGTGCTAAAAATTCAGTTAACCTCACAACAAATTTCTTATCTAAGTAATGAAAGTAAACAAAAATCCCAGGATTTACTTGTAATACAGGAGAAATTTTACAGGCGATTCTATGATTGTAGAATAGTTTTTATGAAACAGATTTTACAGGAGTTGTACTTTTTATTTTACAAGTCCTGTTTTTATTTTACAAGTCCTGTATTATAGGGCTTGTATTACAGGACTTTTATGAAACAGGCCCCTGGACTCAAGAAGCTTAAAACATTTTATAACTGAAACATCTGTTTTTTCTGTTTTTCTAGCAGTTATTTTTACAACAGCTGTCTAATGAGTCAATCAACTATCCTTCCTCCATAAGATTAACATTGGAACTTTGAAAGCCTGTGGGACGTAGCCTTGGAGTCCGATGTGAATTAGAATGGGATTCTGCTCATTTACAGCAGCCTTTCTAACGGTATGCGCGGATTTCTCCTACGATGCACACGAGCTAAGAAAAAAGGAGGAAACGAAACATCGTTGTTTAGTAATATATAGAGATTTTTCATTAATAGTAAGCAAAAATAATGATACTGCATTACAAGAAGCATCATGAAGAGGTACATCATTAAACCAAATACAAAACCGTAGCACATCAATGAGTTGATTACGATACAGGAGTCACTTTATGGTACAGTTTCTAGACCAATAATAGTTCGGCCTTTAACGAAAGTTTGGCCGAAGTACATATTACGCAATTCACACATCAGCTGATTGTTATTCCATTGCGATTCACGATTTAGTTTCTTTGTTTGCCTAGCCTCAAAAGAGGGTGTGATCTGATGTGAGTGAACGCCGCGCCGATTAGATTAAAGCGGTATCGGGCGTGGCCTACGTTTTTGATGGGTGACCGCCCAACCTATAATATAAATAATGTACTACTTTATTTTAATGTCCCCCATTAGCATTACCAAATTCATGTTGGTTAAATACACAAATTAGTGTGCATGCAACGATAGTACAGTATTCGTGTTTAAGTAATTAATCATTCAACAATTTTTAATTAATAGAATTAAATTTAATAAAAGCGAAAACAAAAGAATTTTAACCGGGATAAAATTTGTTGATAACTGAAGAAGTAAAGCCCATGTGTTACGGATTCAATATTAAGTTCAACGAATTTCTACCACAGAGCAGTAGGACTTTTGGCCTTGGATTTCCCAGCATCTGTTAGATAAAAGAAAGGAAGAAATTCTTATCCGTGCTGTCACTGACTTTATTATTAAAAACAAGTTTACTGAGCAAATTCGAGCCAACCAGACACTTCTTAAATAAGTTAACTCTCTTCCTTTAAAAAATCTTTTTTATTTTTGTAATAAAAATATAATAAAAGAATGCACATTTTAAATATTACAGCTTGTTGCATCTTCCGTAAATAATGATTTATTATATCAACTCTTATCTCAACAAGATAGAATTTGATGGATGAATCTGCTAAGTGTTTCAACTTAAAGTATAAGATTAAATTGTTTGTTCTATACGGTGTTTCCCCGATTTTTCATTCGTACTTAACTAGTACCAAATTTGAATTTAGAGAAATAAAGTCTAACCCCCCTGCGTAGTTGTAAATTTTACATTATTTGGTTTAACTGTTAAATTGTCAAAACACTCTTTCTCATGAAACAGATTGTCTATCCAAGCGGAATTGCATATTGAAAATGAAGGAATTATTGGAGATATTTCATATAAAAAATATACGCGAAGTGCATGTAGGGCATACGAAGGAGAGCGCCGGAAAATTGACTCCAATAATGTATTGATATGCTGCCTTTATATCTACGAGGTAAATACATCCTTTTGCTCATGAAAAAACTTTGTATATAAGTAATAAGCTTTGTAAAAAACGCTGAAATTCCACGACGAGCTCGTTCGCTCCGCTCAATCATCCCGCGCAACGAGCGTGTTGGCTTAGAATTTTGTAAGTACCACATTGAAACTGCAACACTTCGATTTTACTTGTTCAGTTATTAGCTAACTTGATTTTTGTTAGTATTTTGCGTTGGTTTTTTCCTGTTATTAAATTGAATTCAAACAAATTGCGCTAATTGTTATGTTTTTCGTTTCTTTATCTCTTTAAACAATAAACAATCATAATCACCACTCTGAAGTACTATTCAAAAAATTTATAAATTATTGTTAAAAGTAGGCCTATGCATTAGTAACTGGCATTTCGAATTTAAGTTTAAGATTATATCGAAATTAACGTTTTCAAGTATAGAGACCTGTACAGTACAAATGTTTATTTTCCAGAAATAAGTTAATGTATTTGCAAAGAGTTTTTTTTATACCAGCGTGCATACATACATACGTTTATACTTTACTCGTATTAGATTAGAGCTGTTACATAAATATGTCTTTTGTTTTAAGAATGGCATGAGTAAATGTGAATTAAATACGAATTTGTAAAAAAAAAGACTAATTGTTACCCTTTATGACCTTTATTTCGCCGCCAGTTTATTTTACAAGTTTCGTAATATTTACTAAATTAATAAAATCTCCCTGTAATTAACAGTGGACCCTAGCAGACATCGCAAACCATGAGTTAGTTTGGCCTAGAATTGCTGGAACTCTACATGAAAATGTCTCTAGCTGGTTTCATTATGTGTTCATTGATGTGTTAATGTACACGCTGAACTACCTCCCGCTTCCTTTACATTTCAAATTATACACAGAGAGCAGTTACTTTATATTTACAGTTTATATCTCTGTCCTCGGGAATATGTTTGTCAGTGATTTACAACCGATTTAAATATGCTCAACAACAACTATGGCTGCTTGCAAAGAAAGTTGATATTCTTATCTTTAAGGGACTGATAATTTTTATCTCTATACAGTTACTCTCTAACTTATTGCTTTCTATTTTTAAAACATCAATAGAAAGTCAGTTTTAAATGTGGTTTTATATTATTTAATCAGTTGCGGTAGTGCTACTCTACCTCCCCGCCCGTTAATATATGACTTGGGCAGACCAAGCCCATTAACGGGAGCGGTGTGGTTGTCGGACGCAACAAGAACACCGGCGGAAACTAACTTTTGTTGGTCCGAGTTTATTATGGTTTACACCCCCCTGGTGTTGTATTTTAATTCAACTCCTTGTAACTTCTTCTTTTGCGATATTTTACAACGACACGCTGCTATCGGTGTTTTTGTATTAAACTACCGTTTACGCCATTTCTTACTATGTTTCAGATACCAATACCATTTATTCACTAATTTGTCGAAGTTTCCCCTTTGTCGCCGCTAATAATAAATATTAATTTTATCCTCGTGCTTGACTATAAAGAACATGAAAATATTAACATTACAATATCCACAGGCGTATAGTTATGTAATTTTTTTTCAAATAACAATTTCATTAGGAGGCATTTACTTCTTTACTTAAGTAAATTCGTAAATCAATGCTTAAGTTGATGGTCTTGGACAATATTTTGCATACTATATTTTGTTTTACATTTCTTCGTGAACACTGTTAACAAATACTCAGTGTTAAAAATATTTAAAAGAAAATTATTCATTGCTCATTGAGGTACAAGTGCTCGGCCCTAGCGAAGTCAAGGGTGTATTGAAAACAAGTGAGAAAGGATGTTAAACAATAGGCTGGAGCACACTCGTTCTCAATCGATGACAAGTACTGTATTTCGGCCCTGTTGTGCCAAACTAGTGATGATGCTAAACAATGGGTCAGAGCACAATTGGACGAAATTGATGTGAGATCTGGAGTTCTGCCCTGTTATGCCAAACAAGTGATGATGCTAAACAATGGGTCAGAGCACAATTGGATGAAATTGATGTGAGATCTGGAGTTCTGCCCTGTTATGCCAAACAAGTGATGATGCTAAACAATGGGCCAGAGCACAATTGGATGAAATTGATGTGAGATCTGGAGTTCTGCCCTGTTATGCCAAACAAGTGATGATGCTAAACAATGGGTCAGAGCACAATTGGACGAAATTGATGTGAGATCTGGAATTCTGCCCTGTTATGCCAAACAAGTGATGATGCTAAACAATGGGTCAGAGCACAATTGGACGAAATTGATGTGAGATCTGGAATTCTGCCCTGTTATGCCAAACAAGTGATGATGCTAAACAATGGGTCAGAGCACAATTGGATGAAATTGATGTGAGATCTGGAGTTCTGCCCTGTTATGCCAAACAAGTGATGATGCTAAACAATGGGTCAGAGCACAATTGGATGAAATTGATGTGAGATCTGGAGTTCTGCCCTTTTATGCCAAACAAGTGATGATGCTAAACAATGGGTCAGAGCACAATTGGATGAAATTGATGTGAGATCTGGAATTCTGCCCTGTTATGCCAAACAAGTGATGATGCTAAACAATGGGTCAGAGCACAATTGGATGAAATTGATGTGAGATCTGGAGTTCTGCCCTGTTATGCCAAACAAGTGATGATGCTAAACAATGGGTCAGAGCACAATTGGATGAAATTGATGTGAGATCTGGAGTTCTGCCCTGTTATGCCAAACAAGTGATGATGCTAAACAATGGGTCAGAGCACAATTGGATGAAATTGATGTGAGATCTGGAGTTCTGCCCTGTTATGCCAAACACGTGATGATGCTAAACAATGGGTCAGAGCACAATTGGATGAAATTGATGTGAGATCTGGAGTTCTGCCCTGTTATGCCAAACAAGTGATGATGCTAAACAATGGGTCAGAGCACAATTGGATGAAATTGATGTGAGATCTGGAGTTCTGCCCTGTTATGCCAAACAAGTGATGATGCTAAAGAATGGTCAGAGCACAATTGGATGAAATTGATGTGAGATCTGGAATTCTGCCCTGTTATGCCAAACAAGTGATGATGCTAAAGAATGGTCAGAGCACAATTGGATGAAATTGATGTGAGATCTGGAATTCTGCCCTGTTATGCCAAACAAGTGATGATGCTAAACAATGGGTCAGAGCACAATTGGATGAAATTGATGTGAGATCTGGAGTTCTGCCCTGTTATGCCAAACAAGTGATGATGCTAAACAATGGGTCAGAGCACAATTGGACGAAATTGATGTGAGATCTGGAGTTCTGCCCTGTTATGCCAAACAAGTGATGATGCTAAACAATGGGTCAGAGCACAATTGGACGAAATTGATGTGAGATCTGGAATTCTGCTTTGTTATGCCAAACAAGTGATGATGCTAAACAATGGGTCAGAGCACAATTGGACGAAATTGATGTGAGATCTGGAATTGTACCCTGTTATGCAAAACAAGTGATGATGCTAAAGAATGGTCAGAGCACACTTGGGCAATATTGATGTGAGATCTGGAATTCAGCCCTGTTGTGTTAAACAAGTGATATGATGCTAAACAATGGGTCGGAGCACACTTGAACACAAATTATGTGAGATCTGGAATCCTGACCTGTTGTGTTAAATCAGTGATGATGCTAAACAATGGGTTGCTTGAGCATAATTGATCAGGAATTCAGGAATTCGGTTCTGTTTTGCCAAACAAACGATGATGCTAAACAATGGGTCGGAGAAAATTTGGCCACAATTTATACGAGATTGAGATGTGGAATTCGGCTCTGTTTTCGAAAATAAGTGACAAGTGATAATTCTACACCCTTCTTACACCCATTAATAATGCCACATCGTCCACCCCTTTATATAGGACTTCCCCAAAAATTTTTTATATACCATGCGTATACCTGTCTCAATTGATTATCAATTTGAATTGTGCAGCTATAAATCAAACGAAGGTTATACTATTTGTAACACAATATATTATTTATACTATTTACACACAATATAATCATATTCGTTTAGCAAAAAAATGTTGTTATTTTTTAGTTAAAACAACTGGTGATGCGAAACAGCAAGTCGGAGCTCACTTGGGCACAATTGATGTGAGATTTGGAATTCTACTCTTTTGTGCCAAACAAGTGATGATGCTAAACAATGGGTCAGAGCACACTTGGGACCAATAGATATGAAACCTGGAATCCGGACCTGTTGTGAAAAACAAATAATGATTCTACATTAATTATACCTGCCTCAATTCATTACTAACTAATTTGAATTGTGCAAGTATAAATAAAATGAAGATAATGCAATATATATTTAAATTTATTTATCTAAATATTTTTGTTATGAATAGTTTAATTAAAAATGTCTTTGGTTAGTTATTTTAGTATTGTATTGTTTTAATCACCGTGTCAGAGGGATTCACACTTGTTTTTACAAAAGAACAATACGGAGAGAGGTTCAATCTAAAAGAACAACAAGTACATATGGATTTATGATGTGGTCTAATGGAATTCAATAATCCTAGTGATGTGGCGTCAGCAGTGTTATTAATGTTCGGGCCTCGGAATTCCATTAGCAATATGTATCGTTTATACGGAACGTCACAGGTTTTAACCGAAAACTCTTGTCAGTAATAATCAAGTTTTTCCATTCTCCTCTTTTGGTTAGAGCTTTATCCTCAGTTTCAGTTGATTGTACAATGTGTGAGGTTTGCAGAGTACTGAGGTCAAATTATTTTAATGATAATATTATTATAAGGTGAATTTTCCATCTCAAACTGTGTCTCAAGATGACTGTTTGAGTGAAGATAACAAAATTTGAAGAGAAAATTAGCTATCTTAACTACGAAGTTAAAAAAAATTTGAACCTCCAAGTACAGTAGTAAGCATTAGAAAAAAAACTATCTGCTTAAAACAATGTGCTAGTTTAATTTTGTCCTAGTTTACAAAACATTCACCTAAAACGGATTTGTTACTATTTTTTTTTTACTAGATTTAAACTTAAATAACTCATTAACAATATTAACTCAAGTACTTGTTTTATTCATTCTAGCATAGAGGAGTTACAAAAGGTCTCAGGTGACAAGCAGATTGGAATTTCCTGTACGAAATGGAGATGGTTGAATGAAAGTAATTTTTTTTCAAAGATTGTTCAATACCTTTGCAATAAATCAATTCCTTTCAAGACTGTCCTGAGAATACATGGGGGTCAAAAACACAAGTCAAGCAAGCATTAGAAGAATTTTGCTGATCAGAATGTTGGCTCATGATTCAAATGACACTACCTGAAAAGAAATTTTGCAAAAAGGCAGACATTTTTCTGCAAACCTTTGCTTTAAGAGAAACATTTCTAACGAAGTTCAGACCTCTGACTGCTTGCAAAGGGCTATCTGGAACGTCATGCAGAGAGAGACACGTGAGGCTCCTCAGCGTGCATCACTCCCTGTCACAAGTCACTAAGGGGTCACTGTTCAATCGGTGTCCAAAACAGTTCAGCTTTTTAATGGCCATTTCTCAAATATCTTATGCAGCGTTTCTTTTAATTCAAATCAAACAGCCAATTTATCAATTATTTTCAAAAACATCCTCCAGTGAATTCTTTATTTTTTGCACCGGTCAACAAATGATAGAAGTGGACCAACCAATCCTTTCTTTAAAATTCTAAAAGTCCTCAGGAATGGATGAGATATCCAGCTATTTGTTAAAACAGGTTTAATACGCCCTTCTTGACACTCTTGTCAACCTTTTTAACGTTTCACTGTCATCAAGCATTTTCCCAAGTTTCTATAAGATCTTTAAAATTGTTTTAATTTTCAAAAAGGGAGACCCAGTTGATGTATTGGTAGCAATGGTACGATAATCATTGGATTATCGTACCATTGCTCTCCTGTGCACTTTATCTAAAGTACTAGAGAAGATTGTAGGCTATATATCATCTCTACAAACACAATATCCTTACAAAAAATCAGTTTGGTTTCAGAGCCAAACGATCAACTACTGAAGCAACATTAGCGTTCATAAATGACGTATGGAACAGCGTGAACGAGCCTCAGGAGTTTTTTGCGATTTCTCAAAAGCCTGTGATTGAGTTAACAATGAGACCATATTCAAAAAGATTGAGGGAATTGGTGTGCGTGGTGGTTTCACTTGCCTGCTTCAAGTCTTATCTTTCTGACCGAAGGCAGTTTGTTGATATTTGTGGAACTCCTTATGGGTACGTTGAATGCATATTTGAGTTGCCCCAAGGGAGCATTTTTTGCCCCTTGCTCTTCGTAATTTATGAAATGATCTTGTGAAACATCTTCCTTTGGCCAAATCAACACTATATGCAGATTAAACAACACTGGTGTTTTGAGGTCCTTCGTCTGATCTAAGATATAGATTTACAGAAACTTTACTAGCACTTCAGATATGGTTATCACCCAACAATCTTATTTTGAGCTCCTATAAAGCAATTTTCATTAAATTTCTTACAGCCAATAAGAATCCTGAAGATATTTCTTTGGTGTCGTTTGACATCAATGAGTGTTCATCAGCTAAGTTTATAGGGCTAACTGTGGATAGCAGTTTGTCATGGGATCTCCACATAACACATCTGTGCAATAAGCTGAGTCGAGTCACCTACCCACTCAGAACCCTACATCCACTCTTGGATTTCAATGCCCTTCTCGTGTTTTACTATGGGTGCTTCTTTTCTGTAATGACATATTGAATAGAAGTGTGGAGTGGGTCTCCCCATGCATCAAAACTCGATCTTATCCAGTAAAGAGCTATTGGTATCATGAGATGACTGCACTCATACACTCTACACTCTGCTCTCTACACTCATGCAGAGAAGCTTTCCGCTCAATTGGTATTCTTACCATCCCCTCCATTTTCATATTAGATATTCCTTTCCATGATGAAAACCATCAAGGATTTTCCAGTTGTTGACGCAAACCACAGACCTACAAGTGACGATCTCCACACTCCCAGACATCGTTTGGCTCTTTCTGAAAGGGGAATAAATAATGCCGGTGTGGTCTTTTTAAAAATCTGAGGGAATTTTAGTTGATAGGGAATATATTAGTGTTTAGGAATTTCTCTCTACCTAATCTAAAAATCATACTTGACAATATACCCTGTTTAGGTTACGGTTTGATATCATAGTTCACTCTTCAGTTTTTAATGTGACGACTGAGATGTACGACTTGTTCGTATTTTATTCACAATAAAGATTGCCCATTACCTATTATCAGGTAAAAGTGACGGTTTCATAAGATTCTTTTAGCCATAAAGAAATAATTAATCACCTCTTGGTGAAATTATTAATCACCTCTTGGCAGCGAACACGCCACTTTGTCTCCGGTGCAGCGATGCACCACCGCGCCGACCCAGATTGGGGCATTGTCCCAGTGCCGTTTGTACAGAGCCAATCTGTATGAATATTTAGCCAGCCGGGGAGTGGGTGGCTTGTATGTTTGTGTTTTCAGGAGTGTAGTTAGTTGTTCTTGCCCCCCTCCTCCCTTCCCTCCACGGCTTCCCAGCTGACTGTGATTGCTTTTCACAAAACTCTTATGGTACTTATTGTTTATGCATATTGAACTCTTGTCACATGTACTGTCTCATAACTATTGAACATTATTACTCTTTGTTGAAATAAAATTAGCACAGTCCCAATAATTTTGCCCATTAGTCTAGAGTTTTATTGACATTTACTTTGCAGCGTATAATTCTAGAGGTAACTTATCATTAAATTTTTAATCAAACATAAAACTTTAAAAACACTTTGACTCAATGAAAATTAAATGTAAAAATTCATTTGTATATTTAAATCCTTAAGAAGAGACTGTGTGTATTCTTTCAATACCTATTTGATTTTTTTAGCATATCCAGAATTAAAACTTAACCAAGCATAAAGTATTAATCATAATTATAATTGCAGGATATTTATAATTTTAAATTATAAAAATACGAATTTGTACCGTACATTCTACAGTTGTATACCTAAATTGCCCAAAGGCAGTATAAGTATGTTTGTAGTTATTGGTATAGTTGGTGCTGACAGTGACAGGAAAGGCTATATTCAATCAGATATGCGGCTTGTGCACACAGAGATCAGAGATCTGTCTGTGACACGGGCTGTAGTGGGAGCTTCTGATGTAATGTCGATATGATGCCGACAACCATAATTAGCCACAGGTGTATGAGCTAGCAGATCTTCGGCCTAGTGCATAACTTTGTTTCAATTAAGGAAAACCATCTTGGTTTGCTAGATCTCGTAATATTCACAATTTTGTGCAGAACGGATGGAAAAACTCTAGTAAAATAGTGAACAATGTTTTCAAAGCAACTATTTTTATATGTAGCATGAAACACTGTTTTTTAATGATTACCCATTATACATCACTTTACATTACCATGGTTTAAAACATTACATCCCTTGGTTTAATACATTTTTTCAGTGGCTGTTCCCTTGTAATTACATTTTGTTCTTCCTGCAACTAAGCTTATAATGTTAAATCAATCAAATTCCAATTTAAACTGAATTCGAACAGGAAAACTAATGAAGAGAAATGAAAGATGTATAGTATTAAATTATTGCTTTGCCCTTGGAAATGTATTTCTACAAATTAAGTTTTCTCGCTAAAATAAAGATACAGTGAATGTATGTGAAGTTAATTATGTTTTTAATTGGTTTCAACCGCTGTTGTAAATGATAGTTAATATAATGCAGTTGTGCTTCCCAATGGCAGCAAATGATTTAATCAGGCAAAATAATGACTCTTTGTCACTACACCATCATATTGCAGCTTATAGTGCTTCCGTTCACCGTTGCTTCATTGTTACCAAATTCATCACAAATAAATGAACAGTTAAATTAATTAATCACAACATTATTTATTTTTTACAAATTTTTTGTACATTGTACAGACTGTCAGTTGCTGAATCAATCATTACTTAGACTTTGACTTATTTCCTATAGGGTTACCACATATTTTTAAGCCAAACCCGGTCATTTGCGCCCTTCCCCACTAATAATTGCAGAAAACACGGAATACCATTTTTAAAATTATAAAATAATATTATAATTTATGTTAGTCTTTTATATTTTAATTTATGTTATTCTTATTTAGTAAGACAATCAAACAAAAACCACTTCTAGTATTTTTTTACTGAATAAAGAGGACGAGAACGACCTTGAATATCAAGTAAAACAAGGTAATAGAAGTGCTTAAAATGCATTGGCGTTATTATAGGACATGCCACATAATAAGATAAGTTCAATAGGACGGACCCCCACCCCACCAAGGGAGTATTGAATTTTATTGATAACACCTTTTTTTATGTTTTCTCTAAATCACTTTTAATCTCTCTAAAGCAAAAAAAATAATGATTGTGTTAAATGTTATCACCCTGCAAAAAATTAAATGTGAAAAAAATAAATAAATAAGAACATGCTGTTTCCTATTTTTATAACCTGCTTGGAAACTGCAAAAATATTGAATTCACTTTGCCACGTGGAAGAAAATTAATTCTAAAATATATTTCTGACTTCAGTTAACATTGTGTTTCTCATGTAAATTTTTAAAAGTTAAATTTTAAATTTTGATGATAGTTGATGCATTGTTGCCAAATCTAACCAAGATTGTACTGTACACTGACCATAAATGACAACATTGTTGTTGACAACAATTGCTGGGTGAGAAGGATGATGGAGGGGCACAGCTGTTTCAATTTCCATAGGACTATTTTGTGCAAGTAGAGTTGTATATGTTGTCTAAAGATGAGGCTTTGTCGATGTTGTTGTGTTGAGTAAAGGTTCATATTCTTATGGCCGCTGTTTTTTTGCAGACACTGATCAACACGGCGTACTGCACGCTGATTCTGCTCGGCAAGTTTGTCCAGCGGCTTGTGTTCGGCGAGCTGCGAGTCTCCGAGCAGCAACACCTCAAAGACAAGTTCTGGAACTTCGTGTTCTACAAGTTCATCTTCGTATTCGGCGTCATCAATGTCCAGTACATGGATGAGGCAAGTCTGATGATCTATTTCAATATTAAAATCAATTAAAGAAACAATTTAGCAATTCAAAATGATTACCATAATAGTTTTACTTTCAGATTTTAAAATTGTTTTAGTTTTAATTAGATAATATTTAAAATTGTAGTATGATGTACATTACAAAGATTTAGTTAGAAAATTCTATACCTAAAATTCCCATTAAATCATTTGTTGATTCTCACGCATACAATTATGATCTACCATTAAGGATGTTGGAGTTGATTGTGATTGAGTCTATTTCTTGTAAGGGTAAATGTTAAATGAGCAACTCAATAACATCTTTATTTGGAATCAGAATATTATGGTTTATAGCTCAAAGTTATGGCGTCATTTAGACGGATTTGGTTTGCGTGGGTTCCTTTGATGACGAGAATAGTTAGTTGTTTTACTAAATTTATGTAACATATCAAATATTTAATATTTTTTTTAAAATTACAGTTTTTTCAAAAATCCTAATAGGTATTGTAATGTTTGATCTCGCAAAAAAAATGGTAAATTTAATTGAGATCCTAACACCATTTTGAACGACTGGGACAAAAAATAAAAGAATTAAATGACAGGCGGTGGAGAGAAGTTGAACATTGCCTCTTAAGGGAAATAAATCCAACATGGCTTCACTCCAAAACAAAGGCTTAAGGTTGTGCATGAAAAACCATTTTCCCATTTTAGCGAGTTTCTCTATAGGGAGTATGTATGCTATTACGGTAGTAGCCAGGGTAAGACCTAAGCCCGGGACCATTTTACTTTTTCATTTTGAGGTTCCCAGTAGCCAAAAACACCGTTCGTTCATTTTCATGTTTATGTGTGTATATATACTATATATATCTGAGTGTCCTTGGTACTGATAACTTTTGGAGGGGACCTCCGATTAAATTAACAATAAATATATTCTTCTACAGGGGCAAGAAAACCCCGGGGGGATATATTTCTTCTTAATTTTAGGAATGTATGGGGTTATACTTAAAAATGTGATATAATTTTGTTACAAAAAAATTAACTTTAAAAATATATTGTGTCTGCTTAAAGTTATGTTAATTTTATTTTAACATTATGTAATTTTGAAGACCATTAGAAATTAAATAAAATCCCCACAAAATGACAGATTTATTTTAAATACTTTTCCTGAGAGAATTGAAAAACGAAACTGGATTAGAGCCTGGGTAACATGAACAGTCCACCTGCACTTCATCTAATACAAAGTGAATGTGTAGTGCACCACTGGCGGTATGTAGCATTGTCCGGGGAACTACGTCGACAGAGTAAGCTTGCGGCCACACAATCTTAAGGTTCAATTTAATTTTTATATGAAAAATATCATTTTATTTGATCTTCTTGTTACTATGCTTTTAAATAGAAAACCCCCATACTTCCTGTCTTAGATTAAATAAAATTCATTAATTTTAACACGTTGATTAAAAGTGCAATTTCGGTAGTGGCTTGCTGAATATTTTGCATTCCCGTTGTGTCTCTGCAGAAGCTATTGCCTGTTTTGACGTGACTTGTCCGCAGGTGGTCATGTGGTGTGCGTGGTTCAGCGTGCTGGGATCATTACACCTCCTGGCTCAGCTCTGCAAAGACCGCTTCGAATATGTAAGTCCCACATTTATGAATTTTGGCCTTGGCCCTCCAATTAGTCTTGATTTTTATAAAAAAGGAAGAGGTTGAAACTTTTATCAGAGGTTGGAGGTTCACCAAATTTTTACTATTTTCCAATGTGTTTCCATAATGTCCCAGAATGTTTTTTTCCAAAACCGGTAGAAAACTGGACAGTAACTTCGGAGTTTGTGTTTAGACGAAAAGAAGATCAAATTCTTCCAAAGGGGTAGGTACCCAAATTTGGTTGTTGCATTTCCATTAATTTGATACCTCCGCTCACTACGTTTTCATTTTACAAGCCAATGAGTTACGAAAAATTCAAATAATCTACTCTTACAGAAAAGAGATGTGATGGCATAAATTGAAATAATTTTGAAAACCTATCTTCAAAAATAAATATATTGTCCTGTTTCTTAGTGTTGGCAATCTAAATTTATCACTCAAAAGTAATTTTTTTTACTATTTTTTCCTTACAGTGACACTTTTGGAGCCTATTTATTATAATTATTCACATTTTTCAGAAAAAACTAGTGCAAAATCTTAGTAATCCTAATATTGAAATACATAGCTTTGTGAAAGATTGTAAGTACACAAGGGTTAAGAACAACAGTTTAAGTAGGAAAAGATAATTCAAATAAAAATTTTCCTAATAAGTTGACTCTTATTCTACTGAAATTAAATATTGACCTAGTCTTTGATCGTTGAATGATGAAAAAAGTTGTAGATTTTTAGATTTTACTCTTTATTTTTTATAATTAATTAATTTCAGGAAGGACTTTAAATATGTTCAAACTTTATAAATTTAGGACGGTTGCGCGGAATATAGGACTGTTCCAAATTACAATCTTCACACTCAATTTGAAGCATAAATATTTGTATAACCATGTGCAATATGAGGAGTTGATTAAACAATGTTTGTGTAAGTAAGGAGCGTTCAATAGGCGGTGAGTATGATGGCGGAACATTA
Source organism: Neoaliturus tenellus (assembly GCA_030545055.2). Taxonomy (NCBI): domain Eukaryota; kingdom Metazoa; phylum Arthropoda; class Insecta; order Hemiptera; family Cicadellidae; genus Neoaliturus; species Neoaliturus tenellus. The sequence continues at coordinate 72,097,201 of CM061533.1, read as the reverse complement.
GATGATTGTGTTGACTCAGTTGTCTTGTACAAACATATTACGACATATTTAATCTCTCTTTTAAGCAAACATAACCCCGGATGGATGGCTGAATAAACAGCTCATGAATTGTCCGACATTAATTGTCCAAAAGTAAAAAAATCCGTTTTTAAAAACTCATTTGTATATTGTGGACCGAAATACTTCAATCAGTTACCTTGCGAGATAAGATCAGCTAGTAACATCAAAGAATTCACCTTTAAATTAAACAAATGGCTATTTAATCAAGAAGATGTCAACTTTTTAAATATAATACATGTATAGATCACAGTGACAAATATATGTAATTTATTTCTAAATTTTTATGTAATAAAGTAAAAATGTATTTTAAGTTAAACTATTAAGAATTAAGAATTAAATGTAACTAGTGTAAAGTAGTGTGTGTGTGTGCAGACGCTGCGGAGAACTGCTCTGTTATCAAGTGATCGTTATCGTGCAGCTGAACTCACTTATCCGTCGTGTTATCAACTGTGGACTAAAATTGATTAATTTCTGTAGGCCATATACCGGAAACCGGCCTACAAAAATTCCTAAGAAATTAAATTGTATTGTTTTGTATTTTTAAATGAAGGAATAAATCATTATTTCATTATTTCAATTTTCGTATATACAGAAATTAATTTTTTTAAGTTAGTAATCCTTGCTTCAGTGTAAAAACAATCTTTTATGTCCATTGCGGCTTCAATGCGAAATTGTTAAGCTTTTGGAAAATTTAAAACATAAATAAATTTTTTGATAACATTGTGTTAAAAAAAATAACTTTTGATCATTTGTATTACAGTTAGATTAAATTTGTAAGAAACATTACTGAAAAGAAACTTTGAAAATTAAGTTCTGTTTGATTAATAAGTTACTTGGTATTTCTTCAAGATCTTATTGCTTTAGGCGGCATTCTTCTGGAAGCAAGAATATAATGAATACCTCGCATAATCATGCTTTGCAAAAAGCTCAACTTAGCTATGTGATAAGAAGGATACAGAACATCTGCAACTCAGCCTCGGTAAAAGCAGCATATCATCCCCTTCTAAAAACTCGAAGAGGATGTTGACTATAAAAGCAAGCATTTAGAATCCTCGCTGGCCTAGCCTAGTGAGATAGCTGCAGGTCTGCCTTCAAGAAACTGAAGATAAAAACTGTCTCATCCATTGTAGCTGATGTAGCTGTTTGTGAGATCTGAGGTAGATATAACTGTTGAGTGCAGCAAGAGGTGGACTTTGGACTAAATAAAACGCTCATTTCCAAAGGGTTACTACACCACTATATTGAAAACTAAATGATATTGATATTAAACTGTTCTACAAATTTGACAAATGATTAAACAACAAATAGCAAGGGGATGACCAACACAATGAAATATTAAACAAGAACAACTCAGTGAAATGATTAAATAAAAACAATCAAAGGCAGTTGGAGTGCTTTACTGAGTGAAATGTTAATAAAGATCTCTAGTTAAATTCAATTAATGTTTTAAATAAAATTAAGAAGCAGAAAGAAAATCAGTAAATTAAAATTTTACATATTAAATTCAGAAAATGTTAAATATTGCCCTTGAAAGAGCGAGCAGGATGACATTAATTTACATGATAAGATTTTGACAGTTTTGTTACATACTTATAATTGAAGAGCCGATGAATAACCAACACACTCACATACACTGATTCTAATATGCCTTACGGCATAACTAACAGGCCATTAATTTTCACTTCACTTTACAACACTCGCTAACATCCGAAAACAATTGACTCCACGATAAAACCGCACTTCTTGGAGAACTCTAGGAGACTGCCGTCCGTTGCTTTCCATGGTGAAGACGTCCTCCTCTCCACAATTTTGATCGGCCAATCAGATGATGTTATTGGAATTTGCATTGTTCTGATTGGCCGTTGACTTGACGAGCGGCTGTCCAAAGATGCAGGCATTAAAGTCTTCTGTCCCTGGTCGCTGACTGGATGCAGAGTTGGCAAAGGAATCAATATCGTGGGACAGGAAATGACTGGACATGGTAGACATGATTTCCTGTTGCACAGGCTGAGAGTCCGAGATTTTATATTTGAGTTATATTAAAAATTGATTTAATTTTGAGATGTAGTTACACCATCTACATCCAAGAAGTCAATCTGTATAGGGATAGACTTGGACTCCCAAGAAAAGAAAGATCCCGCCCATACAACACAAGGTACAAATCAAGAGCTTCAATCATAAAGCAACAAACCGTCCACGAAAATTTCTGATTTGATAATTAGTCTTTAGTAACTCTTTAACAGCATAACACAACAAATAAAAAAAAAACTGTTTAAATTATTTAAAATTTTTTAGATGTCCAGCTGAACCGTCATTTGCATGTTCCACATGTGTAAGTTTCATGTCCCCTCTGTAAGTTTCAGTATGTTACGTGTCTCAGCTCATTCCCAATGTGTTTCAGCTGTCGTTCTCCCCCACCACTCCGGGCTGGTCTCACCTCAGGCTCGTAGTGCTGCTTGTCTCTATCCTTTTCCTCTCAGGTTAGTTAACTGTATTGTGATGTAACAAAATTATTGTAATGATTCTCAGGTATGATGGTAACAAAATTGAAACGATTAAGGTAGGTTAATTTTTAAAATACGTATGCCACTTTATTTTAATACTGTAAAAACATTTTATTTTATACAAAACTCCAAACTTTTCCACTTTCCACTTTTTTCTTTCTAAACCCTCTTTCTACATCTCTTAACCTTTTTAGTTAACAACATGTTAAATTAATATGGTGATTTTGTATTTTTATTTCCATCAAACCTGTATTTTTATTTATTATAACTGAGAAATTAAAATTGATGAAAATAATTTTTTCTATGGTGGTTGATGGTGGTACAGTATTCATCTGAGGATTTTAATTCCTGTTGATGCTCAATGATAATTAAATTATAACAAATCTTATGTAATCTGGGAAGCTGAGTTGTTCTCGAGTTTGCCTTTGAATCTGGAGGTTGAACCTGAGAAAAGTTGGTAATTTTTTATGGTTTGATACTGGACCCCGCTGCGTTTGGTTATTGGGCTATTCATTAATTAATGATCCTGACAGATGAATCAGCTGCTATTTGTCAGTAACAAAGCTACACCTCATCTGATCTATCACAATCATCAAACTCACCCTTCAGTCAAATATGCACTAAAGAGTGTGTCGGTGTTTCAAATGAAGTATCAACGTTAAGTTTGAACATCTTTAGGGAAAAGCTAATTGATTTTATGATTGCCTAGTCTTAAAATAAATCAGACTTGGTACTTCTTGTGCCACCTATAACTTGTTGTTGGTAAAAATATTTACATGCAAAAAATTAATCTTAACCTAGACTTTTGGATCCCCATTTCAAATTTCATTCCAAGCTTGTGAAGATTTTACACTATTTTTTACAAACTACTATACATTGCCCACACATTGAAATATAAAATTTTAGGGCGCTTTCCCCAGAAATGCTTGAACTTAATCAACGTTTAAGCTTAAGATTTGGATGATAATTTGTTTATAAACTGTTTTATTTGCAGTTACAGCTGACTGTCATTCGAATTGTTGAATCACTATAGCTTTTACAACCAGAGTTAAATTGAAGTTTTTTTTTAATTATAAGGTTGGCAGGCCTTTTTTGCCTTACTTTGCCCCATCCACATAGACTATTGATCCGTGCGTAGATCGTGTTAGACAAAGTAAGGGGGTGAGCTGCTACAGTACAGAGGTTATTGGTACGGTACTGATAAACTCACAGGCAGAACCCGAATTCGAACCCAAGATATCGCTGCCATGGTCTTGAAGTCTGGCGCGCCAACACCACCGACTCTCCCAAAGTTTGAATTAAATCTAGATTAAGTTCAAACCTGTTTGTGGAAAGCGTCCGCAAGTACATTTTAATGCTTGGTCTGAGAATTGATGTTGACTTTAACTTTGATTTGCATTAGTAAGTTTTCATGCAAAACACAATCAAAAGCCTCGCAAAAATCACAGAAAATACTCTGTGATCCGTCCAAGGCCACTGAAAAGATCTTTACAAATCTGCAAAGGCTTCAGAAAATACTGTTTTTATCTTTGGTCAATTAAAGTGTAAGTTTTTAAGTGTAGTTTATTTGTTTGTTGATTGCAGGCCTCATGTTCCTTGTAGCAGTCGCTGTCGGCTTCTTGTCTGCAGGCCTCAACACTTTTGCATTCATGGCAGCTGAGGTTAGTTTCCTTCTTATTTATTTATTTATTTATTTATTTATTTATTTATTTTTTTTATTGATGGGCTCTCACTAAAACACTATCATTGACATTAACACATTTCTAATACAAAAGCATTTTAAACGGTATAGTGTTCTCTGCTTTAGTGTTGAGTGGGGACACATAAATGTTAAAACTTAAATTCTGTCAACATTTTAGTGAATTTTCGCTTTAAGGAATATGCTAATATGGTAGAAGTCACTGTAAGACCTATTCCCCAGACCATGTTATTTTGAGGTCCGTAGGAGCCAAAAACACCATTCATTCAAATTCATATATATGATACCTATTTGTCCGTTAATGCGATAATTTTTGAAAGGATCCACTGATTTTAAATTTAATATAGACATATAATACGGCATTCATCAAGTTAAGTTCAAGAACCAGCATGATTGGACCATAGGAATGGGGTTTTATGGTGTCCAAAAGGGTCAAAAATGTGTTTTTGATAATTTATACCCGTAGTTTTTAAAATGTTACAATTATAAACTAAACCAATCAAAAGAATTAAAAAAAAAAATTGTACCTATTTTGTATTATTAATTTAGCTAAACTGTTTATGGAGATTAAAGTAAAGTTTCCCAAGCTATTCTTATAGAAAAATTTGTAAAACGTTATAAATGGCTTGTTTAGCAACATATGGTACATTTTGGTATGTTTGGTATGTGTAGTTTTCTGTTTAAAGTATCTTCTGCCACATTCGCTAGGTAGTGAGTAACTAATATCTGCCTTAAAAAAAACCATGACAACAATCCTAAATATCTCATTCGCTTCCTTCACTCACCTTCCAGATGTTTTAATGTAGGCCTAAAGGCCGGCGCACATAGCAACAGACGGATGTATGCTGACGGACAGAGCAAAAATCCCTCCCCAGGTTATTAAATGTTGCAACGCACACAGACACGTTTTACCTAGACAGATGGACGTCTGTGTGCTTTGCAACAATCAAAATTTTGTTGTATTAATAATTACAAATGTAGAGTTATTACTGAAATTAAGGTTTTACACTTTAAATATTAATATTTTTCATCCTACAAGAAAATATGAATGAATCTTTAACACAATTCTATCGGCTTCAAAAAAATCAATTTCAGATTCTTTAATAAGTAAGAAGTTGGGGGAGTAGGGGGACGGTTAGGGGGAGCACTTAACTGTTGGCACCACTCCGGAACGTTCACTTTGCCTGCCCCAAAGTTGGTAACGTTCCGTAACGTTGTCATTCATTGTTTTATTTACTTTGCTTTTGATCAGTCTGCTTCTCAGTCCGGATTCTTCTGCCGTTTGTGGGAATATACTTTTACTGTTTTTCTTACTTAGTTTCAAGTTGAGTTTAAAAAAATTCAAATATAAACGTGTACTTTTAATTTGTTTTTATCTATCTCATAATATTTAAAAAAATTGTATATCTGGCATAGGAAGAAAATTTGTTATGAAAACATACGTACACACATATTTTACATTAGTTTACAGTACCAGGTTAACCTAGCCTTGTTCGTTGGTTTTAATTCACTTGTGTTATATTGTCATGATAATAAGACTATTAAATTTCTACCACCAACCAACTATACCTCTTCACAGTTAACAAGTGTATAAAAAAGACTGCTTAACATTAATATTCCTATATTTTTGTATACCTTTCGTTGTTATTTTGTTACTAAAATAGCAACCCATAAGACCAATGTTAAAAATACGATTTTTAAATCTATATTTAGACCAAAATCGATTTTTTCTGGAATTGGGGCGGTTTCTAAACTTATTTTTGGGCCAAAACACTCTTAAATGCAAAGTTTAAGCTACCCGGTAGATTTCGAGATCGTGGCACACATCCCTTCAGACAGTGCTTGCACTATAGTACCTATAGGATAAGTGTTATACTTAAAAAAAAAAAAATGAAATATTTCACCTTAAGCAATCATCAGGACAGATCGCATGGCATCTTGAACAGTTCATTTCTTGCTTCCTTGCCATTGTGTCACATGGTGACTATACTTAGGTTCACAAAAATACGCCGATGAGAGTAAATACAAGGTTGCCAAATCTATCCTGAAACATTATTTTTATTCTATAAAACACGTGGTAAACATAACCACAGATGACAACATTGCAGGGGGAGAGGGGTGGGGGGGGGTCACAGCTGTTAAAATTTCCATTGGACTATTTCGTGTACAGTACTTTACTGTAGTAACAACAACTAAATAATCCCATAAGCGTCATTTGTTGTAAACTTGTGTAATCTCTATATCTTTGTTTCTTTTTCTGGGAAATCTTGTTCCACTTGAGATAAGTCAGAATGAGGAAATACCTTATACACATACTATATTGTACGAAATTTAGCATTGGTAATTTTTAGGCCCTCGCAATGAAACCATTGAAATCTCCAAGTTGCAGCCGTGTGTGGGAGTGGTGCATCATGCTGGCCTTATACTTGAAGCTAGTGTTTGATTTGTTTGTATTCTGTCCCGCAGTGTGTGCTGCTCTCCAACCGCACGCTGCACACGCTGCTCCGCTACACGCTGCACGTGTACGACGTGTGTGGGGGCGGCGGCCGCGTGTGGGAGTAGTGCGTCACGCTGGCCTTATACTTGAAGCTAGTGTTTGATGTGTATGTGTTCTGTCCCGCAGTGTGTGCTACTCTCGGTCCGCACGCTGCACACGCTGCTCCGCTACGCGCTGCACGTATACGACGTGCGCGGGGGTGGCGGCCGTGTGTGGGAGCGACGCGGCGCGCTGGCCTACTACACGGAGCTGGTGTTTGATGTGTATGTGTTCTGTCCCGCAGTGTGTGCTGCTCTCGGTCCGCACGCTGCACACGCTGCTCCGCTACGCGCTGCACGTGTACGACGTGCGCGGGGGTGGCGGCCGTGTGTGGGAGCGACGCGGCGCGCTGGCCTACTACACGGAGCTGGTGTTTGATGTGTATGTGTTCTGTCCCGCAGTGTGTGCTGCTCTCGGTCCGCACGCTGCACACGCTGCTCCGCTACGCGCTGCACGTGTACGACGTGCGCGGGGGTGGCGGCCGCGTGTGGGAGCGACGCGGCGCGCTGGCCTACTACACGGAGCTGGTGTTTGATGTGTATGTGTTCTGTCCCGCAGTGTGTGCTACTCTCGGTCCGCACGCTGCACACGCTGCTCCACTACGCGCTGCACGTGTACGACGTGCGCGGGGGTGGCGGCCGTGTGTGGGAGCGACGCGGCGCGCTGGCCTACTACACGGAGCTGGTGTTTGATGTGTATGTGTTCTGTCCCGCAGTGTGTGCTGCTCTCGGTCCGCACGCTGCACACGCTGCTCCGCTACGCGCTGCACGTGTACGACGTGCGCGGGGGTGGCAGCCGTGTGTGGGAGCGACGCGGCGCGCTGGCCTACTACACGGAGCTGGTGTTTGATGTGTATGTGTTCTGTCCCGCAGTGTGTGCTGCTCTCGGTCCGCACGCTGCACACGCTGCTCCGCTACGCGCTGCACGTGTACGACGTGCGTGGGGGTGGCGGCCGCGTGTGGGAGCGACGCGGCGCGCTGGCCTACTACACGGAGCTGGTGTTTGATGTGTATGTGTTCTGTCCCGCAGTGTGTGCTGCTCTCGGTCCGCACGCTGCACACGCTGCTCCGCTACGCGCTGCACGTGTACGACGTGCGCGGGGGGTGGCGGCCGCGTGTGGGAGCGACGCGGCGCGCTGGCCTACTACACGGAGCTGGTGTTTGAGCTGGGCGCGCTCACTGTCGAGCTGCTCCACCACGTCCACATGCTGCTGTGGAGCAACATCTTCCTGTCGATGGCATCGCTGGTGATCTGCATGCATCTGCGCTACCTCATACACGAGATACAGCGGCGGGTCAAGAAACACCGCAACTACCTGTGGGTCCTCTACCACATGGAGCAGAGGTACGCTCAACATCTGTTGAGATCTATATGTGGGATTTTTATCATTATGTTAAAAGTTCATTTATTACTTTTAGCAAAATCACTGTATTGTTAGTTTGCAAAGGACTAAATTGAAATTAATCATTGTTCATGTACCATTGAGTGTGGTGGCAAACTTTGAAATTTCTTGTCACCCAGGAATTCACAGTAGGGGTTGAAATTTTATCAGTAACCCTAACCCATGCTTATTCTAAATTTGTTTTGATTACACCAATATAAATCAATAAATGACATAAATATGATGTTTATTTTTTTGTCATATTGTTTAGATTGATTTTCTTCTTTGTAGATATAAAAGTGATGAGAAGTACATTTTATTAATTTTATCACACCGTATGGAAAACAGTTGTTTTCACTCCAGCTTCGAGTATGGAAAATGAGGTTTTTCAACTCTATAATTCAGAAAATCCGGTGGAGTTTTTTCCAATACAGTACACTCTCGTTCATCGGACTCGGCGACATCGGAACTCCGCTTCATCGGAATTGAAAATCTGGATATTATTAATTTTTTTTTCTTACGAAATAAATAATTTTTCCGTTTTAGCGCCTTCAATTTCTATTCGTTCTATCGGCACAACAGTGAAGTATCACTTTTGCATCAAAAGTCATCAGGCGTTCCATAATCTGTACCCATCAATGTTATTTATGAGGCTGCGGAGCATTAAAATATAATGAGGAAGGGGCAGGAAGTGAACATCCGGTTCGACCGCTTCCCAAACTCTCATTCAGTCTGTCTATCGCGACTGCACCTGTGTTACGTGGAAGTCAGTTGACTGCTGGAATATAAGTGGAATATGAGAATAAAGATTTTTGATCTTTATTTCCTGCGTTGTTTTTATTCCTATCTGTTCATTGTTACCATGTTCAAAGTTCGAGTGCCTTATTTTCATAAAACCTCTTATGTTATCTTAAAAAAACAAGAGTGAATACAATCACGATAGTTCACCGTACGGGCGGAAATGATGACTCACGACGGACTCCGCTTCATCGGAATTTTTTGACATCCGAACCGGCCGTCCGCCACATTAGTTTCGATGAACGAGAGTGTACTGTACTAGTAATTAGTTCTTGTACTTGACCCCAGTAGCAATTCTAGCAAAAGTACTGGAAATAACCCCAAGAGTATGCTTATCTCAAATCAGCTTTTTCAATTATTTATTATACTTACAACATGTTAATTGAAATAATTAAAATAATTAATCCACCCTTCACAAGGTTAATTCACAAGGTCACTTGGAATTGGACCTTGATTCACGAGGTCAATACAACATGTATTGATTGAATTGTACTAGTGGAATCAACTGAGCTACAAACCGGTAATTTTGAAAAATTATGTACAGATAACATTGAATATCTTGGCCTGCCACAGGCGTTTACAGATAAAACAATTGAAGTAGTGACGAAGTTGGCAACTATTTTTAATCCCATATGTTTGTTAATGTGAATCCAGAAGTGGAGTATGTCAGAGGTTAAGATATTCTGTGTTATCTATAGTAAATCATTATTAATTATTATGAAAAATACTGTTCATAACTAAAATCAAAATTATTATTCTGTACCTTAATAGGAAATCAGGGTGAGCCCGGAAAATGGTACTTTCCCCCCAATTGATAATATTTGTTTATAGGCTAGTGCACTAAGAATAATTTAAAGAGTAAAAAGTGGTAAGTAATTTTTTCCGTCATCTCAAGAAAAGTCAGGGGAAAAGATATAAACATTTTTTTATATACAGACATTTTATGAGCCAGGCTATTCAGTTATGGAAACAAATTGGGCCTATAACTCTTACTAACCATGAGTTTATGTGGCAAATGGCAGCAGCCATGTATTATGAACCATTCTGATGCATTGTACTGATTATATTTTATGTTCACAGCTACCCTATGGCTTCCAGCAAAGAACTTGCTGAAAATTCAGACAACTGCGCCATCTGTTGGGAGAAAATGGAATCTGCCCGCAAATTGCCCTGCACTCATCTTTTCCACAAGTATGAGTTTTTTTATTTACCCTAATTTTTGCTAGTTACGTTAATGGGTTTGCCAATGAATTTTTCGGATCTTACCTTATTATAATTTTAAATAATTTATTTTTAAATATAGTAGAACCTCGATTAATGGTCACTCTGTTATCTATCACCTCATAGACGTACATTTGACTACTTTTACTGTGTTGTAATTGACACCATACTGGTAGTTGATGCACCATTTTGATTGAACGTGATGCCAGTGGCCTTGATTTTGTTGGTAAATACCTTGCCACGCAGTAAGGGGGAGGGGAGTTGGGAAGGTCCACTGAAGATGGACTCAGTTGTTGTTACAGTATCTCATTACTGTAACACATTCTATCATAAAATAGTGTTGGCAATCATATTTGAAAAGTGTAAGCCTCTGAAACAGCTAGAGGTTCCTGGTGCCTAGAGTCGCAAACACCATTGTTTTCCTGTTCATTCCGATGCCTGTAAGAAGACGACATATCTGCCTCATAATTAGTGCATGAAATTTGTCATTCCATTCATAAACAAATAAAAGTTTTATCATGAAAGATATTAATTTTAAATCGAAACAATGTGTATTCACTATTTTATGGCCGATCTATTAATAAAATGCTTAAAACATGAAATTACAAGCTTAGTTGCGATTCTAGACACTGGGAACATTAGTGCAGATCCTTCTCTCCTGCGACGCACGGAGACTGTCTGATTGTCACCACGGTCTCCCAATACTTATTGGGCTATAAATGTACTCAATGCTCGAGAAACTACGTTGGCATATAGTGCTTTCTGTTACAGTGACTGTTAATAAACTTACGCTAAAGTTCTTGTAAGAGGGTTAAAAATTAAAACAAGTTGTATTAGGAATTGACGAAAACCTAAATGTTTTCAAATGTTTCAGGAAGGGCAAAACTGCTACTTTAATCAAGCCTATTTATGGTGTTGGCAGAACGACCATAAATGAAGTGAAACGGGATTTATTTAGTAGGCCTACAATTGAATAGCAGCTTGGTATTACTTTTTCATTACTGTACACAATTTTAATATAAATGTGCACTATCCATTTGTATAGGAATGAATTTCATCCAAATCTTTTTAGATCTACTTACTGTATGGATTTTAACATTATTTTTGTTATCCGTCTATTCACTTAACCGTCACAGTCCCGGTCCCAAGGGTGACGGTCAATAGAGGTTCTACTGTACTCCCTTCATAATTTTCCAAAAAGACTCTAAATGAATTCTCAAAGTGAGCTTATTAAAATTATTATGGCTCTTCCTGGCCTACTACTTCACTTAAACCCCATTCAAAATAAATGTGCGGTCGTAACGCAGATTTCAATTCCCCCATTTTTCCCTTTCCTCCCGCTGCCAAGAATCCAACCAATCAGAATTTCTGAGAATTACCACAGCTGTTTAATATCTCATGTCACTTTATGCCAATGTTTTAATTTTTTGTAAACAAATATTCTAATTTTGACGTTTTAGATGAAAAAAGAAACACTCGCAACGGCAAGTTAGGGGAAGTAATACATTCATCAGCGCTATTTTCTACTCTAAACTTTAAGGGCGAAATTATAATAACTTTTGATTGTGAAGAAAATCGGGGAAGTCAGGAAGGTATTGAGGGAATTTTCCTTGTGGTGGGAAATAAAATTCTGTCTTTCGACCGCACATTTATTTTGAACGGGGTATAATGGGGGCACTTTTGCATCAAAACATTACCTTGTACAAATAATTTCAACTTTATATCCGAATGTCACTTCATGTAGTCTTACAAATTGTTTAGATCTGAAACACTTGCGTCCCCTATTATTGGATTTATTTCTCATTGCAAACTTTTTCTACTTTAAAACCCCCATATGGAAATAGTAACCCTATTATGTTCACTAAAATTTAGTTATAAACATTTTATTAAAATTTTCATGGCTGAGTATTTTACAGCTGGGAAATAAATGTATTTGACTTCTGTCCCTCATTTAAAATTATATGTACGCGTTTGTAGGGTTGTAGGGTGTTAATACTAATTAGATCCTAAATAAAAATTGTGAGTTTTAAAGAAATTTAAGCAATCTATATCATTCTTGTAGGAAACTTTTCATTATCCCATTTAACCCCTTGAATGCCAACTGACGATATATTGCTGACTGATTTTATTTATTCATCATAAGTCCAATTACCCAAGTTCTAGTTATCCAAGCTGCTGGGTTAAGTGAGGCAAATGTCAAAATTATTTTAAGTTGATGTTTTATACAAGATGTCTTATAAATTGTGGTCAGGTAGGAGTATATATATAACTTTACTGGCTCCAACTTGAGTGGTGGTCGTGGCTGGAGCAGAACACATTGTGTCCCCCATCACTAATCTCCCTTCTTTGCTGTTGACAGTTCTTGCCTCCAGTCGTGGCTGGAGCAGGACACATCGTGCCCCCCATCACTAATCTCCTTTCTTTGCTGTTGACAGTTCTTGCCTCCAGTCGTGGCTGCAGCAGGACACATCGTGCCCCCCGTCGCTAATCTCCCTTGTTTGCTGTTGACAGTTCTTGCCTCCAGTCGTGGCTGGAGCAGAACACATCGTGCCCCCCGTCACTAATCTCCCTTGTTTGCTGTTGACAGTTCTTGCCTCCAGTCGTGGCTGGAGCAGGACACATCGTGCCCCCCATCACTAATCTCCCTTCTTTGCTGTTGACAGTTCTTGCCTCCAGTCATGGCTGGAGCAGAACACATCGTGTCCCCCGTCACTAATCTCCCTTGTTTGCTGTTGACAGTTCTTGCCTCCAGTCGTGGCTGGAGCAGAACACATCGTGTCCCCCGTCACTAATCTCCCTTGTTTGCTGTTCACAGTTCTTGCCTCCAGTCGTGGCTGGAGCAGAACACATCGTGTCCCCCGTCACTAATCTCCCTTGTTTGCTGTTCACAGTTCTTGCCTCCAGTCGTGGCTGGAGCAGGACACATCGTGCCCCCCGTCACTAATCTCCCTTGTTTGCTGTTGACAGTTCTTGCCTCCAGTCGTGGCTGGAGCAGAACACATCGTGCCCCCCGTCACTAATCTCCCTTGTTTGCTGTTGACAGTTCTTGCCTCCAGTCGTGGCTGGAGCAGGACACATCGTGCCCCCCATCACTAATCTCCCTTCTTTGCTGTTGACAGTTCTTGCCTCCAGTCATGGCTGGAGCAGAACACATCGTGTCCCCCGTCACTAATCTCCCTTGTTTGCTGTTGACAGTTCTTGCCTCCAGTCGTGGCTGGAGCAGGACACATCGTGCCCCACGTGTCGGTTGGCCCTCAGCATCCATAGTCTCAACTCCGCCAGCAGCCAACTCAGCGAGCCGGCCAACCTGCCTGCCAACCGGCCCCGTCCCAACCACTTCTTCCACTTCGATGGTAATAAACCACCATGGTGGGATTAAAATACAGTAGAGTCCTGCTAATGCGAACCCTAATCCAAAAATTCGCTTACTCCTAATACCTACCGTTGGGAAAATATAGATTTTTTATAAATAAAGTTAAATATTTTGTGCTACACAAACAAATTAACTGTATTACATTTGAAAAAATGTTGAGTATGTTAGTTAAATCAAATTGAAAGATAAGCTAAAGTCTATATAAAATAATAAAAACGAAATTAGAAATAAAACAAAATGGGAATGCAATAGGTTACTTACAATACTTTTAGTCTCTACCTTAACAATTCCTTAGGTTATTACACTATGATTTACAGTAGGTGTACTTTATCTACTTCAGAAAATTTTATTACATTGTCCGAGCTCTGGCGTTATTTATCAAAGGACAGTGCCTTTCCCTTCCGGTCGTAACTATGAAAGAACTCATTTGTTACATATATACACACAATAGAAAACTAGAAAACAACATATTCTGGTTTGATTTTTACTAAGATGAAAGTTTTTCTCTCCTTTCTAAGGGAGGCTTTACTTTATACATTTTTAGTTTTGTCGTAGTTATGACCGACTTTGGATCTATTTTTGAGATCAAAATGCAACAATATAAAATAAGTCCTGACTGGGACGGTGGCGTCGTCCTGTAATCAAGCTACTTGGAGGTCAAGAATTGTGGATGGTCAAAATCGATGGCTTGTGGATGCGATATTCCCTGGTAGGGAATACTACTTCAATCCGAACTAGTGAATACTAGTTCATCTATAATGACCATTCTCATAATTAGACCAATTCGTATATGAGGTCAAAATTGTGTTTCGGGTCCCACGTTAAACTGTGATACCATTGGCTTTTGGGCTATTAAACAGTCTAAGGAGAACGTCGGCCACAGCCAGTAACAAGACTAAAAGATAGCGCCACAATCATCCTACACTTATCTCTCATTCATACTTGGCTTAAACTACCTACTTAGGTCGCCATTTCAATAAAGGTATTAAGAAGAAGTAAAATTTATAAATAGTTTCTTCTAGGAATAAAAAAATACTATTATTTCTAAAATCACTTATTTTTTCTCAAAGAAACGTCTTTGTTATTGTGTATTTATTGTAATTATGTGGCCAATATATAATTCTGTGTGTGTTTTTCGCAGGCTCCAGGTATGTTTCATGGCTGCCCAGTTTCTCCGTGGAAGTTACCCACACACAGCTGCTTCACAGCACCCAACCGACCCACACCTCGCAGCTCGAGTCCATGGCTAGAACGGTAAACAACTTTGCATGTCATTCATTTGTGAACGTTCCGTAAAGTTCAGTGTAAGATTTCATTGAAAAAAAAAAACTTTTGCCCAGCGGTGCAAACCTAAGTGTGCTGTAGCAGTAATTTGATAAAAAGAGGTTTGCAGTGCTCCGCAGGGCCAGGTCCCTCCCATATTATGGATAATTTTCTTTAAAATAAGGAGAACGTTCTGAGTATGAGAAGAGTGACTCCAAGTTGTGATACCATATTGGATATGGGACCGAAACAAACCAAATAAGGCTAACCTTAAGTATTCAGGGCTCACTAGAGGATTAAATTTCAAAAAGAGGTAAACTACTCTACAAAGGCTTTTACTGAGTTTATCAATGTGATATTTTCAATTAGAGGTCTGCGGGTACCCGAAAATTCGGGTAACTCCGGGTATTAGCGTGAACCCGAGTGGTCGGGCGGGTTTGACACGTCACGGTCTTTATTCGGGCGGGCTTTATTTTAAGCCGGGTCGGGCGGGTACCTAATGCCCGAATTAAATCGGGTTGTAGGTACCCGACAGGACATTAAAGCAAACCCGGGTTTTTAAAACTATTTTACAGCCAAAATTTGTGAATTACAACGTTCACGGAATAAATGGGCATCGTTCCACACACTATTTTAGACTAGTGGTCGTAACTGCCAGTCATTATTACTCAGGTGGATGTGGATGAACTGGAAATACCTTAGCTTACTATTCGCGACACTCGCACATGAAAATGTGGCTTCTGAAAGAAGCTAGCTGTCTCTGGTGCCTAGAAAGGTAAGCAATTTTGTTTTGTTGATAATTTGGTACGCCATATTTCATGTTCAATTTGAAACAAATAACATTTTGATCATGAAAGATCGTATTTGATGTAGGAACATTTGTATTCCTTTAGTACATTACTATTTTATGCCCAAAAAATAGTTTAAACAGCATTAAATCATTTGTTGCAAGCCTAGACACCAGTAGCGCTAGCATACTTTTGTGCTCTTCTAACCTAAAGGAACTGCTCAGTGTCGTGACTGACTCAGACTCACACTCTTAGGCCAGAAAGATAGACTGTGGCGTAGCCAATACCGTTACCAACTGTACAAACCGAAATCAAGGTAGCAGTGGCATTGGTACTATCATTGACTTTACATACAAAGTCTTTGTTTGTAAAGTCAATGGTACTATTTACACGATAACCGGCAAATAGCAAGAGCAAAATCAAAAGTAAATAATCTCTACAGAGTAGTGTTTACATTATTTTTACAATACAAAATTCATCAGTGTACATATTTTTACGAAATATAATCAATATATGACTATTCGGTATAATTGGTTTTATTGCTGAATTATTTCTCATTCATTCTTGCAAATTGTCAAAACATTTAAGATTTCTTGATAACCAATGAAAACAATTTCTTGGATAATGTAACAGTTGGATATCCATAGTCAATGGTTGGATACTTCATAGACAGATTTCTTCATTCTCTATGTAGTTTTATAGTAACGGTACTCCATGTTTGTTGTATGGTATGGCGCGATCCGTCGTCTGCATTGATGATTTGATAGATGGTTTTCCTCTCGTTCTTGTTTATTCAATTCACATTTGTGTTACTTGAGTGATGTTGAATTTTTTCTGATATGAAAAATAAATATTAAAAAGCCACGGAATTGAGATAATTCTAATGTCAGTGTATCCACTAACAGTCCTACTAGTGAAACCAAAGATTTGGGAAGTGTAAAATGTCGTGGATGGGCATTCATCTGGTATTTGGAATCACTCAAGCAAAGAAACAAATTTGCCGAAAGTAATCCAACAGAAATGAAATGCAATTATTTTAAGTCTGTTTTGAAAATAGGATATGGCAATATTGATTGAAAGGCCAAGTTTGAGTATAATCACATAATCTTTTCATATTAAAATAACTTTGTGTATTATTAGGCCTACAGAAAAATAGGCTATGGTAAGATAATTCGCATCTAGGGTATTTTGACATTTATAAAAGTGGTTTTTGTTTAGTTTCAACAGTGTACAATATAATTTGTATATTTGTCATGTTTGTTGAATAAGTTAACATTGGGTAAAGTAACTTAGGACTAAAGGAACCCTTAGCTTGATAGGTTATTGGCTCGGGAGAATTTTTTAACTTTTTATACTAGAATAAAATACATTATAGTTTTTTAACTTTTGTTAGGCCTAGGCCTAACTTAGTAGGTGGAAGGTTTTTGCTTTGTATTTATTAATACTATACTTAAGCTTACTAGGCACATCAACAATTATTTTAAAATGAAATAACTTAGGCCTAGGCCTAGACATTTTTTTTACAAATAATAGCGAAGCCGACCTGAAGTTTTATTCAACTTACAATACCCGAGCCCGACCCGAGTTTTTTTTTAACATACATAGGCTACCCGAACCCGACCCGAGATTTTTTTTAACTCACACACCCGAACCCGAACCCGACCCAAATTTTTCTTTAACTTATAATGTTCAAACCCGACCCGACCCGAAAATTGATGTTAATCTACTACCCGACCCGAAACCGACCCGACTTGAAAAATCACTACCCGCAGACCTCTATTTTCAATTAAGTTTATTATCAAGATGAAAACCTAGAAGTTTTACGGATTGCTCTTGTTGTTTACATGCAAGAGAAAAAGTTATATTTCGGGTGTTGGTTTCATTACTAAAGAGCTCGTTGGCAAAAAACAGTTTTAAAACAAGTGTTTCAGCATTTAGAATGTCTTGTGAAAGAACATCACAAGACATTCATCACAGGGTCTTGATTAGAAGCAAAAATAGGAACTAGGAAGAGAAAAGGGCCAAGGACTGAACCCCTCCATTGATAAGTGATTGTGATAAAGTGTTACCCTTATTACTGACATACTGTAACAAAATGTTAATTGTGTCATGTTTTAATCCATAAAATTCTAATTTTTACAACAAAATGTCAAATGGAATAAAATCAAAGGCCTTAGTGAGATCAAATGATAAACATTGAAACAGATTCTCAGACTTCAAAAGAGTCCAGAATTAACTAATTACCGGTAATTTTATAAATGACCATAGAAGTGGATCTCCCAGATCTAAAGCCATATCGAGAGTCTGACAGAATATTTCTTGATTCAAAAAGTTTGTTACAAAATTAAAGATTCAAAAACTTAAAATATATCGGAATCGGAACAATAGAAATTGGCATATATTTCTGATATAAAGATTTGTCCCCCTTTTTGTAGACAGAACTAATTTAAATTTTAGAAATCTTTGGCTGATATGGAAAAGATCCTGCCTGTAAACATGTATTGAAAATAAAAGCAAGTGGTGTACTAATAAAGTGAATGGTTTTCTTCGCAACAAAACATGATGAACAATATGAAAAATATTATGAACAAAATATTATAGTAGTGCCGGTTTTGTTCTTTAGTATGTATTTTGTTAAAAATTGCCAGTGTTTTTCATAAATACCAAGTAATGTAATTTTTTTCAAGCCAGATTGTAGAAACTGAAAGCCTTGTCTGCATTGCAGGTGCAACAACTGTTTCCGCACCTGCCGCTAAATGTGATCATCGAGGACCTGCACATCACACGCAGTGTCGAGCTGACCGTTGAGAACGTGTTGGAGGGTCACGTGGTGGCACCACTGCAGAGCCCCCCCACCCCGCCCCCACCATTGCCCCCCACTCCCACCACCCCTCCGCCGCTGGGGGCTGGCGCCTGGCCACAGCTCGCCTCCAACAGGTATGCCATAGAAGTAACCTGTCCATCATTTGATTGTTTGGAATAAACTGTATGATTTTGGGGTTTTTTTTAAATGGTGTGTAAGATATTTATTAGATTAATTACATAGTTTAAAAAGTAAATTTACTAGCTTCTCAACATTTGTATAAATTTTAACATGAAAGACACCCTCCCTATGACACTCAAACTTGAAAAGTGTGTGGTTCAGAAGAAGCTAGCGGTGCCTGACGCCTAGACTCACAAACACTATTGCTTTACTTATGACTTGCGATGGACAAGAGTTTGGCATATAGTGTGAAAAATTTCCTATTCTATTTAGAAAAATATACATTTTTCATGGAATATATTGTTGTAAAATCCAGACTGTATGTATGAACTATTTTATGGCCAATCCTTTAAGTCTTTGAAATATTTAAAATACGGAACCTCTAAGTTACAAGTATAGACCCTGAGAGGGCTGGTACGGCTCCATCTTTCATAAAGTCTAGTAAAAATGTTGACCAACCCGGAAGTAATTGCAAACTTAGTGATTTTGATCTATTCTTATGTTAAATTACCCGAGAAAAACGATGGTGAAAAGTCTACCACTCTCCGAGGCTGCGTTCACCTGCTATGGCCGATTTTTCAAAATGGCGGCTGTTCTTTTGTAAGTTTTTGTTAAATATCTCTCAAACCAATAAACATAGCTAGAACATGTAAATTAGTAAAGTGTAGAGGATAAAATTGTGCACATTTTGGTATATAATATATATTGGTATTTGAATGCTACTCTCGTTAATTAGTTCTTTAAAGATATTTTTCATTTTTCAAATTGTAACAAATTTTTCCAATATAAAATGAGCTATTACGGTACTTGTAATGGTAAATCCAACCCCGACGGCATGATAACTTTTTACTTTAAGGTCCTTAGAACTCGAAAATATGGTTTTTTAAAATTTATATAAATGTATGTATGGACTTATATATGGATATATATTTATATTCATAAAATCTTTTTAAATCTAAGAACTTTTTCCGAAAATATCCGATTTTGATCAAATTTGGTAGAGAGGTGTAAATTAAGGTATATTTGTAGGATTTGGCAAACCAGGACGGTCGGACTGTGGGAACTGGGTTTTATGGGGGTTTTTTATGGTTAAAAAAACAGTTTTTCATTTTTTTCAATTTTTTGGTTGATACTATCCAAAAGAGCAGAAAAAAACAAACAATTTAGTATTTTGAATCATTACCGTAGCTTTACCGGCTGCTGAGAAAATTAAAAATAAAGATTTTCATACATTCGTCCATGTTATTCTTATGAAACTAAAAATGAACTTTAATTACCTGTAGCTCAATAACCGTTAGGTTTAGAGAAAAATGTCAAAGAATAAAAATGTCTCAAAATTACATGTAAATTCGAAAAACACCATAAAATACAGGGTGTTCCATAAGAAATTTTAAAGTTGGCCGCCATATTGGAAAAATGGCGGGAAATTTTGAAAAGTGAAATACATGCCTGAAAGCAAAATAACAAAGTAAAGGGGTCCCCCATAAGAAGTATACTGTCAGAAATAGAATAAAAAAGTTAGCTATTTGATCACTTTAAGAAACTCACCCTGTATATACCTACTAGATGATCTCGTAAGGATTAACAAATTGATTACACACAAACGCTTGTTTCAGTATCCTCCAAACAAAATTCTTTCCATTACATTCACCCATAGGAACATCATAAAATATTTTCAAATATGGAAAAATACAGGGTATTCCGAAAACTATGGGTCACATGTAGGAATCTCAGTATTTTCAAATGTAAACGTTTTATATGTTACATATCATTTTAATGCTCTAGTAAAAATATATATTTTAGTTCAAACAGCATATAGTTATTTTTACTAGTGTCATTTAAAAAGCAAAAATTCAAAAATACTTAAATTTTTGGAATTTTGTTTGTGGTTGTAAGTAAAAAATTTAGTGGGTAACATACGTTAAGTAACTTACCATTTTAAAGGTATTATGATTTTTCACACCATTCTAATATATATAATCCTGTATGTGTATCTACTGTTATTGTGGTACCCTGTTTAGACTTTCGGAGGAGGCAGAATCCATACTGTAAATAATGCAACTCAGTACTACCCTTTACATGAAAAGGCCTTGCTAGAAGTCAGTGATGATCTAACAGTAAGCGTTCAATAGCGACGGAGCTCAGTTAGATAGCGGAAAATGCTGATGAAACATTGAAATACAGTTTGTCAACGCTGATTGAACCACTGAAAAGTGGCTGCAACAGCGACGGAATAACCATAAATTCAATGTCATTTTGACGATTGGGATTTCCTCTGTATTTTTGTGAAGAAAAGAATTGTTATTTTTTTATATAAAATGTGTTTGTATTAGGTGGATTTTGTGAAGTAGTGGGGTTTAGAATAGCAGAATTCTAGTGTAATATCACAATATCATTTTATTTAGACCAGAGCGTTCTTAGTCCCATAAAACCCTATTATTTCTGTTTTTAACTGTGGATTTTGTTTGGGTTGGGTATTTTTCCATATTTGAAACTATTTTATGATGTTCCTATGGTTGAATGTAATGGAAAGAATTTTGTTTGGAGGATACTGAAACAAAACATTGTTTGTGTGTAATCAATAATATCAAAAGTTAAAATTGGGTCATTCTTTTTGAATCACCCTGTATTTTATATACAGGGTGAGTTTCTTAAAGTGATCAAATAGCTAACTTTTTATTCTATTTCTGACAGTATACTTCTTATGGGGGACCCCCTTTACTTTTTTATTTTGCTTTCAGGCATGTATTTCACTTTTCAAAATTTCCCGCCATTTTTCCAATATGGCGGCCAACTTTAAAATTTCTTATGGAACACCCTGTATTTTATGGTGTTTTTCGAATTTACATGTAATTTTGAGACATTTTTATTCTTTGACATTTTTCTCTAAACCTAACGGTTATTGAGCTACAGGTAATTAAAGTTCATTTTTAGTTTCATAAGAATAACATAGACGAATGTATGAAAATCTTTATTTTTAATTTTCTCTGCAGCCGGTAAAGCTACGTTAATGATTCAAAATACTAAATTGTTTGTT
The DNA here is from genome assembly GCA_030545055.2 of Neoaliturus tenellus. Classification (NCBI taxonomy): domain Eukaryota; kingdom Metazoa; phylum Arthropoda; class Insecta; order Hemiptera; family Cicadellidae; genus Neoaliturus; species Neoaliturus tenellus. Next base: position 72,075,558 of record CM061533.1, on the reverse strand, counting down.
TTTTTCTGCTCTTTTGGATAGTATCAACCAAAAAATTGAATTTTTATAAAATTTAGGTGATAAAAATGAAATTCTGTTTTTTTAACCATAAAAAAACCCCATAAAACCCAGTTCCCACAGTCCGACCGTCCTGGTTTGCCAAATCCTACAAATATACCTTAATTTACACCTCTCTACCAAATTTGATCAAAATCTGATATTTTGGGAAAAAGTTCTTAGATTTAAAAAGATTTTATGAATATAAATATATATCCATATATAAGTCCATACATACATTTATATAAATTTTAAAAAACCATATTTTCGAGTTCTAAGGACCTTAAAGTAAAAAGTTATCATGCCGTCGGGGTTGGATTTACCATTACAAGTACCGTAATAGCTCATTTTATATTGGAAAAATTTGTTACAATTTGAAAAATGAAAAATATCTTTAAAGAACTAATTAACGAGAGTAGCATTCAAATACCAATATATATTATATACCAAAATGTGCACAATTTTATCCTCTACACTTTACTAATTTACATGTTTTAGCTATGTTTATTGGTTTGAGAGATATTTAACAAAAACTTACAAAAGAACAGCCGCCATTTTGAAAAATCGGCCATAGCAGGTGAACGCAGCGTCGGAGAGTAGTAGACTTTTCACCATCGTTTTTCTCGGGTAATTTTACAAAAGAATAGATCAAAATCACTAAGTTTGCAATTACTTCCGGGTTTAGCATTTTTTTGAGCTAATTTTACTAGACTAAATTAATTCACCATAGTAACTTAGACTGCGTTGTGGGGTGCACGAAAAAATCACACTAATTTGCATCAATTCAAATAGAAATTCTTCATAATAATGTTTATTTCGCCACAAGTATTACAATTATTACAAAGAAGAACTTAAACTATATTTAAAACCAAAATAAAAACTTGCAGAAAAATAATTAATTGACACCCATGAGAAGAGCTAGTTTTCTGTGTTTGGGTGGGAGTCCCAGTTGAAATTGTTTAAGCAATTGCAAATAAAAATTCACCAGCTAGTTGTTGCACATTATGTCGCATTGAACAGAAAAAAATCTTCAAAACACACCCAAGTAGCCTTTTAATTCCTCTTCAGACTTTTTACCAACTAATGTGACTCATTTAACCTCTCCCTACCTAACAGAAAAAAGTTTGTTGGTTTTAGTGTTTATTTTTATGATGGAATTTGGTTTCTTCACAGTGATTGCGCAGAAGACGACGACGAGCCGTTGAATGCTGGAAGCCGATTTTCTAAGTCACCAAGTGAAAGGGAAAGGATTCTGCATGTGAGGAAAGAGAAGTTGCTGCTTGGAGCTCGTCGCCGATACCTGGAGAGGCATCAGCCCTCGACTGCGAGCTGAAGGGCCAACACTCAACCGATTTGTATTGTCAGACTAAAAGCTTATTTTAATATTTCAACCACTAAATAAATAGTCGTTTAAGTAAAATCTACTTTTTAATTGAATGTTACTAATTAGGTTTTTGTTATCGTTGTTGTTAGATTAAATTATTAAAGATCCTTTTATAAGAAACGCTTTAGATGCAGATCTACGTAAAATTCATATTCTTTAGCTTCTGATTTTAATACGAGCTTCATTATTTCACTCACATTAAATTTTTGCACCTAATAGTCGTATATTGAGTACTTTTGTAAATGAAGAAATGAAAGACTGTGTTATTTAATAAGAAGATATCGTGATATTTTTAGGATGATTAACGAGTACTTTCTTTTGTGTTTTGTAGGTTAAATATCGTACAGTTTGTAGCTTTAGAAAGATTTATGTTGTAAATATGTTTTAATTTTAAGGTTACACCAAACTATTACTTCTCATACTTTCACTAGGCAATCTAAATCTAGTCTAGTTTTTTACTATTTTTAATTTTAACTAGCAGACGTAATTAATTTACATTAAGCTTACAAATATTTTTATCATAACTTATTTAGGATCTTTTGAATGGTGTCAAACTTGGCGCTTTCTTTTGAAGTAAAGATTTATAATTTATATCCATTTATTGCCAAATTGTATTGTATTGAAAAGCTTAAAACTTCTGATAGAAAAATTAGTTACTTAAAATAAATATAATCGTTTATGGCCTCTTTTACTTCATTATTCAACTCTTACATTGTCGAGAATGATAGGTAAAGTAAGAAATCATTCAGATAGCCTAATTTAAAAGTGTTTCATGTGTGGTTAGGTATAGTTTCCGGCATTAACCAATCACATTTCAGTAACCATCAGTTTATTTAAATGTAATTTTGGTTTGTTTTTTTTTTGAGTAGGAAGAGAATATATTTGACCAGCCATCAATTTTGTAAATTTTGTACCATTTTCTTAGTATTATGTACAGTTTTATTGGTAACTTGTTTAAAATTGAGATGTAATTTGTTTTGTTGATAATCGTTGTAGAGTGTAGGTGAATAACTGTGTATTGTATTGTGTACAAAATGAGGTTCGACTAGTGACTGATTTTAGCATATGATATTCTGCATTAGAATAAAATATTCTTTGTGCATAACACTTGAGTTATTGATTCACTTACCTTACACCCTTAAACTAAAAAGCCTTCACTTCAAACAATTACATGAGGAAATATAGATTGTTAGAGGTTTTTTATCTGGCCCGGTTCACGGGAGCGTTAAAATGCTGTGTGTAGCGTGTACAGCGACCACAGAATTCTGTGGTCGCTGAGCATGTTGGCTGAGTCACCCGATCTGATCTCGATACACGAGCTTTTTCTTGAGTACCGCTCCATTTGAGTACTGCACATGCACTGCTCAATCACCGCTGCAAAATGTTACTGCAAGTCACTCGTGCGTAATTTTTGGGAAGATAAAAATTCAGTTTAAAGTGTCAGGACATTATTAATAGTCAGCAGTGAAAAGTTTGTTAATGTTCTGATAACCTCACTTTTGGCATTACAAGTTTTACCATAGTGTAGCGGAGCATGGTCGTTTATATAGTAACTCATTATTACACTACTGCGTAAATTATGATTCAACCAATGTTGTTTATTCAGGTAAAGTTTAGTTTGAGACATATAAAATAAATCTCTATTATAAATGTTGCCTAGGGTCCTAGCTTTGGCTTTGAGATTGCACAGCATAGAACGTAGTATAGTCTTGTGACAAGAAATGCGTTTTCTCGTTCCTATAAGTTAAAATTATCTTATAAGGGTAATTATCTAAATTGGAAAAATTTTATATAAGATTGTAAACTTTTATTTTGACTTAAATGATTAAATGTGCAAAAAAATTCTATTTTATTAAAAGTAGACTGATTTGTATCATAACCTCCGTGAAATATTTAATTACTATACTAAAACTAAATTTCAAACATCCTGAAGCTACACAAAATATTAACCGATTTGAAAAACAGCAGAAACAAACCAATTTAAAAAAATACCCCCGTCGCAGCAGACCTGCGTACTAAGCGAATTTCCAGAGGAATTTGAGATTTTGTCGTTTCGCCATAAACACCATGGGATGTGTTTAATGAGTAAGTAGGTTGCTGCCATGGGGTGTTATTAGAAAATGTTAGATGTTACGAAATGTAATAATAAGATCAGGGTAAATATCAAATTGTCTCAATATTCATAACTTTTTAATTTTCCCCATAAACCCCATGGGGATGAGAATGTAGGTTTGCCGCCATACTCAACCTGATATTGGGTGTTTCAAGCAAATATCAGTTAAACTCTATTTAGTAAATGCACATATCAAATTTTAGGAAGTTACGTCAATAAATAAGCCAGGTGCATGGTTTTGTTGATTTCCCATAAGATTAACAAGGGAAACTTTATTTTTGGCTTTTCTCCGTTGCCTTTTAATCCAAATTAAAAATTAAAAATACTAAATTGTTTGTTTCTAAAGCTCTTTTAAATGGTTTCAGTTAAAATTATTGAATTGTGAAAATTGAGTTCCAAAAATGCCAAAAACCTATTTTTTACCCCTTTGAAACCCAATAAAAGGCCATTAACATAATCCGATCATGCTGGTTCGCGAACTCATGAAAATAGACCTCGTCTTACGCCCCCATACTAAATTTCATCAAAATCGGACATTCCTTTTAAAAGTTATCAGTACTATGGACACACATTCCATTCATTTATATGAAAATGAACGAATGGTGTTTTTGGCTTCTGGGGACCTCAAAATGAAAAAATAACATGGTCCCGGACTTAGGTCTTACCATGGTTACTACCGTAATAGCGTATTTCCTATAGGAAAAATTCGCTAAAAGCCTATTACATTTTTTAAATTGTATTTGATAAATAACTACTCTGGGACATTGACCTTCAATAAGGCAGACAACAAAGGCACATGACAACCGCTCCGCTGCTTAAAAATCTGGATGCGCTAAGGCCTAACCATATTAATGAGACCACTCTTACGCACTACGTGAAAACCTGGACTGTTTATAGCGAAATATATTTTTGCAGTGTTATTCTTTAATGTGAGATAGTTTTTCTGATTAAAAAACAGATTTAAATGACTGAAGAGAACTTAAATTGCCTGTAGCTCCCTAACCGTTAACTTAAGCAAAAAATGTTACATTATAAAAGTCTTTAAATTGTGAATACAATCCAGAAATTACATAAAAAATTTGGGTTTGTGTTTGAAACTTTTAAGTAAAGGGTTTTGAGGGGGGCTGCAGCCCCCCTCCTGGATCCGCCCATGCTTATAACTAATATAGTTTACAAGGAAATTTTTGGTTTAAAATAAGGTATAAATCCCAAGACAAAATAAATCTATGACAAAATGTTTAATTATTTTTTAGCAATTTCCTTATAGGGAATGTGCTACTAAGGTAGTAGGCACGATGAGACCTAAGTCTGGAACCATGAAACTTTTTTGTTTTGAAGTCCCTAGAAGCCAAAAACATTCGTTCAAATTTTTATTAATGTATATATTTGCAGGGCGTTGTTCTAAAGTTTGCACCTCTATTATTAAAAAACTTGTAAGGGGAGGGAGGAGTTATGAATATCGAAAATCCATTACTTCAATAAAGAATTCGAGTGCCTTCCCAAAACTGTTTTTATGCCCCAAATGAGAATTTTTGTTACGGTAATTTGAATACAATAATGTTTTTTATATTTTAATTTTTTTTAACCAAGCTTGATAATTTGTTACTTTTTCAAATAAATAACTAATTGACATATTGTTAGTTTTTATTTTATTTTCTTACATTAAAAGGTGTAATACAGTACACTCTCGTTCATCGGACTCGGCGACATCGGAACTCCGCTTCATCGGAACTGAAAATCTGGATATCATTAATTTTTTTTCTTATGAAATAAATAATTTTACCGTTTTAGCGCCTTCAATTTCCATTCGTTCTATCCTCACAACAGTGAAGTATCACATTTTGCATCAAACGTCATCAGGCGTTTTCCATAATCTGTACACATCGAAGTGATTTACGAGGCCGTGGAGTATTCGCACAAAAATAGAAAGAGGAAGGGGGCAGGAAGTGAACTTCCGTTTCGACCGCTTCCCAAACTGTCATTCAGTCTGTCTCGCGTCGCGACTGCACCTGTGTTACGTGGAAGTCTGGAATATGAGTAGAATATGAATGTGGAATATGAGAATACTGTAACGATTTGGATCTTTATTTCCTGCGTTGTTTTTATTCCTATAGATTCATTGTTGCCATTTTCAAAGTTTGAGTGCCTTATTTTCATAAAATCTCTTGTGTTATCTTAAAAACAAGAGTGAATACAATCACAATATGTCACCCGTACGGGCGGAAATGATGACTCACGACGGACTCCGCTTCATCGGAAGTTTTTGACATCCGAACCGGCCGTCCGCCACATTAGTTCCGATGAACGAGAGTGTACTGTACTTTGCTCTCCACAAAAATTATTCTAAGGCTTGAATACACAATAATTTTTCTGAGACAAACTTTTATTTTGAATAATTTTATCTTAATTTATGATTTTGTATTAAAAAATAATAAAAAGTTTCCCGCACCAGCAACCAACACTGGGTGACATCTTGGAAATACTAGTGTAGCCAGCCTAGTTTACATGTTACTGGGCAGTTTGTTTCATTTTTGACACAACAATCCTTTTTATTCCAGGTCTTTGATGATGTACTTGATGGTCGCAGAAGATGACCTGTTCTCCGGGAAATATTATACAACATAAATTACAACTGTATGATAATTTTCATTGGGTGGTTAAAAGTTAAAGAATGCAGGACCAGCTATTAATGGGTTTTTACTAGTTACATTGAGTCAGATTCTGCACTTTACAACATGAGAGTGTGGAGCATAGATATAAATAAGAACAACTGGATCGCTGAGTGAAGTGGCAGAATAGCGCTAGGAGCAAGCTAGCTTCCCCCACCGACCACTCAAAGGAGAAGCCAACGCCGCCACATGTGTCAGCTGACATTGTTATTATTGACTACTGCATTCTTGCTTTACTTTATTTTATTTCAGCTGAAATAGTTAGAATTGGAGCAACCACTAAATTCTTGTATGTTTTACATTCTTTTATTTAACGAATAAACACCTTACAATGGTGGGGGTAAAGGCTCATTCTCGCAACACAGTGTGTGTGATCCAGTTGTTCTTATTCGTATCCTAACCTCCTAAGGAAACTAAAATTGCTTGTCATACCAGAGTACCTGTTACTAATCCTCTTTTGTACTGTTTCATTGTCACATTCACATTAGCAATAACTGAAAAATATCAATATTTAGTTGTCTCTGGAAATAACCATTAGTTTCACGTTTCAACAGACCCAGCAGCGACGGGAGCGTCGAAATCACAGATGGTCGGATGTCGGGAGGTTTGGGAGGTCGGATAAGTAAGGTTTTACTTGTATATAAAAAATAAATTTTTACAAGTTTTTAAGAAAATTCACAGGAACCATCTGACTAGTTCATCTAATTGTTCATGTGGCAATTTTTGACATGGAATAGTCCGCACTTTTAGGTTGGATAACATAAAAGCCTATGCCACTCGAACACACAAATTCAAAAGATAGTTTCAACACTTGTACCACTATAATCCACTTTGTTCATTTAACTTAGTTTCATAAATTGGTCAGACCGTATAATGGTTATAATAGTCTTTTTGAGGTAATTCAAAGGTATGTAAAACAGCAAAGAAAATATTTTTTATTTTAGTTTATTGAATAACACTTACAAGTACATCAATTGTTTATATCAACTTCCATACTTAAAAAACCAAAATACATTACTTTAAGTGTCTTTTAACAATGTAAAAAAATCAGCGTGAACTCTCATTCATACACTTTTCACTTCAGAAAATGACATATATAATAAAAATGTTCTTCATATTTGTCATTGAATGCTTTTGTCGAACTACAGAGGACAAGCTCATCACTCTTGGTTCTTAATTCACATCTGGAAAACATCAGTAACAACAATCAAAATTTGGTCAATTAGCCTATAAACTATCAACCACGACAAAATAGTATATTTCGTTAAAAGGGCCGAAAATGGCGTTTTGTTAGCCTCAGGATCTTGTTCCAAGTTCAAGATGAAGTTGAGAACTAGAAATGATCGAGTGTAGGCAAAAAATTTTTGGCTGAGTTACATTTCAAACGATATTTCTCATCACATATCGTACATATCTATATACCATAAATTCCATACAAATTTAAATAGTTATTTGTGCTTCTAGGGACTAAAGTACACTTTTTTCTAACTACAGGAAACTATTGTCGCCCGAAGGCGAAGCCGAGGCATTGAGTCCCTTGATGCACACAACATATTTCCTCCACCTACACGAATAACATTTAAGTTAGGCCTATAACAATAGACCTACCTTATATATTTTAACTTTACCTTCATATATGATCCCTTGCTCCATCAAGCTGGATCAGTCACATCAACATAAAAAACACATAAGGTAGGCTATATCATTTTTAAAACAAAAAAAACAAAACAGAATTTAAGCCTAGTGAAAATTCTTACACTTAGGTTTTGGACTTCTAAGGTTAATAGCCTACCCAAGCGAAATGTAAACAAACACGTACACTGCTGACAGAATGGCTTATGCTACAGCTGATATTAGAAAACAAAGAGTAACAAAACAAATACAAGTGACAGCTGACTGAAAATTAAGTGTTCAAGTCCATTGGCTTACAGTGAAACTTATAAAGCATGACTTTGGTTTTTTTAAGTGAGGGTCGAAAAACAGGTGATATTGATGTAGTGTGATGAAAAAACATTTTTCAAATTGATGTACAACCCACAGTATAAATTTTCTTTTCAGTGAAAACTTAAGTTAATTTAACTTTTCTTGGTGAGTCAAATCATATTTTGAGATTGATAAAGATGAAAATTTTATGAGTTAGGCCTACTGGTAAAAGTTCCCAAAATTAGAATTCACACAAAATGTATTGGGGTTTTAATTGAATTGAAATTACAATAGGATGATTTTAACAAATTACAACAAACACTTCATGAAATTCATGTTTCCTTGAAGAAGAAGCACCCGGTCATCATCACATGAAGACAGCAGGCGTGAGTGGTATTTCACAATGTAGATTTTTCAGACCCTGTGACTTATGACGCTGGCCTGTGATATAAGCCTAGGATTGCTACTGTACCTGTAAAATCAACCAATGAAGTTGATGACTACAAGGTGCAGAATTATGTGCGCAAAGATGAAATCCGCAAATCCTCTCTCAGGGCTTATTCCATAGAACTGACTTTTGTTTTGAGGATTCACTTGAAGTCTCAGGCACACTAAAAACACAGATCTAGATCTTAAAGATATTTTTCAAATACATCTAATTGAAATAATGTACAATTAATTATATCTTAATATAATTGAATTTTCTCTAATTAAAGTATAAAAACACACTTTTGTGCTGATTCAAACCACACCTAGAAAAAAAAATCTCATCACAGCACACCTGCATACTCAGCTAATTTTCAACAAGTCCATAGATCTTTTCATTGACAGTAAATCTGTTATATCCTAATTAATACACTCAAACATAAGAAAGTCTATATTCAAAAAAGAGGATGTTGGATATATATATATATATATATTTGTTCACATTTAGGGCTACTAATAATGTAATTATTAAAAGAATAAAAATTCCAAACTTGAAAATGGCATAAATGCCAAAACGCGTTGTGTGAATAAAAATGAAATTTAAAGGGTACTTTGGAATTTTTATTCTTTTAATAATTATATATATATATAGTAAATTCTATTCTTATTACAAGTTAAACGTTTAACAAAGCATATTTATTAATTTTTGTCCATCCAGTTAACATCTTCAGATAAATTATAAAATTAAAATAAGTTATAAAGTGTATTAATACCGTATGTAAAATAAACTAAATACAATAAATGGACAAGATACCCTAGTCTAAATCAAAACAAAAACACAGCATGAAATAAATACTCTTGCAGATGGGGAAGGAGGTAAGTCGGTATATATTTCGTATGTTAAAGTGGTCATCTCAGATTTAGGCCAGTTGGATGTCTAGTTTATAGTACCGGTTGATGGGCCAATTCAGAGCGTCTGAGATTTATTGAAATAACATTTTTGTTTTGGTTGACTTCAACCTTGTTAATGACATTCTTTTATTTTGTTCTTCTAATTTAGCATACTTCTATTTTGTTCTCATCGTGAAAATTAGCATGTTTCGCTACAGGCTTAAGTCATATTCAAATATATTTATCTATTATAAAAAACTATTAAAAACTCCATCGGGTGCTTGAATTCTGAAATGTCATCAAGCGCAAGCGGAAAATGCCTCCGCAATCAGAAATACTCCGCGTCGCAGCAGACCTGCACTCAGAGAATTTCCAAATTGGTACCGGTAATATTAATTTTGACCATATGAACTTGAAAACAAAATGTCATCACATACTTATAAATAGGGAAATTAATGTCCACTCTCCTTATGATAAATATAGGGAACAAAAATGCAGGTATGTTGCCATAGGGAACACAAAGTAGATTTTTTGCATAAAAACATTTATTTCGACCATATGAAGCCATATAGGCCTACTAAGTTTCATCAATACCTGTCCATAAATAAAGGAGTTTGCCTGTTCACCATATGATTAACATGGGAAAAGAGTATGCAGGTTTTCTGCCATGACAAGTACAAATACCCCCGTCGCAGCAGACCTGCGTACTCAGCGAATTTCCAATAGAATTTCAGATTATTTACTTTCCCCATAAAAACACCATAGGATCGAATATGTAGGTTTGCTACCATGGGGTGTTGTTAGAAAATCTAAGTTAATCAATAATTGGTGAATGTAAACACAAAATTGTATTAAGCTCTGGCAAATGTTTTATTTTCCCCATAAACCCCATGGGGGTGAGTATGTAGGTTTGCCGCCATATGGGTTTTGTAAGCAATTATAAATTAAGCCCTATCTAGGTAATGTACATACCAAATTTGATCAAGTTATGTCAATAAATAAGCAAGATATAGGGTTTTCTTGATTTCCCATAAGAATAACATGGAAAACACATTTTTGGATTTTCTCCGTAACCATTTAAGCTAAGTTAAAAATTCAAAATACTAAATTGTTTGTTTTTTTAATCTCTTTTGAACGGTTTCAGTTAAAATTGATGAATTTTGAAAATTGAGGTCAAAAAATGCCAAAAACCCATTTTTGACCCCTTTGAAACCCCATAAAACCCCATTCCCATAACCCGACAATGCTGGTTCGCGAACTCATGAAAATAGACCTGGTCTTACACCTTCATACCAAATTTCATCAAAATCGGAGGTTCCCTTCAAAAGTTATCGGTACCACGGACACACACACACACACATATATATATATATATATATATATATAGATAGATAGATAGATATATACATATATATGAAAATGAACGAATGGTGTTTTTGGCTTCTGGGGACCTCAAAATGAAAAAGTAAAGTGGTCCCGGGCTTAGGTCTTACCATGGCTACTACCATGGCTACTACCATAATAGCGTATTCCCTAGAGGGAAATTCGCTAAAACCAAGATTTTTTACCATAAATGGATGAATCTCAAACAAATGAAGTTAAATACCAAGTTTCATCCAAAAATATTAATTAATACAGGTAAATGAAATATTAAACACATCCTTATTCTCCATAAGATTAACATTGGAGCCCCAAAATACAATGTACTGTCTTTAGACTTTTTAATATCTGGGTAACCATTGGGATAGAGCAAAGCTTTAAAATACTGAATTGTGTGTTTTTTTAGATAAATCCATTGGTAAAAATCAAAATTGAAAAATTTTTAAAAACTACATATGAAAAATACAAAAAACCCAATTTTGGGGTACAAAACCCCCCAAAACTACCCCTTCCAGTGTGTCGATATATATCCGATTCACGAACTCACCCTCATTGTAATATTTATTACTATAATTTGATGACTAGTTAAATTTTGGGTAATGCTACATTAAAGCCTGGTTTACACGGGTCGAGTACAGTGGGCGAGTTACTTGGCCCAGTTACTAGACCCAGCTGTTGTTTTGTAAAACTTGCCCTTTACTTGACTCGCCGATCTGTCTACACCAAGCGAGTTGGAGAGCGAGTGTCAACTCGCACACTGACTCGCCCGCTGTACTCGACCCGTGTAAACCAGGCTTAACAGAGAGTAACTTAAAGGTTTAGGTTTAATTAATTCATGAAACTTTGTATTTGTATGAATCTGCTTTATAACTGTAGTTAAAACATACTATGATTCATCGGTTCTTATTAAGCATCCAGCGAACAATATAGACCAGTTGGTTGATATACGGCATGGTGAGGGGGTAAAGGGTCAAGGTTACATGTTCAGAGCCGTCCCGGTTTACTCTGTAAATGATTTGGCCACCATACTATAGAGTGATATTAATGTGAACTTGGAAGCCAGGCTGAAAAACAAAAGCTTTCTTCATTTTTTACTTATTTACGGTATTGCAAATGCGGAGATAGCCTCTGCTATGCGTCTGATCAAGGGTTAAACTTAATATTCATCATATTTAACATGGTGTCAGTAGTAAAGGGCAAAACTTATCCTAAAAAAACCATTATCCTACTCCACTATTATTATAACTGTTACAATTTTGATTTTGCGATTAAAACTGTGTAGCCTAATGAAAATAATTGAATCAACAACAATGTTGTGATAAGAAATTAATAATAGTATCATAATAAGACTCTAAACCTAACAATCTAACTGTAAACCTCCATCAGCGATGTTTATAATAATTACAACAAAACAAATGGTTTTTGGAAACGTTTAAAACGCATACTTATTCCCTCAATACAATAGAGAAGAAATACCTTTCTTAGATTCATATTCGGCAACATTTGTCGAACGAAGTCGGCTTCTTCTCACAATTAAGATAGGGCCCTAAGTTACACCTTCAAAATAAACTTTGATAGTTTATTTTGTGTTGTTCTTGGATAATGTTACAGGTTACATTACTTAAAACTTGTTATTTTCAGTTGGGCCCTACTTGTTTGCAATAGACCCATAATTTGTTTTAATGACAAAAGGAACGTTTAGTTAAGTTATCTTAGGACAAAACTTAATCAGGTGATAAAAGTGTAGTCGTATCATATAATTGTTTTAACGATAGAATAGCCATATTATCGCAGAATCGAAATGATAACATCGATAATAACAGTGGAGTAAGATAACGAAGTTTAGCTGTAGTAAAGCAAAAAAGAGGATTCCTATTTTGGATTAAAATATCCCAGTGTTAAAATTTTTCCCTTAAAATCAAGTAATCTCCTGGGGGAAATCCGGTGATATGGTAACCATAGGCAGAGATTCCATTATCCAGCCTACCCATATGAGCCCTTGTGTGCAAATTTTTTGCATGCGGTGCTTAAACTTTACGGAAATAAAATAGAAAAAATGTCTTTTACCTGCTAGGACAAAACAGCTCACACAAGATATAAAGCCACTCAAAAAGGAGTTGAAGGGAAAGGTGCCAACAAGGCAGCAGTATAAAAACTGAACCGCTCCAGTTAGTAAAACATAGAATAAATAGGCATCTATGATTTTGAGTTTCTTCGGTGTATGGGTAGTATACTCATCGTAAAATTTGAGCACAACAGAACTTAAGCTGGACATCTTCAAACGCTTTCTACACACAAAATAAACAATAAAAAGGCCGGTTTTAGTGACAAGGACAACAATCTTACAACATAACCTAAAATTTGTTTAACTTCATTTATAACTTCAGCTTTTTTTTCAACCATCCAACCAATCAGCCACGTCCATGTCTCCATGTATGAAACCGCTGATAGTTCCAAAGAGGATTGGGACTACAATTCAAGTACGTACTATAACTCAAGCTACGGGTGTGGTATAACAAGCTTGAAAATCATCGCACAAATAAAACAGACTGATTTATTTGCTCTCCCGTTATTTCATAATGGGCTCGTTCACGATAAATCTTAAACCACGATCATCCACTGATCCACCACAAACTTAAAACTGGGTTGTTTAAGTTTTTGCCTATCACGTGACAAATCAAGCCAAATTAATTAATTCAAGACACGTTATTTTTGTGGGATTTGTCACTTCGTGATGATACGCAGAAACGTAAACAAACCTTTTTGCGATGGATAATCTTGAACGAGTCCAATGCCTGTCAGCCTGTCTGTCTGACAGTGTCGTCTGTCTAATACCATATAAATAATAATATAATAATTAATGTGAGATTGCCTGATTGTCGTCTGCTAAGAGCTCCGAGGAGTTATGATCACTCTGTATTTAAAGAATAAAATCTGTAGGCACAATTAATTTGAGGCTGTGATTCTTTTAAGCTGTAGAATTTTGATCAAAGTAGATCAACTACTTGATGAATATTATTACTCTTACCCTCTTTGTTTTGAATAAAACAAAGAGCTTGCTTCATTTTTAGGTTAAAGCCTTCTACATTACACAAATGTTGTGGTCAGCAAGTCTTCATAGGCCACTTACTAATCCTGGCCAGTTATTTACTTCAGGGTAAGCTATTTAAATTTAATTATTTTTTATCATACCCTTGTGATAAACTTTGTTTTCGTAACATTTACTTAGCTGTGATTGAAACTAGGCCCTAGTCGATTCCCAATGGGTTGGATAAACGGTCTTTCGGAACATTTAGCTGTGATCGAAACTAGTCGATTCCCGATGGGTTGGATAAACGGTCTGATAAACAATATTTTTCGGGACTAGGCCGGAGAAAAAAAATTCCAAGATTTTACACCACGATCCATATTTTACTAACAGTAACTTATTACATTGTACAATTTAAAAGTGTGATTTTTGCCTCTCCAATATATGAAACAATAACAAACTTCTAATGATATTTGTCATCGTCAATTTTTATTAAACACTAAATAGCTGAAATTAGTTCAAATACAAGGTAAACAAATAACAACATAAGAGGCAGTATATCTTGGTCAAAACTTATTAACTTTCATCGAAACTGTACCTACCTAGGCTCTGGGGACCTCAAAATGAAAAAGTATAGTGGTCCCGGGCTTAGGTCTTACCATGGCTACTACCGTAATAGCGTATTCCCTATAGGGAAATTCGCTAAAACACACAATGTAGTATATGGAAGCTTTGCTCTGTCTCCTTTGGTTATTGAGATATTAAAAAGTCTAAAAGACAGTAACTTAGGTTACATTGTATTTTGGGGCTCCAATGTTAATCTTATGGAGAATAAGGATGTGTTAATATTTTACTTATTGACCAATATTTTTGGACGAAACTTGGTATCTAGCTTCATTTGGTTGAGATTCGTCCATTTATGGTAAAAAGTATTGGTTTTTGTTATTATCATGGCAGCAAACCTGCATACTCTTTTCCCATGTTAATGATATTATGGAGAATAGGCAAACTCCTTTATTTATGGACAGATAACTTATTAGTGAAACTTAGTATATGGCTTCATATGGTTGAAATAAAATTTTGTATGCTAAAAACCTGCTCTCAGTGTTTTCCACGGCAGCATACCTGCATACTCTTTCCCTATATTTATCATATGGAGAATAGGCATTAATTTCCCTATTTATGAGCATGTGATGAAATTTTGTTTACAGGTTCATCTGGTCAAAATTAATGTTACTAATTAGGAAATTCGCTAAATACGAAAGTCTGCTGCGACAGGGGGTATTTATCTCATGCGCTTGTCTTTACCCCCTTGGAAAATCCTAGCTTTTTGCAGAAGTTATATGAATAATTCCCTTGTACTTTTCAAAAATTAAGTCGGTAATGTTTTTCTAGCACCGGGAGGATTGGGTTAATCTATAGTATTTATAAGTTACAAATTTGAACAAATATATACCGTATTTATTTTTCCTCATTGTTGTAGGTATCGAAACTTCAAATGCCTTGACAACATCCACAAAATCATTAAATGGAAACACAAAAGTTCAGGAGATCTGGTAAAAGTTAGAACTGGAAATAGACCCAAGTGTTACAAAGTCAATTTTTTACTGAGACTGCAGCATCCATGTGCTGGACTAGCCGTAGTGGCTGGTGTTAGTGGATTAAGTATATTCAAGCTTGGTCTAGTCCCTGAAGTGCATTGTAAAGTAGCAGACAATAAAGATGTTTCTCCACCATTTGACTGGAAGAAATTTTTTGAATTGATAAAACCAGACCTATTGTGCCTTCTTGGAGCAATTATTGTAAGTTTTTGTGAGTCACACGTAAAACTTATATGGTGAGTCGAGTTAAATTAATAATACAAATTGATGTGTTTACTTTTTATTCAAAAATCTTTAATTTAGCCTAAATCTTGGTTTGTTATAAAAAATTGTGAAAATAAATGCTACTTGAATAAAAATGTAAATAGTACAAATATACAAATAAGTCAACGTCAAAATCACCTTTATTCATATAATATACATGGCAAACATTGAATAGTGTCGTGATCAGGATCATAGCAAAATAACCTAAATTATTAACAACTTAGACAATTCCCTAACAAAAATAGATATATATTTACAATTGAAAATGCAGTACTCATTAATAGAATACAGAGCTTTACCAACCAATTTTTATAGCTCTTCAATTTTCTTTTAATTTTAGGTACAAATTCCTCATTCTTAATTTCCTTCGGTAGCACTTTAAATAATTTATTTCCAGCATATGATGGATTTTTTGTAAATAATTGAAGTCTATGTTTAGTGGGTATGATTTCACCTTTATATATCTAGTGTTGTACGGATTTGTTACATAGGGCTGTTTTGAAGTATTTAAGAAATGAGTATAAATAGTATAAATAAATAGTTTAAATGTACATAGCAATGTAAATATTTTGCTTAGCCTACAATAATGAATGACACCAGCAGCAACGTGATTTAAGAAATTTCTTATGGGTGTTCTCACGAGTTACACTTTGTTTTCTGGGTGAATTTTGCCCATAAACCTTTTAGAGCTAGAGCCAGCGACGATCTGACCTTCGTCATTATAAAACCTGAAAATTTGCCTGTGAGTAGCCCTAATAGAGATATAAACGATCCTCTACTAGGAAATTTGGATTGCGGTTACTTTCAGAGTTATGAGGTGTGAAAGGTGTAAAAATTACACAAAAATTTCATCATAGTATAAAAGCTGAAATTTATATATGTTATCGAGATACTCTCAAAAGATGTATTCCCGTCTGTCGTACACTTTGTGCAGTTCCAACACCTGTCTAACGGCCCTTAAAGAGTTGTGCAAAGTAGGTCAGACTTCGTCATAAGTATAAAAGCTGAAATTTATATATGTGAGGCAGGAAAAAAGGGACCTGTTCGTGGGAATTTTCGATTTTGAGTCTTTCATATTTTTCAATTCCTCATTTAATTCCAAACAATTTGGTGCAAGTCCTACGATTCTACGATTTTTGTTGTTGTTATATAGAACTTTGAATTACTTGGGAAAAAGTGCCATTTTGAGAAAAACCAATTTGAAAATTAAAATTGATATAAAATATTTATTATTCATATTTAAGGAACAATTTTGGTATCTAAAGAAAGCTCTAATGTCTCCTTTAATCGGAACACCTATTTTTGTGTTAACTCACAGTGGTTTCAAGAAAATGTTTTTATCGAAGCATGTAGTGAAAAGTGATATTTCAGAAAAGGGACCTCTTCCAGTGCTATGTTATTTCTCCATAAAGAATTGCGAAACTGCCTAAAGCGACCTCTTGGCGGCATTTTCTGGTTTTTTAAAAGTGATTGAAAGATGTTCTATATTTACAATAATCTCGTAGTAGTTCACCGCATCGCCGATAGAATTCACCAGAGTGCAGTTTTCAAAGTGTAGCATAGCTTTTAGATTGGGTTTGAAAAGGGACCTGTTCGCAGCAATGTTATTTCTCCATAAGCACGAAGAGGTACCTTTTCTCAAGCTACACATCGACTACTTTAATCATTATTTTGGATGTTTTATTCCATTACAAGTGTTTTGTAATCTATTTCAATCGGTAAATTACAAAATGGGGCATATTGAAATACAAACAATCGAAAATCGATATTTTTGACCTCAATAGATAAAACTGCCGATACTGAAATATTTACTTTGCCGCGAAGAGGTCCCTTTTTCCTCTCTCTCTCACATATGTTGTTTGGGACACTCCCAAAAGATGTATTCCTGGCTGTCAGACACTTTGTGCGGTTGCAACCTGTCAGACAAACCTCAATTTTCTATTAACTTTTTTTATAGTATTTATCATAGTAAATAGGTTATTAAACCTACAACTATTCTTTTCCTTGTTCACAGCAGCTTGAAAACCCTTGTGCAAAAATATACTTTTCTGCTTACATTTTTGTTTAATTTAGTTGTTGTTTCGTTAACATGTGTTGAGATTGCAGTATGGGTCACCTAAACTAAAATACTCTAACGGTAGGTGCCAACTACAGCGGTTTCCAATTTAAAATTTAAAAGCACCATTGTACGTCATACATATACTTGACAGTTGCTATCAGCACATCAACTACATCACGGATTTGTTATTTGTTGTTATTGATGTCACACAGCGAGCACATGTGCTCGCTGATGTCACACTATGGTTTGTTCTACGTACATTGAGTAGGGTAGTTCAATTTCTTCTATTCAGCTTTTAACATTTGTTAGTGTTCTTTACTATCAATAGTTGTTTTATTTTGCAATTAATTCAATTAGAATTATGTTCCATGTTAATGTTATGGATAAAAAACGAACTTAAAGGGCTGCCAATGGTTTTTCAGAATTCAAATATGAAAATTTTAAACACTTGGAGTGTCCCAAACAACATATGTAAATTTCAGCTTTTATACTTATGACGAAGTCAGACCTACTTTGCACAACTCTTTAAGGGCCGTCAGACAGGGTTTGCAACCGCAAAAAGTGCCTGAAAGCCGGGAATACATCTTTTGAGAGTGTCCCGGGTAACATATATATAAATTTTAGCTTTTATACTATGACAAAATTTTTGTGCAATTTTCACACTTTTCACACCTCATAACTCTGAAAGTAACCGTTATCCAAATTTCGTAGTATACGATCGTTTATATCTCCATTAGGGTTATTAACAGACAAACTTTCAGCTTTTACAAAATGACGAAGGTCAGATCGTTGCTGGTTCTTGGACTATTAGAGACATTTATACAATATTCAAGCAAATCATAACTTTCATTTGAATTCAACAGACAACAGAAGACAGTACCGTACAGTATCAACCCTATAAAACCCCCAAGTTAGTTATATTCTCTTTGATTAAAATAAATTAATTACATAGTTGATAGTGGTATATAGTGAGTGAGTTTCAATAATTATTTAATTATTAAATACAATTTTTCCATAGGCTATTTTGGCTGCTGCAGTTTTAAACATACAGTTGCCCAGACTTCTCGGAGACATTGTCAACGTCATGACCAGGTTCATGTCGTCGGCTGGGAGTCATGTGAGTTTCAGTTCGGAGATGCGGGGACCGGTGTTCAGAATTCTTGGACTCTATGTTGCCCAGGTACCGTATTGATTACACTAATGAATAAACACTAATAGATGAAAAGGCAATTGAATTAAGCAGGGCCGTGATCAGTTCAAAAGCTAGATTAATTCACTCAGGGGATTACCCCAATTTCGTGGTAAAATGTCAATAGAAAATTTAATTATAATGGGTCACCTTCACTCTTTATTAAAATTATAATATCTTTATTCAATATAGAACAACACTTCCCTACATTTAGGGTTGCCATTAAAACAAAGAATACTATACAATTTTCTTAAAGTTTACAAAGCTTGAAAAATTTAGATATTTTAGAACTTAATGTATCCTAAACACTAAACATTTGAATAAAGATGGTGTCTCACAATTTTGATTGAATCTTTTAAAACACTACTTGAAATTTGGGAAATAATTTTGGTTGAGAGTCCGAATTGTTTGCAAAAGGTCACAAATGATTTTGGTATAGTTCCTCTTGCTCCAATTAGTATTCCAATAATGTTTATATTTTCTAAATCGTATTTTTCTTTATAATATGGTATTGTTGGGGTATAGATTTTTTGTTTTTCATTTTGTACGTCTTGTGGTTGGTTATGGTTTTTTTTCGAATCGAATAGTTGGATCTATAATAGTGCCTAGTTTTGATCCCTCTTTTATTGCTATAATATCAATTCTTCTTGTGCCCCCGTTTTCTGAAAGGCCATGAACCTCTTCAAAGACATTAAATTTAAGTCGTCGGAGGGATTCGGCGATCATTGATCTAACTCTGTGGTGTCTGGCATTTATTAAGTTTTCGTTAAACGGGCAAGATCCCAGGACATGTGCAAGGGTTTCATACTCACTCCGACAATGTCGGCAGTGGTTTCCGTCCTGGGACCTACCTGGAATAGTTCTGACTGGTATGACGTTTGCAGTCATTTTAATAGCTTCTCGCCATTCACCACAGGTTAGATCACCTTTATTTTTAATCCAACTGTTTGCTGGTGGGTACTCCATGAATAAATCGACTCCTTTTCCTTTATGGTTAAGTGAGCACCAAGATTCATATTCTCTTGTACGAAGGCTTTTTCTCGTCTTTTTCACATCAATTTCATCCACATTCTTCTTCAATAAGGCTGGTTCCCTTGTAATACCTAAGCTAGCCAGGCAGTATTCTATTTCTGACTTAAGGTCTCTTGTATTTGAAATGTAAGTATTTTCATTTTTGTCTAAACACTGGCAAGCATTTATGTATTGAAGAAATATTTCCCATTTGACCCTAAATAAACCTAAACCCTTGTATTCACTATTAGAGTACAACATACTATCGGGTAGTGAAGTATGGCCTTAAGTGAACTTTTTATTATTCTGTCTGCATCTGATACAAAAGATTTAGGTATCTTAGTTGGTGATATGGATTATAATAATAATAATAATAATAATAATAATAAATATTTATTTGTCGTAAAAACATTACAGCATTGACAAAGTCATTTTTCCAGCATAAAGCTAGGTCAAACACAAGAACATAAAATACAACTTGTAAATAACATCTTCATTAAAATGAAACAGCAACCATCATAACACAAAAAGGGGCAGACACTTTTTTTTTAATACAAACTAGAACACAATTCTCTCCATGGCAAAAAATTCCTCTAGTGAGTACATTGGGGTGACTAAAAGCCAATTGTAAAACTTGTTTTTAAAAATATTTTCAGTGTACTTGTTCATTAGGTGTTCCAAATTATTGTAAAATTTTAGACATAATACTTTATGGCTTTTATTACTTTTGGTTAGTCTATGGAAATCTATAACTGCCTTGTGTTTGTTTCGAGTGTTGTATGAATGTGTGTCAAAGTTAAAATTCAAAAGTTCTGGGTTTTTAAAAAGATATATTGTTAAATCAAATAGGTAGAGATTGATTACAGTCAAAATTCCCGAATTAATAAAAAGAGGCCTGCAATGATCACGTATGCCTGATTGATTAATTATCCTAATTGCCTTCTTTTGAATAATCAAAACTTCATTGATTCTGCTACAATTACCCCATAGTATAAGCCCATATCTGAAAATTGCTTGGAAGTATGCAAAGTATGCAACCTTAACGTAACCGATGTCAACACAAAAGGTTAGACGTCTTAGCAGGTATATTACTCGCGAGAGTTTGGTTGTAATGTAGTCAATATGTGAGCTCCAGGTCAAGTGGTCATCAATGAAAATACCCAAGAATTTAATACTAGTGACAAAATGATCTTGTTCACAGGGATTAATGGACCGTAAAGTGAAAATAATATTTTGAGTTTTATCAGCATTCATAACAAAACCATTTGAAATAAACCAATCTGAGGCCTCATTTAAAGTTGTTTCCGCCATCTGTTTTAGCTTTTGGAGATCAGAATTGCAGTTAACAAAAGTTGTGTCATCTGCATAAAGCAGGCTGTTGGCTTTCACAGAAATAGGGAGATCATTGATGATGATTATGAAAAGTAAAGGTCCTAAAATTGAACCCCCCAATTAACCTTTAATTCTTCAGACCACTGACCATCAATATAAACCTTTTGTTTTCGGTTATGCAGATAAGACTCAAAAAACTTGAGGGCAGAACCTCGAATACCATACTGAGATAACTTAGTTAGAAGAATGTTGTGGTCTACACAGTCAAACGCCTTGCTCAGGTCACACAAAGTGGCCTGAGCATAGGCTCTATTTTCAAAGGCTGACAGAACCAGCCTTACTAAATTATCCATTGCATTTACAGTTGAAAATCCCTTTCTAAAACCAAACTGAGACATGCTGAGTATATTATTATCCTCTAAAAACTGGCTAATTTGATCATATACTACAATCTCTATTATTTTTGACAGAGTGGGGACAACAGAAATTGGGCGGTAGCTTTCTGGGTTCGATTTGTGACCTTTCTTGTAAATGGGACAGACACGAGATATTTTTAGGGGATTTGGGAACAAGCCTTCCTCAAGACATTTGTTAATGCAAATGGTGAGGGGTTGAGCAATAATTGGTAAAAAAGCTTTTAAAAGACTGTTAGAAATGAAATAAATATCCCAGCTCTCAGAAGAATTCAATCTCTTTCCAGCTTTTATGATGTCATCAGATGAAACTGTTTTCCAGCAAAAATGTGTGCGATTTACAGGTGTGTTAAGTGAGAGTTCATTAGAAATGTGCATGGTGTGTCCTAAAGACTTTTTAATTTGATTTACTGAGTCAATGAAAAAATAATTGAAAGTACTAGGGGAGATGTTTGTGGTGTTAGTTTTAGTGTTTTGTAAATTGAAATTGTTGGATTTTATTATGTTCCAGGCAGTTTTACATTTATTATTACTTTTCTCAATTAAGTGGGCGTTATAAGACAGTTTGGTTTCTTTAATACTTTTTTTATAATGATTTCTAAGATCATTAAACTGTTCCTTCAATTTTTTATTATCTGAGGACTTAGAAATGCTGTATAAAAAATCTAGTCTATTTTTAATATTCAATAGCTTATGATTGTACCACTTGTTATTTTTCTGAGATTTTTGAGTTTTCTCTTTTTTTACAACCAAAAAATAATTTACATTATTTTCAATAAGACGGAATAAATGTTGAAAAGCCATCTCTGCACTAAAATATTGAATTGACTGACAGAATGAAACCCAATCATAAACCAACAAATTATTGAGCAAATCACCGATTTTGTTTTTTGGAAAACGAATTTTGCAATAGTTAATGAGGGCACTGGAGCAAATACTATCCAAAGGTGTTCTGTGGCTTTCACCAAAAACCCCAAGTATCAAACCATCATGGTCTGAGTAGTGAAATTGAACAACTTTACATTCATATAAATATTTATCACCATTATTGACAAAAACGTTGTCCAGGCAATTATTATTACCTCTTGTTGGCATTTTATTTTGACAGTAAAAATTGTGTTGCCTTAAGATATTAATGAATTCCTTTGCCGTTCTTTTTTCTGAGGTAATATCAAAATTGACATTTATATCTCCCCCTATTATAATTAAATAGTTAGACCACTGCGACAAGAAAACCAAAAGGGCTTCAAGTGTGTCAAGAAATAGCTGTGGATCACCAGCTGTGGAGTGATACACAGAAATAATAATATATTTTAATTTATCAATAAATACTGCAGATGCTTCAAAGTGAAACTCTTTAATAAAATCGCTAATGTCACATTCTCGTGTTATAATGTTATTTTGGACAAATATGAGAGTTCCCCCCCTGATATGTTCCTTTCTGCTAAAAACACATGCACACTTGTACCCTTCAGGGGAAGCTGCATAGGCTCCATCAGTTGTTAGCCAATGTTCGGAAATGCATAAAATCTGTACATCCGGCTTGTTAGCTAAGAAGGCTTCAAGGATGAGTGATTTGTCTTTGAGACCCTGAATGTTCAGAAACAAAATTTTAATGTCAGCCCTAGAACCATCTTTGTTTTTTAATATGTTAGTGTGCATTGATGGATCTTCATTACAATTAGTGGTAATAATATTTAAATTATTCAAGTTTGTTTTTTTACAACTTTTCTTTTTCTTAAAAAATAGCTATTTTTGTCTTTGACCTCACCATTATGAACACTTTCCTGATTCCTGTTGTCCTCTATAATGTTTATAACTTTGAGCTGGTTCTGGATATTCTTGAGGCATGGAGTTGAAAATCCTAAAACAGGTGAAGTTTGGAGGCTGAGCGGGTCTGACGGGATGTGGCTGAGTTGAGGCGTCTCATGCAGAGGTTGAGGTCCCAAATCAGATTGTTCATTATGCTGGGTGATAGGGCAAGCTGGGGAGTCTGGTGAGTCTCCAATGTTCATCTCATCAGGTGAAGTTGGGAGGCTGAGCGGGTCTGACGGGACATGGCTGAGTTGAGGCATCACTTGCAGAAGTCTCACATCACGTTGTTCGTTCTGCTGAGTAATCGGGCGAGCTAGGGAGTCGGGCAAGTCTCTCACATTTATCTCCTCATCAATACATTTCCGTAGTAAGGTTACGAAATCATGATATTCAAGACCATTCCTTACTCTATTTCTGGTCTTCTCATCTTTTACTATGATGTCTACAGGAACACCAGTAATACGGTGAAACTGTGCAATATTTTTGGAGAAAATGTAAGGAGATATTCCATCTCTTACACACCCCATAGGGGAGCAAATAAGCCTATGAAACCCCTTTGATTTAAAATCTTGTGTGAACTTGTGAAACACTTGATTGTAGTTTTCAACTTTCGGTTTACTATAATAGAAGTCCTTAGTGACAAGTCCATAGGTTGTTTTGACTAATTTTTAACCAGGGTGTTCTGTGATTGAGCTCTTACAAATTTTGCAAAATTTTTAATATTTTGAAGTTTTTAAAGTGTAAATTTAGGTTAGTGGTTCACGTTTGGAAACATACAAGGCGGGAGTGAGTGAAAACTTTGGTAATAAAGGTTTTTTGGTCATTAAATATCAGTGTAAATTAATTACTCACAGGTGGATAGGCTGCTATGGCTGCATCAACACATTTTTCTGGATAGTGAAAAACAGCTTTTGCAAGGAAATATAGTAAAGAAGTGAAGGATACTTGCATGACTTTTGTTTTAAAAGTGGCAAAATCAATAATTTTTTGTAAAACTGGACACTTAAACACTGGACAGTATAATTTTAAAGATAAATCAGTAGAACTACGTAAGTCATTAAAGCACTGATAAGTAAAATAACGGCAAACATAAACCTGTGTCTCAAACCGGTTGTAGAGCATATCATGCCAATGCCAGCAATGCCTGTTTGTACACCAGCTGTGAGTGACGTCACAGCCCACTGTTATACAGATTAGGCACTTCTCTGTCACTACTTGAAGTTTGACCTGAAGTTGATAAGAAAGGTAGACTTGGCCAACAATTAGCTGCAACAATACTGGTTTCCTTGTTTATCTGTCTGAATGTTTTTGAACTACCATCTAGTTTGATTAATTGATTTATAATAATAAATAAATAATTTCTAATACTTTATTGTTTAAATAAGTAAAGTATTATAAAATTAAATGGATGGCAAAAAGGATGATTATGCTTTTAAACTCGGTGAAAAGGTTTTTGTCACCCTTAGAGGCTATCCAGCTTGGCCTGGAGTAGTAGAAAAAATTGAAGAGAAAAATAAAAAAACTGTTTACAATGTTTTCTTTTTTGGTTCTTATGATTATGGAAGCTGTACCTCTTCATCCATATTTAAGTACTCAGAAAATTTGTTAAAATATAGCAACCCCAAATCTAAAAATGCTTTATTAAAGAAAGCACTTGAAGAGGCCTCACAGCTTGACTATCCAGGAGTAAATAAAAAACTTACACCTAAAACCAGATCCAAAAAGGTAGGTAACTCACCAGTTGTCACCTTAACCCCAAAGATTAAAAGAACTGATAACTCAACTACTACGGTTCAAAATAAAGAAAACACCACATTATTGTCAGTGAAAACTTTAAATGAAAAACTTGATGTTTCGCCAAAGAATACATTAATAGTTACAACTACTCACACCCAAACCTCTGACCTACAGTCCCCAAACACAAAAATAAATCCCAATACTGTAAATGCAGAAACGGGTACATCGGATCGCCTATCAATTTATCTATCAGTAATGGAATCAAAATGGCTTACTGATGACTCAGTCACTCTGTATTATGATATGCTAAACTCCAAGGTAATAAATGATGACATTCTCTTGATGAATCCTGGACTTGTGCAGTTGATTAGGACCTCAGATGACACTGATGTGTTTGTCAGACCTCTAAATATTGACAAAAAGTCATACTTTTTATTTCCAATTAATGACGCTCCGGCAGCAGTTAAAGTAGGGGGATCCCATTGGAGTCTACTGCTGTATGAAAGGACACAAAATAATTTGTACTATTTTGATTCAAAAGGTAGTTATAATCTAGAATATGCCAAACAAGTTATACAGAAAATGTCAAAGCATTTGGGATTGGGGGAACTCACTTCTCTACACAAGGTGTGTGTTCCTCAACAAACTAACCATGTTGATTGTGGGATATATATGTTGATTTTTACAGATATACTTATACAGTATATAGAAGAGAATAGAATCAATGAACTAAAGAATTGCCCAAAGTCTGTCTGGCCTGATATTAATGAAAGTGATGTGTTGACAAAGAGAGCCCAGCTAGCCCTGCTTTTTCATAATAACAACTATGCAAATCTGAGCCATGATACCGTCACAGCTATGATGTACCATATTCCTTCCCCCACCCTTACTAAATCAGTTACAAATCCAGTTGCAGTTGCTGGGGAAACACCCCCACTTGTATATCAACAATCAGTAGCTTCCACGTCAGTTTCTTTCAACCCTGTTAAGCCACAACACATAGTTTCAAGATCTAAAGCTGTTCAACTACACACCCAAGCCCGAAACCATATTTTTTTAAGTTTAACCAACAGGTATTCACCTTTAAGCAGCAATCAACCTGAGGATGACTCGAGTACTGTTCCTGAAAATTCGGTCAAGTCACCATTACAAACTCAGAAGAGAGTGATCAATAAACAAAGTAAAGATGGTGTTAAATCAAATAGGCTAAGGAATTTAGAAGGAACAAAGCAGTCAAAAGCTAATAGGAATCACAAAGTGCTAACTAATGAGAAACAGAAAACAAATAAAGTTCATGTCTATGCAGATAGCCACGGAAAAGACATTGCAAATTTATTAGAAGCGTTGTTGCCAAGGAGTGTGGAAGTTTTTGTGTCGGCTAGTTCTGGAGGTACCATTAGTCATATTCTGGAAAAGGCAGGCAACAAGATTCAAAATTGGACAAAAGATGATACCGTTGTTATTATTGCTGGTGCCAACGACATTTGTGATGTAACATCTGAAAGTCAAAATCTACATAAAGATATAACTGAATCGTTAAGAAAATTTGCTTTGGCCAACAATCATACAAATGTTGTGTATGTAACACAGTTTCACCGCCATGATTTCCCATGGGACTGCCTCATCAACAAAACCATTTATAAGACCAACTATGAGCTAAGGCAGCTGAAGGAACCTAATATTATTAACATCAGTGACTTTTCAAGAAATTTCTTCAGTAAACAAGGCCAACACCTGAACAAGTGGGGAAAAAAGGTTCTTTCTAGGAGGATAGCAGATTTTGCTATGACATTACAGCTAAACATCAGCTACTCTCTATTGGAAGCAAAAACCAACCTGAAACTAATTGAACGTGATATGAGAGATATTATTGACCAGTACTGCAACAATATGGAAGTAGGATTTGCTCACTGCATTTCCAAAGATTTTGACAACAGCAAAAAACACATGAGTAGGGGGGTTGCAGTTGCGTTTAAGGAGAAATTTGGAAGACCTAATGATTTGGACTATTGTGGTACCAATTTAACATTCCAAAAAACAAGTTATGGAGCAACAGTCTACAGTCTGGTTACTAAACCTAAATATTTCCTCAATGCTAACAATTATTCAAATTACATCAAAAATTATGACAACGCCTTTTTACAATTAACTAATGATTTTAAAGCTCGCAATTTGAAGACTCTCATCTGTTCCCCAATGGGTTGCGTGAGAGATCGTGTGCCGTTGCCACATTTTGTTTCAAATCTGATGAATTTTAGGCAAAGTACTGGTGAGACTTATTATAGGTAACGTACCTCGTCTAACAGTCCAATTCTATCGTCAACACGACATGTTTCGCCGTTAAAACGGCATCTTCAGGTGTTTATAAACAAAAATGTTTCATCCAGAAGGAGTCGTTAAATTATTAAAATTGACGAACATGACACATACACAATGAATAAATACTACAAACACGAGACAGTTAACATTAACGGTAGGCCTACCACACACGCACATCGCACCACGACCGGGATAGAGAGCAGACTGGAGTTTTCATGTAACCCCTTCAACCCCTCTTCGGTTATCAGCTGGACAACGGTCGACTTGCCTTTGAACTGTATTGTTGTGCGAGAGTATGGCGTTAAATATGGAGTGAGATTTAAAATTCAACTGTTCATTCAGAATGAAGTCTTTTTGGTCGTTATTTTTGTAGCTGCTATAAATTTCGTATTGTTCGATGGAATCCAGCCTGCTTCCTTTTCCACAAATATGTAATATTTCCAATCCTTTGTTGATATCATGCATGTTATGGTTTTTGTCAACAAGGTGTTGTGCGAATTTCGATTTTTGTTTGTCAGCTCTAGGGTCGGGGCGGTGTTCTTTGTAGCGCTGAGCGAATGTGCGACCTGTTTGTCCTATATAAAAATCGGAACAGTCAGCACAATTAATTTTGTAAACGCCAGACTTGTCAAAACTATTTTTATCTTGAGGTTTCTGAGATAAACTATTTTTTATTCGGTTGGTTGTCCTAAGAGCTAAAGATATGTCGTGTTTTTTCAAGCTTTTATTAATGAGATTCTGGGTCAAATGACTAAACTCTATACAGACAAATTTTCTTTGTGTTGGAACAGTTTCATCAGTGTCAGAGTTCATAGGTTTATTATTATGTTTAGATATCAGTTTATCAATCAAACCTGGGTTGTAGCCATTGGACATCGCTATTTGTTTTATAATATTTGTTTCAATGATGCGGTTCTCAGGTGACAGGGGGAAATTAAGCATTCTGTAAACTAGGCTATTGTATGCTGCGTGTTTGTGAGATATGGGGTGATATGATGAGGCGTGGA
Organism: Neoaliturus tenellus; assembly: GCA_030545055.2. Taxonomy (NCBI): domain Eukaryota; kingdom Metazoa; phylum Arthropoda; class Insecta; order Hemiptera; family Cicadellidae; genus Neoaliturus; species Neoaliturus tenellus. The sequence goes on along the minus strand of CM061533.1, from coordinate 72,046,961 downwards.
TTGTTAGGCTGGTTGTTGTGGGCTTCCGATAAATACTGAAATCAAGTTTACCATCTCTCTTTTCTATTGTCATGTCCAGGAAATTTATTTTATTGTCTTTTTCTATGTCTAATGTGAATTTGAGTTTGGGTGTGAGGCTATTGAGGTAATTGAGCAATAAACTGAGTTGACGGGCATTGCCATTAAAAAATACGATGGTGTCATCCACATATCTGTTATATAGGGCTATTTTATTTCTATGTTTGTTGGCTTCAGAGAATATAAACTTATTTTCTATGTGATTAAGGTATATGTCAGATAAAATCCCTGATAAGGGCGAGCCCATAGCTAATCCGTCTGGTTGAGTATATATTTTTCCATCAAAGATAAAATAATTTTGCTTCAACGTTTCAGTGAGTAGGTTCATTAACTCATTAATGGCTTCTGGTAGTAGGGTCGAATTGTTTGCTAAATTTTCTTGTACAATTTGCAATGTTTCGTCTATTGGAACGTTGGTGTACAAGTTAACCACGTCAAAAGAGGCCATTGTTTGGTGCATATGAATATTTATATCCTTTGTTCTCTGAATGAAATCGTATGAGTTTTTTAAACTATAGTTCTGTGTGATTTTTATTTCATTACGAAGAATCTTATCAAGTTTTTTGGCCACTTTGTATGTTGGGGCAGACGTATAGTCAACTAAGGGCCTAATGGGTGTGCCTTCTTTATGGACCTTGGGTAATCCTTTAAAAGTCGGTGCTGAAGGATTCATAACCTTTAGTGACCTAATTTCTTCTTCAGAAAACACTATTTTGGATTGATTTATCAAATTCTTTATTCTTCGTTGATATAGTTTTGTGGGGTCTTTGTTAATTGGGGTTATGTCGTTTGCTTCTAAAAAATCTAGCACTTTGTTAGAATAGTCACTTTTATTTATTATTACTGTTATGTTCCCTTTGTCAGCCTTACATAACATGGCATCATTGAGTTCTAATTTCTCTTTTATTCCTTTTAAGGTCTTTGATTCCTGAGTGTGTGTATTAGAAATACTTGGTCCCCTATTAAAATGGCGTTTTAATTTCTTAGACATTGAGAGACGAGCAAAGTTTCTGTCTTCTTCGTCAGGGATAGTTTTTATGGCACATTCCGCATTGATCAGTTCATTGAAAAATGTATTTTTACCTTTTCTGGGCAGATTATAATTTAGTCCTTTCTCTAAAAGTGTCAATTCATCATTGTTAAATTTTATGTTGGTTTTATTTACTAATCTAGGATAGAATTCATAGTCGAAGAGAAGGGCATTTTCTTTGGGATGTTGTTTGTTCATTAGACATGATAGCTTCTTTCTTAACGTGTTCTTTTTATTTCGGATAACACGGCTAATTCCCATTTCAATTGACTGCAAAACGTGTTCTAATTGTGCAGGATGCATCGTGTTTGCCAATTGAGCTGACCCTAGAGCTGACAAACAAAAATCGAAATTCGCACAACACCTTGTTGACAAAAACCATAACATGCATGATATCAACAAAGGATTGGAAATATTACATATTTGTGGAAAAGGAAGCAGGCTGGATTCCATCGAACAATACGAAATTTATAGCAGCTACAAAAATAACGACCAAAAAGACTTCATTCTGAATGAACAGTTGAATTTTAAATCTCACTCCATATTTAACGCCATACTCTCGCACAACAATACAGTTCAAAGGCAAGTCGACCGTTGTCCAGCTGATAACCGAAGAGGGGTTGGAGGGGTTACATGAAAACTCCAGTCTGCTCTCTATCCCGGTCGTGGTGCGATGTGCGTGTGTGGTAGGCCTACCGTTAATGTTAACTGTCTCGTGTTTGTAGTATTTATTCATTGTGTATGTGTCATGTTCGTCAATTTTAATAATTTAACGACTCCTTCTGGATGAAACATTTTTGTTTATAAACACCTGAAGATGCCGTTTTAACGGCGAAACATGTCGTGTTGACGATAGAATTGGACTGTTAGACGAGGTACGTTACCTATAATAAGTCTTTAATCCACAGTTCAGGGGCTAAACAATGGATTTTAAAGTACTGGTGCCTCTATAGTGCTTGTGACATGCAATGAACCTTCTAATAACAGGCTTTACAATGGTGTATCTCATTCTTCATTTGTAAAAAGCCTGAAACGGACAATTTTTACTCTATCCCATAAATATTTTGAAAAAATCTCCATCAGCCCTACTGAAGACACCTCACTCCAATCCAGTGCAGCATCTCTTAATCTAACAATACCAACTACATCAGCATCACATCAGACCGAGGCCTGTACATTGCTTTCTCCAACTCAGCCACAACCGTCATCACATCAGTCACCAATGCCATCACCAGACCCTTTGCTACAGCTGTCATTGCTATCACCAGATCCTTCGCCACAGCTATCATCGACATCACCAGAGCCTTCGCCACAGCTGTCATCGCCATCATCAGAGCCTTCGCCACAGCGGTCCCCTCAGCAGACATCGCAGCAGTCACCGGGGTTGACACCACAACGGTTATCAATAGTGTCTAGTGATGTGGGGGGTGGAAAAATCAATGGGTGTGAGAGTAATGTGCTGGGTGATCAAATGAATAGAGTCAGTGATACTTGTCATGTTGAGTTTAGTCATGTAAGTGGTCTTTTTAACGATAGCCTGTGCAAAGATGTAGAAGTTTGTAGGGATGAGTTTCAACAAAAAACTAGCATAGGTACCAACATTTTTTTAGAGAGCATGAGCCAATTTCCACCACTAAACAAATGAGTTGCTTGCATCGTCAAAATATTCAGATTAGTTCAAACTATCATAAATGTCCGTTGTGTGAAGAAAGCACAAAACCCAAACATAAATGGCTTATTCACTACAATATTCAGGGTGGTTTTGCATCAAAAATTGATGATTTAAATATTTTATTAAAGGATTCAAATATTTTAATTGCCTGTTTTTGTGAACATTGGCTCACTGCTGGTACAATTGATCTATTTAATTCAATCTCTGGTTATACTCTAGCGGCATTTTACTGTAGAAGTTCATCAATACATGGTGGTACTTGTATACTAGTGAAAAGCGAGATAGATTATCTGGTTAGGCAAGATCTTTGTATTTTTCATGAAGAAATGATTTTTGAAATTTCATGTATTGAAATCAAGTCTTTGAATATAGTTGTTGCATCTATTTACAGAACACCCTACGACAGTAATTTTTATTTATTTATTGACAAGTTAGAATCATTTTTAAACTTAATTCGAAAAGAAATTCAGACAAAAAAAGTTTATTTAGCTGGAGACTTTAATGTTGATTTATTAGAATCATGTAAAAATCTTAAATATAAGGAAGAGTTTTTAAATTTACTCGAAATGTATGGATTATCTGTAAATTTTTGGTCTCCTACAAGAATTACGCTAACTACAAAGACATGCATTGACAACATAATCACTAATAAATATAACCCAGGTGATAATACTAAAAAAATTAATTTAGAAATAGGTCTATCTGATCATAGAACTCTTTTTATGTCAGTTATAGGGGACAAAGATAATGTAAAATCGAATGTTAAATTTAAAAAAAGAATTTTTTCTAAAAAAAATGTTACTTTATTTAAAAATAATTTAAATAGTTGCAAGTTTGATGTAAACCCTGATTATGATCTGAACATTAACTACAACTCATTTTTAAGAACTTACAAAAATGTTTTTGAAGATTGTTTTCCTATAAAATTTTATTTAAACAGGGAAAACAGAAATAAAAAGAGTTGGGTAACAAAAGGGATTATTATATCTAGTGCTAATAAAAGATATCTAAGTAGAATTGTCAAAGATTCTGTGGATGTTAATTTTATAAACTATGTAAAAAAATATAAAAAAGTTTTCAAACTTGTATGTAAAAAGGCTAAAAAGTTATACAACTCTAACATAATATGCAAGTCGGACAATAAGACCCAAGCGGCCTGGTCTATAGTGAATAGAGAGCTTGGAGTTAAGAAACGTGACCAAAATATCCCGGATTTTTTAGTCAACAATGAATGGGTTTCAAATGGAGAAGAAATTTCAAAATTACTCAATGATAGGTTTGCAAACATTCCTCAACAGTTAAATGCAGTTTCCTCAAAGCAAAAAGCAGTTAAATTACTTGAAGTTAATAATAATAACCCCCATCCAAAATTTTCTTTTTCATTGATTTCATCTGCTGAAGTGGCAGGGACAATAAACTCTTTCAAAAGTAAAAAATGTGCAGGTTGGGATGAGATACCTCAAAATTTAATAAAAATCACTGTTGATTCAATTCACAGACCGCTCAGTAAAATCATAAATCAATCATTTTATAGTGGGGAATTTCCAAATAACTTAAAATACGCAGAAATCAAACCATTGCACAAAAAAGGGGGTAAAGAAATTTTAGACAATTATCGTCCTGTATCAATTTTGCCATCTTTTTCCAAAATCTTTGAGAGAATTGCTTTTAATCAGATAATAAATTTCTTTGAAAAAAATAATTTATTTGTTCAGGAACAATTTGGTTTTCGAACAGGACGTAGTACAATCTCGGCTGTAGCTTATTTTATTGACCAGGTTGCTAATGCTTTGGATGGATCACAGAGCACTATGGGAGTGTTCTGTGATCTATCCAAGGCATTTGATTGTGTTGAGCATGACATATTATGTAAAAAGCTTAAGTATTATAATTTTAGTGAATCAGCGGTGTCTTGGGTAAGATCATATTTGGACAGTCGTTATCAAAGAACAATAGTAATTAAGAATAACATCAAACATGTCTCACCATGGCAGAAAATTAAATTTGGTGTACCACAAGGTTCAATATTAGGACCTTTGCTATTCCTTATATATATTAATGACTTACCTTTAAATATATCCTCAAATCTTGTACTTTATGCAGATGATACGTCTGCAATTTTAAAAGCAAATTCAACGCAAGACTTAAAATTAATTTTTCATAATACATTTATGGAACTTCAAAATTGGTTTTCAGTTAATGGTTTGTTGCTTAACCAATCTAAAACACAATTATTGAAGTTTCAAACTCGACAAAACAAAAACTCTGATGAAGAGCATATTATTTTTCAAGGCAATTTAATGGGGATAAACAAATCAGTTAATTTTTTGGGGATTGAGATTGATTCTAATCTTAATTGGAAAAACTTTGTTTGCAAAATTTCTAAGAAGTTAAACTCTATTTGTTTCCAAATGATTGTTCTTCGTGAAGTTATTGATTCAAAAACCAGACTTATGCTATATTATGGACTTTTTTTACCGGTTATAACTTATGGTATTGAATTCTGGGGTATGTCATCCTATGCAAACAAAATTTTCAAAATGCAAAAAAAGTACATTCGACTCATGACATTTTCCTCTAAAAGAAAATCATGTAAACAATTTTTTGAAGAACTCGGTATACTAACTGTTCCCTGCCTTTATATTTTAAAATGCCTGATGTTTGTTAGGAATAATTTTGAAAATTTAATCAAAACTCAGCATAAGCATCATTATGAAACAAGATTTCAAAACAACTTCCAGTACCCAAGACACCGCCTGACATTATCTGAAAAGACACCCCAATATATGGGAAGAAAACTTTTTAACAAACTACCTAATGAGTTAAAGCAAATAATTAACGAAAACTGTTTTAGAAATAGGCTAAAAGATTTTTTAATTACAAAAATGTATTATTCAGTTGACTCATTTTTAAATGATAAATTCTAAACAGGTCTTAAATTGTTCTGCTCCATTCCCACTGTAATTCTGTTTTGATGTTTAGGATTAGTTATTGTACTGTACACTGACAATGTCATCTGTTCTGAACTAGCTTTGCTAGTTGTAAAAGAATGTTCTTATTATGACAATAAAGTTATTCTCATTCTCATTCTCATTCTTATATCGCAGCACCTTGCTTACTATGTTGGAGCGTAATATAACTATTTAAGAATTCCGAGCGTTGTGGTCGCCCAAATTCCCTCCTGAACACTCGAGCCACTCCTTTGCTCATATGCTTTGGGTTATCCAAATCCCCCGATATGCAGTGGGCGAAGGCTATGGATACATCATTTTTACAATTCTTGATAACACTTCGCATGTCTGTTTCCATAACTACAATGGGATTAGTTTTCCTGTCATTGGAGGAGTTTGCCGGAGCTGCGTTGTTTGGAATGGGTGAATTGTTGGTATTGGTTGCAGTAACTATTGGAGGTGGGTAAAAGTATGTGTTTGGGTTTACAGAGTTAGGTAAACTGTGGGTTGAAGTGTTGTGTAATATACATCTAATGATCTTGGTTATTTCCTTACCAACAAACTGTTTTCCTTTTTTATTAAGGTGGAGTCCATGTCTAGTGTGGTAGCGTCTTTCAAGAGTCCATAGGTCCAAGAGATGAGTGTGAGGGTGACTGTTAGTAAACTGTCTAATTACCAGGTTTGCCTCCTTGATAAGTTGATTTTCCAAACTACTTGCACTTAAATCATACCTGTAAGGCAGAGTAGACAGAATAAGATTAGTATGTTTGAAAGAAGTCAACATTCCTTCCAAACCCTCTTTAAGCAAACTTAGGGACTTTCCTGAGTTGGATAAGGAATTACTTGTGATATTGTTAGTTCCCCCCATTAGGACAACAAAATCATTGTTGGTTAGTTCTTTAAAATCTTTGGAGTTTCTAATAGCGTTGATTATACTTTCCAGAGGAGCGCCAGGCTGACAATGGTTAGTGACACTGAGGTTTAGATTGGAAATTTGTTCAACATAGTAGGTTAAATCTCTTCCATGGCTGTCACTTGAGATTACAACTCTATGCTTATTATGTTCTTGCTGTGTCACTGTTTGATTTACGAAGTTGATACGGCTGCCTTTATTTTTATTTAGCATAACCTTTGAGTTACTTTGATGAGAACATAAAGAAGTGTTTTGACTGTCTAAGGATACTTGTGGCTTTTCAGCAATATCATTGAGAATCTCAAATTTATTACTCGTAGAAAGTGGTGTCGGCCTACTTAACCTGAGTTTATTTTTTGAGCATTTGCTTTGCTTGTGAACTTTTTGCCACTTATCCTGTTTGCTATGAATTTTATGTTTATCGCCCAAAAGAGTGTTAGTTTCCTTATTGAAGATGAGAGGCTGCTTATTTAGAGTGACTTCAGACTGACAACTATTGCTTCTATCTGTTCCTCTGTACCAATCCGCAAAAGAAATATTTGATGTGTTTTTGATGCAGTAATGATAAGCAATATATTTGGCGTTAGCTAGTACATGTATGCCACACTCAAAGGATTGTTTCTGTTGCATACAAGGCATCTCGACAAAAGTGCTACTCTCGATACCAAGTTTAGAGGCCACAATCTGAGCAGAAGAGTGATTCAATGGACTCAATGAATCAAAATGGTATGCCCTACTATTAGACCTTTCAACAAATATCAAACTCCAATGTGAGCCAGAGTCTTCTTTTTCACAATCCGTACTATCACTCAAACAGAGAAAGGCATACTTACATTTGAAATAATTTACTGCTACAAGACTCTCTGCTACCACCTCTGGAGAACCAAATTTGATGACTGTGGTTGTAGTGGGGCCCAAAAATGAAATTTCCTCCGAGTTAGTAGTCATTCCCATAGCTGAGAAGTAGTCACTTAGAATAGTATCGTCGGTCCACTTGTTTTTACTTCCATTATTTTTATTCTTTATGCTCAATAATTCGTTTGATACAGAGTTCAGCTTGAACTCCAGCTTTGCGGACATTGTGTTTTGATTGTTTATTTTAATTTCTAATGAATCTTTCAGTGTTTTCAATGACGTCATGCTTTTTACTAAGTTTTGGTTTTCTTCTAGCATTGAGTTATACTTTTCAGTATAATATCTGAGCTTATCTTCTAAATCTTTTAATTTCTTTGACAACACTTCTTTTTCGTCTCTTTCTATTTCTTGGAATTGAAACGAACGATTTAAGTCTAATTCCCTTTGCTTTTTTTCCAAATCTAGTTTTGACTCCAAAATTGCAGTCTCCCTAAGACTTGAGTCAAGTTTGTTTTTGTTCTCTTCGCTGTCTAGAAGAAGACTGTCAATATGTTTGATAAATAATTTGATTTTACAAACAAGATTGTCCATATTTAAATCTGAGTGATTAGACTTCAATGTGTTTAATTCCAAACATATGCTGGCTACATAATCCAGTATTAGATTTTGGTGGTCACTGGATTCGAATACCATTTCTTCAAGATTTTCCATTTTACCAATACTTATCCGGTCAACTATTATAAAGTGCCTTCAAGGTTGAAGTAAGCAATTGCAATACAGAACAGTGTGTAGATTGCGTTCGCTGACGAAAAAAAAATTCGACCGACGAAACACGGCGACGTGGCGGCGGCGACGGCGGCGGCGTTGCGTCAAGGGCACTTTGACTGGGAAATGTTCCCTACGGTCGGCCGACTTGTTTGGCTCGTGCGCGTGGCGTGTGCGCGGCGGTCAAAACACGTTGCCGAAAGGCTTATCAGTGACTTTGCAAAAGTTAATATATTGTTCTAGAACCATACACAATAACTAGAACAAATTCTGAATGCACCAAAATGTGCATAGTCCAATAAAGTGCTAATATGAAATAAATTATTCTACTGTCACGAGTTTTTTACCACTTTAAAACTAACTTTTAAATTCACAAAAATTACTACGTCAACTCACTACAGGCCAGGCCTGCCAACCATTGGAATGGATATATGAGGCTTGGACAAATGGATGAAGATATGATGTTGAATTTTTGATCTGGTTTGAGCAATGGTGTCGAGACAAGTAAATCAAACTTAATTTTTAACTCTTTCATTATGCCTTGAGGGTTAAATATACACTCATCATTGTATGACAACCCAAGATATTTAATTAATTTATCTCTTTTAATTGTTTCTATTTTTCCGTTTTCTTGCAGATGAATTGGTTCTTCATGAAGTAAGCCATTTGTAATGCAAATACTTTTACATTTATCAAGATTTATCTCTAGTCCAATTTCTCTAAATCTTTTGATAGACAGTTCGGCAAGTGTAGTTGCAGCTTCTCTCGATTTTCCAATAATCACTGTATCATCTGCAAAACCGAGTACTGTAATATTTGGGAGGCCAGGGACTAAAGAATATCCAAACTTTTCAGAATTATTATGGTTGCTAATTTCTTGCAATATATGATTTGTCGCTAAATTATATAGTGCCGGAGACAGCGGAGAACCTTGCATCACTCCACGATTGATTTCAATTGGTTTTGTTTTCCTATAATTTATTTCAACTTGAGTGGAATTTTTCTTCTGAAGTTTCATAATAAGATCTGCTAATTTTGGGTGTAAAAATTTTGATTTCAATACTTTTTCTAAGTGGGTATGGCCAATGTTGTCAAATGCTTTCCGAATGTCTAAAAATATTACTGTAACATCACTTTTTCTTTCTTTAGAACATTTTAAAATTGAGTTTAAAATTGATGTATTAATTAGAGTCCCTGGCATGTTGGTGAAACCTCTTTGATGTTCATTAAATTCAACTGTCTCTCTTAGTTTTTTGTCAAGAACGCGTTCAATAATTCGTCTTAAAACAGAACAAATAGTAATAGGTCGCCAATTACTTAAATTATTCTTATCGTCTCCCTTACATATTAAAACAGTTCTCGCTTTCGTAAAACAAGGTGGGACCTCAGAGCATTGTAGCATTCTATTGGCTATTAAAGAAAGTATTTCAAAGCAAGTTTCATGTTTAACAGCTCGCACCAAAACACCGTCAGGTCCTGGAGCTGTGTCTACGGATATTTTTCTAACGGCATTTTGTATTTCTTCTTTTGAAACAATCAATGTATTTTCAAACAAAATTTCATTACCAATCGTACATGGATTTTCATTATTGTATGAGGCACATTCACAGTTATTAGGATTGGAAAATTGTGTTGAAAAATAATTAAATACTTTGTCAGGATCTACAGTACAAAACTCCTTGTTGTTTTTTAAAACAGAACGAATAGCCTTCTTCCTTTGATTGTAATATAAGAATTGAGTTAGTTCAAACTCATATTTTTCTCGCCTCTTCTCTCGGTTCCGTTTGCTTGATCTTTCCGGATTACTGGATCTTTTGTGAGATAGTTGGATATTAAATGCCTTGTTTCCTTTTCTTAGGAGAAAATATTTCTTTGCCGGATGTTTTGGACCAGGTAAAGAATGAATTGCATTGTTTAAAAACATTACAAACTTGTCAACCTTTTGATAAAAGTCCTCTGTGTTTAAAATTTGCTCAAACTCTTGTTTCCAAACAGACAATTTTTCTTTATATTCTTCAAATTCTTTATGTTTGTTTTTTGAGTCCATAGTCGATTTTTCGTTTGCTCCATAGTCTAATGATGTAGAGTTATTCAATTCATGTTTGTTCTTATCTTCTACAATGTCTGTTTTCTTTGCTTCTCTACGATTACTATTCCAAGAAACTTGTCGCTCCGTTATTCTGGTCCTGTGCTCATCCGGATGAGACCTGCTGATATGTATATTGATCCCCGATATTCCTTTATAAAGTTTTCCACATATTGGACATGGTTTATTTTCCTCTTTTCTAGTAATACTTCCTTTTTTCTGTTTATTGTATTGGGTTTCCTTTGGGGAAGCTATAAATTTGGTTTTAGATTCAACAGAGGCACAGTAACTTTCTAATGAAACATTTAAGCACTTTTTCTTATGAATAATTATTGCCCTTTTAGTAAATCTTTTGTTGCACATAACACATTTTTCATATTTATCATCTAGTTGCCTTTCGTGTTGAGATTCATTGAGTGTATCATTTAAGGCACATTCCTTAAGAGAGATACCATCATATAGGCTTATGTTGTCTTGTGTTGATTGAGTTGAAGTTATCTCCAGTTGTGGGGAATCCACGTATTTATAGGTTGGTCTAATATACCTTTCATCACGGTTGGATTGTGGCTGTTTGTATATACCTGTAGACGTACAAGGTAAGTCAATTGCATTAAATTGGTTACTAGTTGCAATATCTGTATGTTTTGGGCCGGGATTAGTCTCAATATCACCACTCAACAATAAAATTAGCAAAACAAGAAATTCATGCTTTTTAAATTTAATTATGAGCTCCCATTGTCTTCTCCACTTAATTTTGTTTTTTCTATAAGGTATCTTCTCTAAATAATGTTCTCGTTTACATTGAATCATCATGAAAAGGGAAAAAGTATTATATTTTTTGGATGATGATTAATTTGAATAAATTTCATTAACTTGGTAATTAGAAGAATGGATGACCAAGAGTATTAATATTGTCTGCAGAGCTACTATTATTTTGAGAAAAGAGCAGTTTTGGCTTTTGTTCATGGTAAAATTTTAGCAATGTAAAAACAATAAATTATTGGTGTTAACAGATGAGCCAGGTCAAAAAAGAGATTGTCTATAGTCGATGTTTACATAACCAAACAAAAGACTGTCACTTAGTATAAATGGTAAACTTACTTGATTTTAAAATTCAATTTCCAAACCAATTGTTCCAAATCAAAGAAAATCCTTTCTTGTGGCATTTTATATCATTTACGAAATTACAAATTTGCTAATCACTAAAAAAATCATAAAATTTAAGAGTTTTTTTTGTTTTAAGTTTTGTGTTTATCAAACAGCTGTTTGACAACTTCTGTTGTGGCAGTTTGAAAAAAGTTTAACTCAATGGTATAACACAAAGTTAATAACTTAATAACTTAAAAATTCTGATACCAGATTTGGGCTGATACCATAAAAAGTTTATCCTCATCAGGGTTGTTCTAAATCCAATGCATTTGGGAACAATAATAAATGAAAAGGAATAGGTGTTGGAGAACACCTAACAGGGAATAAAAATGTTAACTATTTTGTAGATTGCCAAAGTTCATAGTTTTTTGGAGGCATGTTGCTGTCTCAAAAAGTAGAGAGGGAATTCGTCAACACTGCCATTTGGCAGATGCAAAAGGTTTTATTGTATTTTCTATTTTTCATGTTATGGATAAGTGTTTATGCAGATGATTTATTTTTCAATATTTCAACACATATTTACTGGACTGAAAACCTCTGCTTTGTGTACAGGCAGGAGCAACATTTCTTTACATCTACTTGCTCTCTGGTGTTGGAGAGAGACTGGCCACGAGGATGAAAGTCCTACTTTATTCATCCATCTTGCAGCAGGATCTCGAATTTTTTGACAAGAAACGTACTGGAGATCTAGTAGACTGGTAAATTAATGGTATCATCACAGTTTGTTTTGATTAGCCGTAGACTAGTAAGGGTAACAGTAGCAATTGGCAGTAGTAATGCTTTAATCATCTATATTTAAGTTAAATACAATATTATTTTAAGAAAATCGATAGCAGCAATTCAAGGAAAGAGGCAAACATGAAATTCTGCTGTACACTCAGATAATTTTATTTTCTAATCATTTACATTAGGCTGTACAGAGTTGTTAAAAAATGGTTTTTAAGTTCTTGGTAATGGTTAATCTTTTAGTTTTCCGTCCAATAAATAAAATATATTTCAATAAATAAACAAATATATTTAATTATTTATTTTAAACTGGAAGTTAAAATAACTTTATAACATCTTTTATCTATTGATGCGCAATTGTGACATAATGTTTCAACTGCTTTATCCAATTTATTGAAAATGTTATAGAAGTTTTAGTCCGCATTTCAAATGTTTATTCTAAATGACAGATGTTATCTTGCGTCTAATGCGATCTTGAAGGTTGCTTGTAATTTTGAAATATTTAATGACATTTCAATTTTCAAGTTTGTTAAAATGTTAAAACAGTCTCGCGAGCACAAACGAATGTTTTTTTGTGGGTCACATCATGTTAACACATTTTTACTTTAAAAATAAAAAATAAAATATAGTTGAACCTCTCATATCTGACCATGACGGGACTGGGTCTTGGTCGGAACGATCAAACAGTCGGATATCGGGAGGAGCAAATAAAACACACAGCAAAACAGCTATACATATTCATATTTAAATCACTTTATTCAAAAGTATATACATTATGTTGGTACATGGATGGCGTTAGAATGGCAGTTTTGCTAAGTACAATGAAACTTTGGTCTAAGTAGCTTAATGGGCTCCCTAGGTTTGTGAGCAAACATGGGTGTACTTCAAAAAGTCGCTATTTTCGGTTAAATATGGAAAAATTTTTATTAAAATGTTTCATTTGAACTTAATACTACTAATAGTAACATTTAACTTTGTTAAATATATTAATTTAATCCATTTAATGAGGTTTTCTGAAGTATTGTACAAATTACATATTAATTGAAAGATTAAAATATGTATAATAACTTAAAAATGATAATATTCTTACATATGTGTAAGTCAAATCGTAGTTCGTAGAATAAGTCTTTTATGTTTCGACAGGCTCAGCATCAGTGGGTGTGTTTGAATCACTCTTAGATGGTCGGATATTGAGAGGTCGGATAAGAAGGTTCTACTGCATGTTAATACAAAAATTGGACTGCTAAAACATAAATATAATATTCTTTTGCAACATTAAATAACAATGTGATTATCGACTGGAGTAGAGTAACCAATTAAAACTATTCCTATTGAGAGATTTTGTCGGAATCTTTAGAACAGGATAAACAGTTGTTATTGTTCACTCACAGAAGAACCCTCACCAAAAACAAAGGGATTGTTTTGAATGAATTTTTTTGAGTGCATTATCCAAAAATATTTTAAAATGAACAATACAAAATAAAAATGTATTCAAAACGCAAACGTTTGACAGGAACATCTCAAAACCGTGTATCACTACTTTACACCCATACGTTGGTGAATGGAATTTGTTTGATTTTAGTTTAATTATCAGGGTATATACCTTGATTTCAAACAGTTATTTTTATTAAGAATTTTTTATGTTACAGTATCACATCGGATGTTCAAGAGTTTAAAAGTGCTTTTAAGATGGTATTTGCTCAGGGTCTTCGCAGTATTACTCAGGTAAATATAATATTTTTTCAACTATTTGTTGCTACGTATAATCTATAGGTTGTTAATTCTCATAAACAAATCTTAACTCAGTTAGCTAACGGTCTACTATTTCAAGTATTAGAACTAAATTCAATTTTGATAAAAAGTCATTTAATTTTGTTACCAAGTTCAATTAAAATGTTAAGAAATCATTTATGGATGTAGAAAAAAGTTTTAGTATTTTTATGGTAAACAGCTCACATTGGTAATAATTGTGACATTAAATTTTCTTTATATTTTTGTAAGAAGTATTTAATATTTATTTGTAAAGTATTTAGGCCTAACTTAGTTAATTTATTTGACCCATTTAATGCCAAATTATTTCTTTTAAATGTAGTGCGGTGGCTTAGTGCTGCGCTCTCGTAGCGAACTCGCATACCAACGGCCTACAGTCTGCCCCGCTAGGGGCGCTCACTGTTCATAACCCTAATTCTCGTGTCTAGGCTGTCGGTCGTGATAGCTCAGATGGCTAAGGCGTAGGCATCCTTGGCCAGGATGTCTGCGTCGACGCAGGTTCAAATCCGCTCACGACCAAACCCTGACCTGGTGGTGCAACTCTTAAAGGGTTAGCCGATCTGTGGTAACGTTGGTGGGAGGGCCCACGTTAAATAAACGGTGGCAGGCTTGCATGGAAGTTGACGGGATCGGTTGATTCTTTGAGAGTTGCACCTTGGTCAACACTGATTTTGCTACTTTTTACTACTGTTAACTGTGTGTGTGCCATTACGGCTCCGAAATACGAAAGATAATCATATTTTCAATTCAAAATGTCAATTAAATTCATTCTAATGATACTCAATGATACTCTTTATTAATCTTTAAGCAAATACATTGCAATCGATCATGTCAAATGTAATTCCATAATACAAAAGTATTAAGTCAATCATGAAAAATTCAAAGTCAATATGACAACAAAATATTCATAAATAGCATACACTCATATTAAGGTTTACAAACAAAACAATGTTACAGGCACCAAGTGAGAGAGAGAAATCAGATAAAAAAGACGGAGCTACAATTGTTTAAAAAATCCTTAAAAAAACTAATATCACAGACAAAAAAATTATCACTAAAAGTTAAATCTTGAAGGTGGCAATACCAAAAATTCATTAACATGATAAAAAGGATTTAAGATCAACCATTGAGAAATTCTTGATTTAAAACAATTAAAACTAATACTTTTTAACTCAGTGGGAAGCTTATTGAAAAGACGTTTGCCCATAACAAGATGACTAGATCGTAACTTCCGTAATGATGCCATATAACATTTTACTCCAGTCTTAATTCTAGGTGTCCCAGATGGGGACCATGGGCCTTAATGGGTTAAGTTAATTTTGTTTTCATCACACTACATCGGTCACCAGTTATTGACCCTCACTTCTACCAATGAAACACCTGTTTTCTTGGTCTAGGCCAGAAAAATTTTCTGACTTAGGCCGGTAATGGAAACGTTAGCAAAGAAATCTATAATATAATAAGGTAGGTGACAACAACAACAAATAACAAATCAGTGATGTAGTTTTTAGTTCAGATGATAGTAACTGTCAAATATATATGACGTACATGGGAAAATGGTGCTTTTCCCTTGGAATCAGCTGTAGTTGTCACCTACCGTTTGAGTATACCAGTTTTGATGGCCTTAGATGATGTGAAGTGGTTGCCTAGCAACCAGAAACGCAAGCAGTACATCTCGCTAGGTTAGTTGAGGTTATGTTTTGTTTGTTATGAACAAAAAAAAATATTTTCTTCGCTTGTTTAGAATTTATTGAATTGTGTAGTGTGATGAAAAATAGAGTTTGTAAAAAATGTTTTCCCAAACACGATCTTGAGGCCGGCAAAACCCCATTTTCAGCCCTTGTAATGAAATATACTATTCCTACAGCTTTTTTTAGTTAAAAAGGAAATATTCCAAAATGTGTTAGTTTCTAATATGTACGTTTTCTGATTAAGTTGTGGTTGTCCCCAGATTGGAGGCTGCGTGGTGTCAATGTACAGCCTGTCTCCAGCCATGACCATGGGGATGTTGGTCATTGTCACAACCATCATCGTCGGAGGTAATCAACAATTTAACACAACTTTTATTTAACTTATAATTTTTTAACCTTGGGAAAACGACATAATCGTATGGTAAAGCATAAAATCTGTTCAGTTATTGTGTATTTGGTTGCATGGCTTTAATAGGTTTTGTAAAACAAAACGGATGTTTTGTGGAGTGATAAAATAAAGTGTAAGTTTTACAATTGAGTCATGGCAAGAAATGCTAAAAAGAATTATTAGCATTGAGTGTTTTCATTCTTCAAATATAACCAAAGTGAAATCAGGTTGGTTACGCAATGATCAATTAAATATTTTCTATATTATTTTGTAGAAATTGTGGTGAAACTACATGTTGTTTCTTACTGTCACAACTCCTGACGAATCTTATTGATGTCTAATTAGTGCACACGTAGTGCTCGACATCGAACAATCTATTTTAATACAATATAAAAGTTACCTTTAGTTATAAATCAATGACATCCGTCCAATCCAATATTGTGAATATCAGTGATCACCAGCTGTACATTAAAAGATGTTTAAAATGCTCAAACCAATCTCAATGTTAATCAAATGGGAAAATTTCAAATTTAATTTGTGGATAGCGCCCTTATTTTAAGTTCGACTTTCATAAATTTTTCGCGGAAACAACTACAGACCAAGCCCTATCCAACAACACCAAAAACTTTAAAATCGGTTCAGAATTGTAGGAGGAGTTCTCAACACAAAAAACTCTTAGCATATTAAATAAGTATAGATTAGTTAATGTCAGACTACTGAGGTGTACTTTAATTTTTGAAGAGGCTTTTTGTATACACGCCGCAGCTGATCATCAAGCTTCTGAACTGGAATGAACTCTGCATCACAAACAGGGAGCACAAAAAGCAACTGAAGTGCCTAGGGATTTGGCCCACCTCAGTGAATGAATGAATCAATGAATGAATAGTTGATGACAGATTGCAACAACATGATGATGTTTTCATGTCCTCTATCTCTGATGCTGTCACAGGCACGATGCTGGGCTCGCTGCTTCGCTCTCTGTCGCGGGAGGCCCAGCAGCAGTCGTCAGTGGTGACTGTGGTCAGTGAGGAGACCATCAGTAACATCCGCACTGTGCGAGCCTTCGCCAACGAGCAACTCGAGTGTCAGAGGTACGCTTGTGTCAGAGCAGCAGATGCTCAGTAACTTTACTGTCTAGATGAAAGTCTGCATAGTAATAAATATCTAGAAAATAAAAATCGTGCCACTTAAAAAAAAAAAAAAAAAAAAAAACCTGCCTGAAGGTCAATTTTGAGAAATACTTTAAAATATCGAACTTCCCACATAATAGGATCGAGGACAATGTTTTATATGTTTTACGTTCACAACCACTATGACATAAAACAATTAATTCTGTATAAAATTAATAAAAAAGGGGTAATCCGTTTAAAAAATTATGCCAATTAATGAGTTATTGGTATAAAACAAATAATAAGCTGTTATTTAGAAGTACTTTCTGAATTATTACAGTCAACTTCCAGTTATCCAGCCAGGGTAATGATAGGTTAAAGGCTCCCGGATGACCCAAAACCACGGTTAAAACAAAAAGTTCAATAAATTGAGTAAAACACGAAATAAACAAGTTTTATTTAATAGTCTACGGGTTTCCGACTAGGAAAAATATAAATTATTTTCTTTTTTAGCAAACATTAATAGAATGAGTAAACAGCTCTTCTATTTGAATGAACAAGAAATACAACAAAAAACTTTGATGTGGGCAAAAAAACTCTGAGGTGGACAAAAAACTCCAAGGTATTCGATTGTTTGGCATCGGGCAGATGGCGATGGGTGGGGGGTGGGAGGGTCAAATCAAAATCAAAATATTCTTTATTTGTAAATACAAGCCTGTTCATAAATTGCGTCATATTATACATACATTGAGGGTGATACAGATAAGGAAAGGACAATCAAATCAAATAAATACATAGTCTAACATAATTCTAAAACATAATGAAACATATCACATACGCCTATGAAAAATGCAATCCAGTTTTACATATTCACTGACCTGCATGGCAAAATTCATTTAGAGCATT
This sequence comes from Neoaliturus tenellus, assembly GCA_030545055.2. NCBI lineage: Eukaryota > Metazoa > Arthropoda > Insecta > Hemiptera > Cicadellidae > Neoaliturus > Neoaliturus tenellus. The sequence goes on along the minus strand of CM061533.1, from coordinate 72,028,872 downwards.
GTGGGGCCTTTGGAAATGAAAGGTTTTTAGTTTAGTCTTAAATTTTACATTGTCTGTTTCATTTTTAATTCTAAAGGTAAAATTCTAAAAAAAATTGATCCTATATGAGTAGGATTTTTGTTGAAAAAAGTCAACTTATGTTTTTGAATTTTAATATCATTATTTTTTGTGTTCATACTTGGGAATATCGAATAGAAATTCTAACGATTAGCGATATTCGTTAGTTTTTCTGCTAACTTTTATTTTATTTGATAGTTTTTAACCATTAGATAATTTTTAACTATTCATTAAAAACTCATATGAGATTGTATTTGGAAAAAATATGTAAAATCCACCAAAACAGGTTTTAACCTTCGGTGGTTATTGTTTCTTACATTATTATATATGTACATGTAATATGCTTTTGTCATGTGTTTTATAAAACAATAAAGATTTTCAATTTAAAAAAAAAAAAAAAAAAAAAAAACGGCATTCTGTCTTTCTAACTTTCCAAACTTTCCAACTTGAGTACGGCAGCCGTTATAGCATCTTTTTAGTCAAGTTTAAGTAGAACCAACTACATGAGCCACTACTCGAAACTCTGATACTCGTGCCAATGAGCTGCAAACCATGGCAGTGTAAAAACTACGAGTAACTCCGAGGATCATTGTATGGAATCAGGTATTTTAAACATTATTTTTCTACTAGTACAGCAAATGTTTGAAAAGATTGTTTATTTGATTATGAAGATCTAAAATTCTAAACACAAATACTACATATACAAAACTTAAATTTAAATAGGAGGCCATTGTATATTTTCCATAAAAAGGGTTTTATAAGGTTTTCACATTTTTACCATAAAGTTTTTAAATTCAATAGATTTTAGTTGTAAATATTACAAAAACTAAAAAAAATCATCAATTTAATATTTTAAATCATTAAATTATCTTGAGTAACTGCAGAGAAAATTCAAAATATATCAATATTTAATCCTATGCAAAATATTGACGGTATTAATAAATTTTGTTTATTTGATTGTATTTTAGGCTCTGCACCTAAAATTATTGTACATTTCTCTCTATTGAATGAAATATCGATTAATATATTGCATAGGATCAAATATCGATATATTGGATTGGAACTGATTTTCTATTTGAAGGTATATTAACCACTCAACCACTCAATTATTAACTATATTAACCACTCAAATTAATTCAACAGTTGAAAATTCTTTTCTTTTCTTTTTAATTAATGGTAAAAAATGTGAAAACCCCATTTGGAACACCGTAAAACCCCATACTTGAAAAATCTAAGATGACCTCCTATCTAAATTTAAGCCTTTGATATTTGCTATTGGTGTGTATTCCAAAATTAAGTATATAAACAATATATAAACACACAATGCTTCGCTTCCAATAATCGGACTATGCTGCATGCTGTCTTAATGTGGTTAAATGTTCTTAATGATGAGGAGTGATATTGATATTTTCTGTGTAGGTTCCAAGAAGAGGTTGAGAAGTCTCAAGTTCTTTACCAAAGGCTGGGTGTCGGTATTGCAGCATTTCAGGTAGGATATCAATGGAATGGTTTTAGTTTCATATCAATCCACAAATAAAATAAAGGACTGTTACAATTGGGTGGTCTAGTTTTGTTCTAAAGTACTTTTTACCATAGGGTATTTTCATATTTTAATGTGTAACAGTGTAAATTTATTTGAAAACATACTCAACACTTTGAAACATGCTAAGAAAAATTTGTTGAATTGATTATACAGCGATACACACAGACAGATGGTAGAAGTGTGCTAGGTCCTAAATGTCAGTCGTTCAAACTAATAAATTATGTTATTAAAATTTTTAAATAACCTGTGATGTCAAACCTTTTATGGCTTGTTATCAAAATATGGTAGCAAATGTAATCGATTCAAATTAAATCAGTACAATTCAATAACAAACAATTAAAAATAAGCAAAAGCTGACTTCATTCTGAATTGAAGTTGACCTGGAAGGTGTTGATATTGCAGGCAGGCACCAATCTGTTCCTCAACGGCATTGTGTTGGCCACACTGTGCATGGGTGGCTACCTCATGGCGCTGGAGGAGTTGCGACCCGGGTCACTCATGTCGTTCCTGGTCGCCTCACAGACCATCCAGCGCTCCCTGGCTCAGCTGTCGTTGCTGTTTGGCAATTACGTTCGGGGCATGCAGGCTGGCTCCCGTGTGTTTGAGGTATGGTTCCAAGTTACTGTAGGTATATCTGATTATTTATTATATGAAAGATAAGTTGTAAAAATACCATTAAGTGTGTAATTTTGCTACAAGAGGTTACAATACCTTATTTATTGTCAGCAATCTAAACGTCGCTGCAGTTGCGACCGGTTTCGACACTCAGTGAGGTGTCATTATCAAGCCTAAAAACGTGAAATCTTCACTCCGATGAGGTCGTCAAATGGTTTAAAAACACATACATTGAACACGAACGAGAACGAACACAAAACAACGAACATGCACTACACATGGCCAAAACAGTTAATTAAAATTTTGCGGCGCGGCGAGTAAAAGGTGCGGGTCCGGACCTGCACTTTTTCATTTTTTTTTTCATCAAAATTTAAAAAATGTGTAATTTTGTTTACAAGTTCACTCAAATGCTTAAAAGTAGACCTATAACTTTTTTGATTTTTTGATTATGGAAAAATTTGTTCCAGTACATCAACACTCAAGAGAAAATCCCTCTTTCTGGAGGAAAAAGGATTCCTTTCCACTCTCTGGTTGCCAATGTTGAGTTTGACAATGTCACATTCGCATACCCGACTCGGCCTCAACAGGTAACCACAAGACAACTTGCTTTTGAAACATAGTATTAAAAGTGCAATGTTTTAAGAAAGAGATAGAGTTTCACCAGCGTTAGTGCAAGAACCAACTATGCAAGAAACAACCCTACTATCAGGATACAGTAAATTTATACATCTAACTTAATATCATCAGGTCCTGACCTTTATCAAGATGGTGTGTCCTCTTTTCAAAAGGAGCCTATTAATATTTTGGAGTCCGAGAAAACAAAAACTAGACACAAAATAATTAATTTATTATTTCAATTAATTTATATTTATGTATTGGTAAAATTTACTCTAATGCAGGGAAAATTGTTATTGTCTCTGGCCGTTTATAGAGAATAAAGAAAAACGCTCTAAAGTGTAATGGTTAGGAAGTTATTTTGAAACAAGTAATTTTCTTCCCACCTGCTATGTGAAGTCAAACTTAGTCTGTGTAATAAGGGGGTAAAGTGTTACTTTAAGTCACTAGGAAGGCAAAGTAAACCCATAACATTGACAACCTTGCAACTCAGTGCCTTAAAAACTGGAAACTTTGTCACTTATCTGGATTACAAGGGAAAAGTCAGCTGATTATACGCTGGCAACAATTGACCAATCAAATTTTGAAATTTGGTGGGGAAGGGGGAAATTTTTGATTGGAGGAAAATAATGTGTATTTCAGGGGTCAAGATCTTTGTCTCCCCCTGGAAAATTGAAGCCCTGCCTTCAGCTTGACACGACGTTAATTTACTTTGTACTTTACTCCCCAATCGCACATTGATTACTTTTCAGTCAGTGGGTTGATTACTTTTCAGTCAGTGGGTTCAAGTTTAAAAAGACTCTCCTTTTGAGTGTTGTTAAGAAAAAAAAAATTATCGCTGTATAAAATTATTCTGCACTCACGTTTGCAGTGGTGCAGAATATGTCCGATCCGACGATGTTGGATTGGGGGAAATTTAAAGGTGTCTGTGGAAATTTAGGAAAATTTCTTCTATTTTGAGATGTAAGTGTTACGAAGTACTGGTAAGTAGTTTTGATTTGATTTGAATTACTTGTGTTTTAATATAATAAACTAACATTTAAGAAATCTTTATCATAAGTCATATATGCCGTGTATCTTTGGGGGAAATCTTTGATCCGTAACAGTGGGATTGGGGGAAATTTTAGGAGTCAACACATTTCTGCACCCCTGCACGTTTGATGTTATGGAACTTTGGATTGGGTTAAAGTAATCAACTTTTACCCAGTAAAATGTTTTAAACTAAATGAAGACTTTTAAAACAATCAAGCACAACTCCATGAATTATTGTGGTTATTTCTTTGTGTTTGAGGTGATACTGAAAAATTTCAACCTGAAGTTACCAGCAGGAAAGACTGTTGCGATCGTGGGTACCTCAGGCAATGGGAAGTCCACCATAGCAGCACTGTTGGAAAGGTTAGTTTATATTGTCCAAGTATAAAATATTCTAAAATATATTGATGTTTTTAACTTTAAATTTAGAAGGTTAGTTTAAAATTAAATTTCAAATAACTTTGAAAATGTTTTTTAGTAATTAAAATGGTCATAAAAAATCATCAGAACCTTTGTTTTAGATGTAAAACACGTCTACGATCACACGGTATTATCTGTTGACTGCTGGTGATAATATATTGTTTACAATATTTTTTTGGAATATTACTCAATAACTTTATAAGACCTTGACTCTATCGGGGTGTATTTTAAAGTAAATATGAATAAAGGATGAGTGTAGAATGGATCTGATGACTTGTATAGCTTTGTCACTGTCTAAGACACCTGATTCTTTAGACAGAGTCATTAATTAATAGCCCAACAACCAATGGCAGCTGGGTTGAGTTTCTAACCTATATGATGGGACCTATAAATATGGGAAGGTAAAGAAAGTGTAAATTACAATATGGAATTCAACATTTGAGAAAAACAAGCAAGTTTGTTTACAGTGCAGTGCAGTTGCCTTCCTTTGTTGCCTATTGATTTAGTTCAAAACCCATTTTGAAGGGTCGTAAGCTTGATTGGTGATTACGAGTAGTGAAGGAAATTTAGCCTCTACCATTTTAATATACTTTTGAATAATTCCTCTATTGGTATGGAGTTTTTGTTGTAAACTGAATATCTAAAATTCAAGGAAATACATTAATGTTCTAAATCTAGTAAATTGAATGTTGCTGTGAAACCAAATTTTCATAATCCACGGTTGCAGATTCTACGACGTGGATGGCGGCCAGATCAGACTGATGGGTGTGGATATCCGGCAGCTGGACCCCAGCTGGCTGCGAGGCCAGACCATCGGGATGATCAACCAGGAGCCCGTGCTGTTCGCAACCTCCATCCTCGAGAACATACGCTATGGCCGGCCGTCGGCGACCGACCAGGAGGTAACCAGCCCCAGCGGAGATCAGTACTTTCCGCATCTGTTCAACATGTCCTTTGTCCTAGGATTAGACGATTTGCAGAATTTATGAAATTGAAATGATTTGATATCAGGGTGGCTTATGGCTTGGTTATTAACTGATTAATAAAGGACATAGATCGCCAGAGAACTTACTAACATAAGTGAAGTTGATTAGTAGAGCCTTCTGGAACAAAATTGCAAACCAACATAATGAAGGCATTTTTTGCAGCAACCTGCTGATTTCTCCATCACTTCAAAATGGGTGGAAATAGGCTTCGCAATTTACTTGGCTTAAATGGTTTTCACTATTTACACCATGTACAATCCAACAGTTCACTCACAGTACTGTAGTTGTCTTTCCCTAGCTGGAGGACTAAATTCAAAAGTATATCCTCTACTCTCTAACCTTGGGTACTGTGATGTGTCAGGTTTTTGAAGCTGCCAGACTTGCCAATGCAGACACTTTCATCCGCCAGTTCCCCGAAGGCTACAAGACTGTCCTCGGCGAGAGGGGAGTCACAGTGTCGGGAGGTCAGAAGCAACGGATCGCCATCGCTCGCGCCCTGCTCAAGAACCCTTCCATCCTCATTCTAGACGAAGCAACCAGGTCATAGTAGTATGATTTGTGCTTTTATATGATTATGTCATTGTTTTATTGATAGGTTTAATTTATCAAACCAAAGTGATAAAAAAACTGGCCTCAAAAAGTAAAATACTAGGGCAATACGCAATACGCTATTGCAGCCCAATACGCTGTATTTATCAAGAGTTTCTCAATGTGATAGTGTTGAGATTTGTTTGATGTTCTTTTAGGTCCAAATTAGATAGGAATACTTAATGGTTCTTATGCCGATTTGTCTTAGAGTCTCTGCCTAAAAACTCGTATAAAATTTAGAATAAATTCACAGATGTTGGATCTAGATAGTTCATCAAATAAAAAACCTAAATGACAACAGAAGAAAAATCAATATTTAATTACAACTCTTTAGTCCTGAATTAGCTATGCACTACTCACTGTAGTGTTTTTCAAGTAATGTATGAGTTAATAGTCGACAAAGTAAATAAGCCAACACTATTACTATTTATAACGGACTGAATCCTCTTTAACTTTTCATGGCATTACAAAATTTAAATAAAGAAATCTCAAAAATTAAGAAAATCTACATTTTTTTGGTGTTGCCCATTTTGGTTTAATGTGGCATTTATATTTTGGTTAAAATTTCTCTTTATACACACCACTTTTACAATAAGATTGTTATCTATACTGGAGGTAAAAACACTTTTAGATGTTGTCTCTTTTGAACAGGTGTTTTATGTGTAGCATTATACAATTAAATTTCCAAAATTGTAAAATGAATTTTTCTGGAGTTAAGTTACTAAACTTATTTTTGTGCCCAAATATACATAAATACAAAGTTGAAGCAAAATCTGCCAGCTACATTTTTAGGAAAAGGTAAAACACAAATTTGTTCCACTCAAAATAGTTAGACACTCCTTGTATTAAAGTATGGAATCGTTTTTGACACTTTAGTACGAGTAGTTCAATTGCTTCTATTCAGCTAGCTGTGTTTGTTTTACTATCAAAAGCTATTTTATTTTACAATTGAATAAAAATTGTTCCCCACGTTAATCTTATGGACAAAAAACTAAATTGAAGGGCTTCCTGTGGGCTTCAAAATTAAAATATCAAAAAACTTAAACCTTATTGCAAAACTACTAACTGAGACCACCTTTTGACACCTGAAACGTTAAAATTGGTTAAGAAAATAGGGAGGAGTTGTGTTTACAAATTAACGCCTTCAGGTATTATTATAGGTTTGAAATTGAGGTAAATATCATCAATATAGGCTAAAAAATGTACTAGATAAAACATTACAGATATCATACAAGTCCTGTCCATCTAATGGCATTAGACTGATCTATATTATAATGTATATATCAGGTGATAAATGCTGATAGTTGTTTTGCCATAGTGACGGCAGTGCACTCCCTTCTAACAACATTAGGTCAACTTAAACTCAACTGGAAAATTAAATTTTGAGAGTTGTTTTGCATCAATTAATTGAAATATTATACATTGAAATTAAAGCAGATTAATTCATAGCCCATACTTCTTTTAAATGTCTGTGTTAATTGTTTGAGGTACTAATTATCTGGGTCAGACGTGTAAGGTGTACAGTTCATACCAACCCAATCTAACCTGTGAAATTATTTGTAAAGCAGATATTCAACAAAAAAATTGATTTAATGTAAATGCAAAGGTTTAATGAATTTCTGCCCAAGTTAACTAGTTATTGTGGTATATAGTGTATTGCAGTGTTTGAGGGTGTGTTGGTAACTATGTACTATTGAAAGACCAAGCGTAGCCTAAGCTTATTAGGTTAATTTAATTGGTTTCCTCATTGAAATTGTTTTAAAAAATCACAATAACATTTAAGGAAATTCAGGACCGTTGCCGCCATATTGACTTTTACTGTTCCTTTAAAATGATAATAAAGAATACTTCAAGGTCAGGAAGCAGAAGGGAAGCCCTCTCCATTTTCACTTAATTTTTTGCAAGTGTGGAGGTGAACTCTGTGTTGGACCAGATGGTAGTTTAATAGTAACTAGTGGCTCATAGGGGCAAAAGCCCCTAATCATAAAATTAGAAAAAGCATGAACAATAGCGGATTATCAGTTATTCACTAAGAAAGTTTCCAGAAAATTTAATTTTAATTTATATAATATTTTAACAATACTGTTTGAACTGACAATTCACCCCCGCCCCTTAAGCACTCTTTACAATAATGTACTATATAGGCCACCCGTTTGTAAATGCTTCATTTTGTCTTTTGTTAAACTTATATCGATCTATGAAAAATAAGTTTTGAAAGAAATCATAATTACTTTGAGCTATGACGGCTTTTAGTATAACATATAGAATATCGACAATAAGAAAATAACATGACGGATGTTCAGCACCCATTTAAGAGTCAATAAACTTTCCAAACTTTGTATCATACCCCTTTCATTGTCTTGGTTGTCCTAAAATTGAATGAACTTTAGCACCTGTGAGATTTTTATTTTTGATTTTTTAGTCACCAAATTTAAACACAGCGCCTCAAAACAGATCATCTTCACTCACTGTCAATATTCGTCCCTCTATTAAAAATCTTGATTTTTTGTAAACAAAACAGACTTATTTTAAAACGCTATACTTGGAGAATCTTTCAGAAAATAATCTTTCTTATATAAATTTATTATTTTGTTGTAAAGTTTTTGACCTGCTACAATTATCCCTAGTATGTAGGACACACGTCTCTGCTATAATTCTGCATTCTATGAAATGACCAAAAGGTTTCTGGAAAAATTCAGCTAACATAATATTAACACTTCGTTGATTGATACCTTTAAGTTTCATTTAATGTATCATCGTAACTCAACATGATCATTTGACACTTCTCGTCTTAAAATAAAACCAAAACATGTTTAATATATGAATGCAAGCTTTTCTCAAACTAAACCACAATTCATCGCCCATTGCTATACATGGGCGGATGAATCATGATCAGAATGTATTTTAAGATTTGCATACACATTCAGGTTTCTTCAAGTTCAAAACTTTTTATTATAGTACTACCACTCTAGGTATATTTTTTGTCATTTGTTTATTAATAGTTCTTCACTCAATATTATCATCTGTCTCTCATTTTAAAATCAAACCATCACAAATGTTTAGATGTACACAAAGCAGCCGTATTTTGAATCCAGATGCTATTCTTGTGGAGGACGTTTTACGTGATTTATCATTTGCTGTTAACATTATGGACACGCTGATAATTTTCCCTTTTGTGTGGGACCAAGACCTTTAAATTGAGACCCCTCCCATATTTCTGCGACTTTGTATAAACGGTCACAATTTTACTCAAGAAATTTCGCTTACATAATTATAGGCCTACTTATAGATATAGTATGTAGATTTTGCTTCTCTTTGTGTGAATCATTTTATTATCTTCATTCAATGTTATCATCTGTGTCTCATTTTGAAATTAAACCATAACACATGTTTTAATGTATACAAAGCAGACGTTTTTTAAATCCCCATGCTATTCTTATGGAGAATTTTTTACGTGATTTCTCATTTCCTGTTAACATTATGGGCATTATGTTAACATTAAATGCAAAGGTTTAATAATTTCTGCCCAAGTTAACTAGTTATTGTGGTATATAGTGTATTGCAGTGTTTGAGGGTGTGTTGGTAACTATGTACTATTGAAAGACCAAGCGTAGCCTAAGCTTATTAGGTTAATTTAATTGGTTTCCTCATTGAAATTGTTTTAAAAAATCACAATAACATTTAAGGAAATTCAGGACCGTTGCCGCCATATTGACTTTTACCGTTCCTTTAAAATGATAATAAAGAATACTTCAAGGTCAGGAAGCAGAAGGGAAGCCTTCTCCATTTTCACTTAATTTTTTGCAAGTGTGGAGGTGAACTCTGTGTTGGACCAGATGGTAGTTTAATAGTAACTAGTGGCTCATAGGGGCAAAAGCCCCTAATCATAAAATTAGAAAAAGCATGAACAATAGCGGATTATCAGTTATTCACTAAGAAAGTTTCCAGAAAATTTAATTTTAATTTATATAATATTTTAACATTACTGTTTGAACTGACAATTCGCCCCCGCCCCTTAAGCACTCTTTACAATAATGTACTATATAGGCCACCCTTTTGTAAATGCTTCATTTTGTCTTTTGTTAAACTTATATCGATCTATGAAAAATAAGTTTTGAAAGAAATCATAATTACTTTGAGCTATGACGGCTTTTAGTGTAACATATAGAATATCGACAATAAGAAAATAACATGACGGATGTTCAGCACCCATTTAAGAGTCAATAAACTTTCCAAACTTTGTATCATACCCCTTTCATTGTCTTGGTTGTCCTAAAATTGAATGAACTTTAGCACCTGTGAGATTTTTATTTTTGATTTTTTAGTCACCAAATTTAAACACAGCGCCTCAAAACAGATCATCTTCACTCACTGTCAATATTCGTCCCTCTATTAAAAATCTTGATTTTTTGTAAACAAAACAGACTTATTTTAAAACGCTATACATGGAGAATCTTTCAGAAAATAATCTTTCTTATATAAATTTATTATTTTGTTGTAAAGTTTTTGACCTGCTACAATTATCCCTAGTATGGTAGGACACACGTCTCTGCTATAATTCTGCATTCTATGAAATGACCAAAAGGTTTCTGGAAAAATTCAGCTAACATAATATTAACACTTCGTTGATTAATACCTTTAAGTTTCATTTAATGTATCATCGTAACTCAACATGATCATTTGACACTTCTCGTCTTAAAATAAAACCAAAACATGTTTAATATATGAATGCAAGCTTTTCTCAAACCAAACCACAATTCATCGCCCATTGCTATACATGGGCGGATGAATCATGATCAGAATGTATTTTAAGATTTGCATACACATTCAGGTTTCTTCAAGTTCAAAACTTTTTATTATAGTACTACCACTCTAGGTATATTTTTTGTAATTTGTTTATTAATAGTTCTTCACTCAATATTATCATCTGTCTCTCATTTTAAAATCAAACCATCACAAATGTTTAGATGTACACAAAGCAGCCGTATTTTGAATCCAGATGCTATTCTTGTGGAGGACGTTTTACGTGATTTATCATTTGCTGTTAACATTATGGACACGCTGATAATTTTCCCTTTTGTGTGGGATCAAGACCTTTAAATTGAGACCCCTCCCATATTTCTGCGACTTTGTATAAACGGTCACAATTACTCAAGAAATTTCGCTTACATAATTATAGGCCTACTTATAGATATAGTATGTAGATTTTGCTTCTCTTTGTGTGAATTATTTTATTATCTTCATTCAATGTTATCATCTGTGTCTCATTTTGAAATTAAACCATAACACATGTTTTAATGTATACAAAGCAGACGTTTTTTAAATCCCCATGCTATTCTTATGGAGGACGTTTTACATGATTTCTCATTTCCTGTTAACATTATGGGCCTGTTAACATTTCCCTCGTGCATGGGACCGAGACCTTTAATTTGAGACCCCTCCCATCTTTCTGCGATCTCTATGACGCTCACAATTTTGCTTACAAAATTATATATATAGATTTTCATCACTAGGAAGGTGGCTTTTTTGTGTGCAGTTGCGTTTAACACAGAAAAAAACACTTTCATTCCGAGTGGTGAACTTTTTCCATCATACTGCAAAAATATAAAAGTAATAACAAATTTTAAAATAAATTAATAAAAATTGCAATATCTGTTTTCGTTTTGTTTATTAGTTGACTTCCATCTTAATCTAAATATTCCTTAAAACAGCTGATATATAAGTCTTGCATTCAAAATTTAGTCTTAAAGTCTTTTTTTTACATTGGCCTTATTTATTTTGGATTAGTGCGATTTTTGCTGAAGAAAAAGACAACTTTTGATGTTAGCAAACAAAAAGTGAACAGATGTTTTTTTGGGGCACTTTTAAAAGGCTACAGAAAACGCCAACCCGGCGGACTACTTATGGACCAGAAAATGGCTGTTCTGTGTGCAGTATGATGTTAACATATTTTCAACAGAATACAGTTAGTTCTTCATTTGGTCATGCTTTTAGTTCTACAATTGGTCAAATTGTCGCTTGCAGTGCGCTGGACACAGAGTCGGAGCATGTGGTGCAACAAGCGCTAGAGGTTGTCAGTCGCAACCGCACAGTGCTAGTCATCGCGCACCGCCTCAGCACCATCGAGCACGCGGACATCATCGTCGTGCTCAGTGGGGGACTTATCGTCGAGGTGAGTACAATAAACACACACACACACACACACACAAGATGAGCAAATCGTGCAGCAGGCGCTTGAGGTTATCAGCTGCAACTGCATGGTGTTAGTAATCCTTCACTGCCCAGCATCATCGAGCATGTGGATATCACTATAAAACACCACTGTGACTAGGCGTTTAGTGTGTTTAACCCTGCAGTTATTATTTTACATTTTATTTCCAGAGTTTTTTATTAATGTTATTATAAACTAAGGGAATTTTTAAGAATTTTAATTAAAATAATTTGAATTTTTTCAGATGGGTAACCACCAAGAATTGATAGCGAAGAAAGGCCATTATTGGAATCTAATGAATCAACAAAGATCTGATAGCAGAGGGTCAGTGTAGTTCGTCAGCAGTTCCCTCGAAAGGCAAAACAACAACTGGTGTAAAGCTGTGAAACTAGAATGATTTTTATAAATTGCCCTAAATAAAATCCATAAGTATAGCTATTGGGTGTTTCAAAATGAATAGTGGGGTTTTAACGCTTTATAATATTTATTATATGAAACTGTTAACTATAAACAATACCGTACACAAAATGAACGAGCAATAAAATGTATAAGTGTTAAATGGTTTATAGCTGTAGGTTTCATGAAATCTATATATTAATATCCAAGCATGTTTCTTTTCATCCTTTTTCTCAGCTTCTGCGCAACGTAGGAGAAATCCACGCATACCGTTAGAGAGTTATGCTCCTGTAGATGAGCAGAATCCCATTATAATTCACATTGGGCCCCTAGGGCTCGGCCCTACAGGCTTTCAAAGTGGCAATGTTAATCATATGGTAGAAGGGTATTTTATTGAATTATGAGACAATTGCTAGCAAATCAGGAGGAACAGAAGTTACAGTTAGAAAACATTTGAAATCTAATTGGTTCAAGATTAACTGAGTTTATGAGTGAATTCGACCAGTGGACTATCCCTAGTATAAAGCATTAAAACCCCACAATTAATTTTGAAACATCCAATACATTAGAGAGTCGATTATTCTAATTAATTGGGACCAGGAGTGTTTTGTATAAGAAATTGTTAAAACAATCAAACACAAAATCATTTAGGCCTACCATTCATAACCATATACGTTCATTGACTATTTTTCAACTAAAAATACTTCCAAATAATCTATGGGTTTTGATAAAAAGAGATCAAAAACTGAAATATTTGCATTTCTTGGTGTTTATAAAATCTTGTGCTATTTTTGCCGTTTTGCAATAGGTTTATTTTAGTACTTCACAATGAATTAATAAGTCATTCAGGGGTTCAGATAATTTAATGTTTTGATAATTAACGTTTGAATAATTGGCTCTCTACTGTATTATTATTGTACATTTTGTAACCATGACATAATACATATCAATATATTTATCAAACTATGATTTCCCTGTGTACTGTCCTTTGTTTTAATTCTTTTACTGTAACGAATCATCACAATACAATACTGATAATTAATTTTGCAAATAGAGTTAGTGAACATGTCAAAAAAATTGGTAACAACTTTATACATGTGTGAGAAAACTAACCAAAAGAAGTTAATGTTAGTTATCCATAACACTCAAATTTAACGGTTTGCTTTAGCAATACAGTACTACATCACAAGCTTCAATATTAATAAATATTGTGTGTTTTTAAGCTAATTCCAGTAATAAAAATCAAAATTGAAAATTTGAAAAACATTACATACAAAAAACGTTAAAGATTTGTTTCTGGGGTACAAAACCTCCAAAACTACCCCTTCCGGTAGGTCGATATATCAACTAGCTAGTTTCCCCTAACCACAAAGTTTTTGACAGCATATAGCAAAATAAGGCAGGGCGCACACTACTTCGGTATCGGCTTGGCTTGGCCGGAATCGGCCCGGTGAGTAAATTTGCTTTGCATGTAACGTAATGGAGACGCGCGCACTGCATCGGGACGACATGGCACGGATCGGCATTTGCCGTCGGCATTTTGACGAGTGTACGTCCATGGATTTACTTCGTACATTTAGTCAAGACTTAGTGTCAACATTTCTTTATACCAAAATCTCCTTATAAAAATGTAGTATTTATAGTGAACTCTTTAATTACGTAAAAATTTATTCTAACATACAATTTTTTAGCAGTTTATAGGCAATTGATAATAGTTTTAATTTCTTTTTTTTCTTGGTAATTATTTAGCTAAGCGTAGCCAGTCTCACTCTTTAATACTATTTTGGTTACCGTTCTAAACTATGGTCTTATTACAAATTAGATGCTTTTCCAGTGTACAGAAGCAATTTTATTAATTTGTTAACACTTGGACACATATATAAAAAAAATTAAAACGAACCTTACAAAATTGGCTATATAAATATTGTTACAATCCCCGATGAGTGTTTGTATTACGCATTTATAAAGCAGCAACAATGAAATGAATCCCAAGGTGGTAAAACCGGTGTGTTAGATAAGGTATGTATGATAACGTGATAAGACCAGTTAGACGGCCGTTGTCTCCGATCTAGTGCGCGGGTAAATGCCGATTCCGGCCAATCCGGGCCGATTCCGGCTGAGCAGATTCCGAAGTAGTGTGCTTGTAGCCGCTACAGCCCTGCCTTAGATGTTTAACTAGTAATGAATCAAATAGAGTACAAATCTTCCAGTGGAAAGACCTAAACGTTGTTAAGGGGCTGTGCTCCATTTATATCAAATATATGATCCCCCTGCCAAGACGAACCACACAACAAGCTGGAATGCCTCCCACCACTCACTTATTAGATAAGCCAGCTGATTAGAATGCAATTTTGATGTAATTCCCCTAATTATTACATGGAAATTCCCTAAAATACCCAAATTTTTACCTACCCTCAGATCAAATACCTGAAAGTCAGGTAAATTACCCGCTCTTGGCAATGCCGATCAGCTGGCCCATCTTCGTTGTGACGTCAATCTATAAAGCACTCTGGCCATTAAGCCGCGGTCCGACTAGGCTGATTACCAGCCACTATTAAATATCCGCTGGTGATATTGCCAGCAAGCAGCCTAGTCTGATCCAGAACTAGCGGCTGGTAAATACCAGCGGGCTAGTGTTTACTAGCCGAAATCGTAAGCTGATCATGTTTAACTTTTTAGCGCTGGTACCCTCCGCTGGCAGTCACGTGATCACTTCGCTGGCTCCAAACTGCCAATGTGAACCCCCAGTAGCTCACAAGCGGCTGGCTAATTAGCACATATCTAGTTGGTTTTATGTACTGTTTCAGGGTTTTACAGCATTTAGTTTCGTTATACTAAATTTTATACTTTTTTTGTGATTAACAGTGAATATGATTGACAGCACCAAGTGGTCGGGCAAAGAGATTATACCATTTATTGATTTATTCCAAAATTATCCTTGCCTGTTGGATGCTTCGTCTGCATACTACATTAACAAAAATGCCAAAGACAGTTTATTATGAGTTATTGTAACGACTTAAAGAATAAGGACCAAAAACAATGTTTTCAAGTCATCATTCAGCAGCAACTGTACTGGTGGCTAGTTACTTTAAATGCGAACCCTTCAGATCCGCTGGCTGATGGCAATATTTATTAGCGGCTGGTTAATAGCGGCTGGTAACCAGCCTAGTCGGACCGGGGCTTTAGTGTAGTCAGCCTTGCTCTTCCTCAGCAGAAAATTGCTGCAAGAAGACTCAGCTTGAAATTAAAAAAAAAACATCTTTCAAAATCAAGGCAGTTATTGAATAATACAGAGTTATAAACAAAAATATATTTCACTTTGTTCATTCAGTCTTAAACATGGAATAACTTTTTCTTAGACTTAGCATAAAATATACTAATACTTGTAATACTGACTAGTACAAAATAAACGAATGTTTGGGCTGCGACATATAACAACTTAGGAGAGAAAACAGTCCAGACAAACAGATGGTAACGCTGTAAGGTGACAACAATGAGGCAGACAAACACATGAAGCAGCTGCAAGAACACCATCACTTCGGAGCAGGCTGCTACCTTTGGTTCCCAGTTCCTGAAAAAAATGTACCTTGGATAATCATTTTCTTGGTACAAACATTAACAAATAGTATTTTTCATGTGATAATCACAAAATTAAAAACTTTAAAGGGTTCAAGGCTTACTTTTACCATAATGGGGTACCCTGTAGTGTAGTCAATATTTGCACTAGCTAATGAATAACAAAGCTGTTTTAAATTCAGTATGAGTGAATGAAAGTGTTTTATCACATTTAAAGAATTTAAAAATCTTCTTTTTTTATTTAATACACATAACAATAGTCACACAGTGACTATCTCCACAGATTGTCACTACTGCGATAAAACTCGTCTATCAAAAAAGGATGTTCATATTTAAAAAGGAACAATTCATATTTAAAAATTATACATCATATTGTAGACATTGAACTTTAACCAAAACAGCAAAATAGGTGTGGGCAAAGATACAAACTGTCAGGAGACCCTATATGATCATTTTTACATTTAAACCTAAGATATAAAATCTAATTTTCCATTGTAGAGTAAAAAAAAGTAAAGAGGAGTTAAAAATGCGATGAATGTTTATATTTTACATTCTGTTAATTAATGTTATTTTTGGGAGAAATATCCTTCTCCCAAGCACATAACCAAATAAGATCAAATCACCAAAGTTAATTAAGTTGAAAAGACTTTCTTACATTTTTCCAACTAAGCTCGATTACCTATGATTTCCTTTTTTTAAATTTCAACAATAAAAACCATGAATTATCCATCTTCTTAGTTCAATTAGAGTTTCGTCTCTTACTTCCTTATTCTCTCAACCTATTTAACTAATATTTAAGATTGAAGTATCATATTCAAGTTATCAAACACAAATTTCTCAATAGGCCCTATACCTTTTGCCTATTTTAATGAGTAACTACTGCTAAATGAAAGCGTGAGACAATATTGATATCAGTCAACGATAAAAGTATAACAAGTGGTTATTAAAATGAAGTGGTTGATGTTAAAAGGTGAGTGGTACCAATGACTGTTTATATAGCTTGAAGATGGGGACGAGTTGGAGAACATGTGATAGTCATATTTTTGCACTCTTACCACCCGTTCTAGCGATAAGCAATAATTTTTGTTTCAATCAAGTTTTATAGTTTTTAATATAACTCATTATGGTATAAAATGCCTAATATTTTCATTGTAACTTATACGTGGACTATACAGGGTGAGTTTCTTAAAGTGATCCAATAGCTAACTTTTTTATTCTATATCTGACAGTATACTTCTTACGGGGGACCCCCTTTACTTTTTTATTTTGCTTTCAGGTATGTATTTCACTTTTCAAAATTTCCTGCCATTTTTCCAATATGGTGGCCAACTTTAAAATTTCTTATGGAACACCCTACATTTTATGGTGTTTTTTAAATTTTCATGTGATTTCGA
The DNA here is from genome assembly GCA_030545055.2 of Neoaliturus tenellus. Classification (NCBI taxonomy): domain Eukaryota; kingdom Metazoa; phylum Arthropoda; class Insecta; order Hemiptera; family Cicadellidae; genus Neoaliturus; species Neoaliturus tenellus. The sequence continues at coordinate 72,011,439 of CM061533.1, read as the reverse complement.
CTTTTTTATTCTTTACTATTTTTCTCTAAACCTAACGGTTAGGGAGCTAGAGGCAATAAAAGTTCATTTTTAGTTCCATAAGAATAACATGGGGCAAACTTTATCTGCCCATATCTCCGACACCATTGATTTAACTAAAAAATACTCAAGAATAAAAATTTCTTAAATTGATGTTTTAAGAGCATTTCACTCATAAAAATTATCACTTACACTTAAATTAACTTTTTTCCAATATGGCGGACAAAAAATTGAATTTTCAAAATTATTTTCGTTAATATGAAAAATATGTTCTTAAAACATCAGTTTAAGCCATTTTTATTCTTGAGTATTTTTTTATTTTAATTAATGGTTTTGGAGATATGGGCAGATAAATATTGTCCCTGAGTATTTTTTTTATTTTAATTAATGGTGTCGGAGATATGGGCAGATAAATGTTGTCTAATGTTATTCTTATAGAACTAAAAATGAACTTTTATTGACTCTAGCTCCCTAACCGTTAGGTTTAGAGGAAAATGGTAAAGAATAAAAAAAGTCTTAAAATCACATGAAAATTTCAAAAACACCATAAAATGTAGGGTGTTCCATAAGGAATTTTAAAGTTGGCCGCCTTTTTGAAAAGTGAAATACATATATGAAAGCAAAATTAAAAAAAGTAAAGGGGAGCCCCCATAAGAAGTATACTGTCAGATTAGAATAAAAAAGTTAGCTATTGGATCACTTTAAGAAACTCACCCTGTATATTAAATATTTTTGTAGGAATAATTGTGTTTTTTATGAAATTATACTTATTCACTGCACTATTGATTCTTAAGTTAATTTTTTCCCCACAAATCACTAAAATGAAGGAAATTCAAATTTTTATAACTCAACAGCTGATTACCTTCATATGAGTTTTTAAGTCAGATTGTAAACAAAAATAGATAATCTATCACTGAATAATCAACATAAATATTGTTTGAAAAGTTATATAATTCCTTTGAATTGTACTGTAGGTGAGTTTCTCATTGACAGGAAGAAATATATTACACCAGAAAGACAAGCAGGGAAGCAATTTGAAGCCACATTTTTAAATTAGGCCTAGGCCTAGATTAAACAGTTTAGGAATATCAAAATCAATAAATTTACACAACAATTCAACTATTTTTAAACTTTAAAACAAAAGTAAATTTATAATTTGTCATTATCAACCTAAATGTCAATTGACACTAGGCCTACATGAACATGTTAACATTATTTTAAACTAACCTAAGCTCTAACTAAAGAGAGTTGCCATGGGCCAAAACAACTCAACAGGCAAACATCCCAGTGTACAATATGGAAAAGTAGGACTTTTAACAAAATATCATTTTATTTAAATTTTATTCAAATGATAGTATAAAAATAACCTAGCTTCAGCTTACATACTGAGTATTCTGTCAGTCATTTCAGTTTTGGCGAAAGACTTCCAATTTACACTCTTTTTTTCTTTTCCCCGTCCACATAGACATCAATAATTAAGAGACTATAAAAATGTTCAACTCAGTTTAAAATACGTTTAGAGTTAATAGAGGTTATAACCTATCAACATAACCTATCAACATCAAAGATCAAACAAATACAGAAGACAACAGAACGTGAATTGCGATCTAATGCCTTCACAGATTCATTGTCAAACACGATCGTAATCTTCCTAAGATTAAATCTTATATTGAGTCACAAAACTACGACTGATGAATTGACCCCCATATACTAGTGCTCAAAACACGACACTAGCGATTCAAGCTGGTGGAATATAAACTAGAGCTTCTTAAGTTGCCTTGATTGGCTGAGCCTTGAGACACTTGTATCTTTACGGCTAGCGCTCCAAGCGAGACGTTTCAGAATTGACACTTTGTCAATTGCTCAGTTGAATATTAACACGTTCGCGGCGGCGAGGTTTTTGCTCGAACCTCGTCACCATCCTAGAAGTAATAATTTCGTCACCCCGCCGTAGCAGCAGCACTGCCCATTGAAAACCCACGTGGTCACTAAATACATAATACTATTGAGCAGTGCTGTGAAAAGTATCAGATTTCTAGCTCAGATCCTGGCTTAAAAATAAATCACATTGTAAAGCAGTGCAGCTTGGTAGCGATCGCATCCATCAGGATGGCATTAGGGTTCCGCATGGGAGCGATCGCTCCCATGCCGCCGCGAACGTGTTACACACTTAACCTTGGTGGGTGGGTGTCGTGACTATTTCCAATTTAGTTTATGATGATCTGAATTAATCTGCTTCAGTACTTTGGCCGTCACTTTAGATGTTACGTCGCATCGTCACCATTTTATACAGAATCGCCATCGCGCAAACACAATATTTGTGCATTGATATTGTCTTTAACATCAGATATACAGTCTTATCCAGAAAAGTCGGATGTCCGACCCGAATATACAAATATTAATAAAATCTTCGGATCAGATTCGGATATCCGATACGATTCGAAACCGAACCTACTTTTCAGATACCCGCACACCTCTACTTATAAGATATACAGTTTTGCTGACCTATTTTTCTCCATGATGGAGTGGACTTGCAGGAGGTAAGCGAGGACAGGCATGGAGTAAGTATGGACCAACAGCAATGTCGCAACCAACAGCACATTGTATCCGTCCAACCCCACGAAACCTGCAGCCAAGTCCACACTCGCTAGGCTGTTTGAGTTGCCCTGGAAAAAACAACAATACTGATTACAATACTAATTCTACCAGTACTATTTATTTGGTGTAGAAAAGAGATAGTTTTCATATATTTATTTCCGGGAATTGATTGGCTAGAAGAAAAGGGGAATAAAACATGACATTCACTTTTTTAGACCCATGTAGTCAATTCACTTTTTCAAGTTGCCTAACATTACCTGATAAAAATAGAAGACAAAGCCGATCCACAGGTGGAGGATTGTGCTGGAAGTGGCAGCAGACACAGTGCGACTGACGACGAACAGAGCCGGAACCAGCAGCGTGTTGTACGACCGCAACAGCAGACTGGTGACCAACATCCACACCGCCAGCAGGCTGCGTAACGACCGGCCCAGCAGCAACACGGCTAGCAGCACACACCAGACAGCCCTGGCCTCCGTCACTCCCCTGGCGTGGCACATCAAGACATTTAAAAAATAGTTCTCTTAAGAAATTTCACGTATTCTAGGAACAAGACACATTGTCACAACTCAGTTTAAATATATAGTGAAATCCCACAAACCCAGACTTTGATGACCCGGAATTCTGGATAACTCGGAAAGGCTACCAGAGCAGTAAATTTGCACTGGGTTCCAAGGCACTAAGCGCCATGGCATCAGCCAGAGCCTACAGCCACCATCGCCAGATTGCCAGAGCCAGTCGCCAGAGCTTTTGGTTTTTATTTTTAACAGATAAGAAGTCTTTGTGTTATGTACATTATGCAATAAAGAAATAACATAAACTATTTTACTTTTTCTCATTTTTATTCCTTTCCCGATAACCCGGAATTTTCACAAATTCGGACACTGTTGTGCGAGACTTCCACACATGTGTAGAATGTAAAGAATGAACTGCTCTATCGCATCCGAAACGTCGGCTACGACCGTCATCTCATCACCATTGCGGTCGTCCCCCAAAGAGCAGGATTCATAGGAAACCTGGACACCGTTCAGTCCAAATTAGTTCAGGTTTGAGGAACTCTACCGTATCAGTATTTTTGTTATATCACTGGAATTACTGGGCAAGTTCAAGTAAAATTATTATAATTTTGGTCTAAACGAGTGTATAAGTATGATTAAGTGAAAAAAGTCTCTTGTCAGAAATGGTACAAGCATTGCAGTGCAGTGGTGTCATGGCAATTTTTGGAGTGGCGGAACGGTAGGCCCTACACCAGGGAGTACACCTGCCCCAGATTTGAGGTAGGGCATCCCAACGCCCCGCTACCCCCGACCCCCCCCCCTACCCTAAACTACACTTACAGAATTGTTTATGTTAAGATGTTAAATTGCCCAATTTAGTGTTTTTACTTTTGGACAAAATTTTGTAGTTTTAGCGAATTTCCCATAGGGAATAAGCTATTACCGTAGGTCTCATGGAAAGACCTAAGCCCGGGACCATGTTACTTTTTCGTTTTGAGGTGCCCAGAGACCAAAAATAATAGTCATTAAAAATTTTATAAATATATATATATGTATATATGTATATATATATGTATGTGTCCCTAGACACGATAACTCTCGTAAAAATGGTCTGATCGACACCAAATTTGGTAGAGATGTGTAATCCTACGTTTATTCGGATGAGTTCGAAAACCAGACATATCGACCTACCGGAAGGGGTAGTTTTGGGGGGTTTTGTACCCCAAAAATGGGTTTTTTGCATTTTTCGTAAATTTAAAAAATTTTTAATTTTTATTTTGACCATTGGATTTAGCTCAAAAAAACACACAATTTAGTATTTTGAAGTTTTGCTCTATCTCCATTGGTTACCGAGATATTACAAAGTCTAAAGACAGTACATTGTCTTTTGGGGCTCCAATGTTAATCTTATGGAGAATAAGGATGTGTTAATATTTCACTTATTAACCAATATTTTTGGATGAAACTTAGTATTTAGCTTCATTTGGTTGAGATTCATCCATTTAAGGTAAAAATCTTGGTTTTTTTACTTATCATGGCAGCAAACCTGCAAACTCTTTTCCCATGTTAATCATATGGAGAATAGGCAAACTCTTTTATTTATGGACAGATATTGATGAAACTTACTATATGGCTTTATATGGTCGAAATAAATTTTTTCTATGCTAAAAACCTACTTTTAGTGTCCCCCATGACAGCATACCTGCATACTCTTTCCCTATATCTTAAGGAGAATAGACATTTATTTCCCTATTTATTTTGCACGTGATGAAATTTTGTTTACAAGTTTAGCTGGTCAAAATTAATATTACTAATTTGGAAATTCGCTGAGTACGCAGGTCTGCTGCGACGGGGGGTATTTTTTTATGCTGTCTGCTAACTTTTAACACGATTAAAAAAATTTCAAATCCGAACTCAAAAAATATTTTTGGCAGGCGTATATACGTAGCCGCAGTAGGCTAGGCCTGTTGTAGAAGCGGCAGATGCCATCTTTGAAGCGGTATCGCCAGAGTTAGAATCACTCATGATTACAATTAATTATTTATTTACAACTCAATTGTTTGTGCTTTACATTAGGTTAACTATTTAAATCCTATATTTATTTCATAAAACTTCCAGGGCGATGTATTAATAGGCTAGAATGCCTGACTAGACACGGAGTAAGCGTAATAAACAATCCAACAAGAATAGGCAAAGTACAACGAGAAAATAAACATCACAGACACAGAGTACGTTTATACAACATCCAAACCTCTGCTTGGAAGAAAAATACAGAGTAAAGTAAAATACATTTATTTCGAAAACATTGCCCATATTTTAAAAGCCAATGTGGGTGTTGTAAACAAATTGAAAGATTTATATGTTTCTAGTTTTTCAGATTTATATATATATTCATATGAACAAACAGATTTTGGACGATCTTACTCTGCGCAAAGCGATCGTGCATTATTTCCCGAATGCATTCAGCTAATCTAGGTTACTTTAGAGGTTATGACATATATTTTCAGTCAGCATTCGATACAATTCTCGTCACTTCTCGTCAAACAACTGTCCATACTGATGATAGCGTCTTTGGCGGGAGGCATTTATATCACTGTAGTTTGATGTAGTTGCTACCAAATAAGAGCTAATGTACTTGATCAACCGTTATGAGCGCTGTTACCAAAGAGAACATGATTGGTGTTGGGCCGAAAATTGTAAACTGTATTCCAATCCGTGGACTCGGCAGTCGGTGAATGCTATATCGTTAGTTAACTTGTAATCTTGTTGCTTGGAAAATATTTCTTTATTTACAATTAAATTTGTCATACCAAATTTTATTAAATCTCCACTTCCGGCAAAAACCAGTGCCGGAACGGCGTTCCGGCGCGTTCCGGCACCATGACACCCCTGTTGCAGTGCAACAATGATGAGTCTAAAATTTATATTACTGTAATTTAATGATAATTTCTAAAATTTTTTTTTCAACTTCCGGTTTTGATGTTCTCAAATATTCAAAAGAGTAACTTCTAACTACTATGTTCTAAAATACCCTGCAGGCTAATAATTCTGCATAGGCTTTATATGTTTATTGCGATATTTTTTATTATTTTACTTATTCCTTTAACAAGGTTGGATTCATTCCAATTAATCCCCTACCCCTCCTCAACCCTCATTAAGGCTTAACACAATTATTTAGTTAATTAATTTTAAAAATCAACAAAAAAACTTTAACAGGTAAAAATATAATTTTTTATATCTTTGTCAAACAATAAGTCATCAACCAAAAGAGGTGACTTACCTTGTGTGCCAGGTAGGCAGAAATGAGTCCACTTGATGGATGGCAGCTTTATGCTGGTATATAAACAAGGCACAACAAAGATACAAAATCAGGGAGATGCGGCTGAAATTCACTTTGGCACAACATCCAACCACACACAACAGACCTGGAAAAGAATCCAAAGGTAGAATAGAAAACCTCGCTCTTTGGGATTGGATTATAAAAATTTAATATGAACAGCATAGGAAGGGTTCACACCATTTCTGATTTGAGATAAGCCAAATATGAAATGAAATAATAAACAACTTGTAGGAGAAATAATACAAAACCCAAGAGAATGGTAAACATTATGTTGGTTGGCAGGGATCTCATTATATATAACAATCTTATTTAGCATAATAAAATATAAAGTGTTCAATTTAGAACAATTAATTAGAGCAATGCATTAAAGTAAGATAGTCGAGTCAGTGTTCCTTTAATGTATACAGGTGTTCCCGTTGCTCAAAATCAATCAATTTAGTTTAGATATTGATAAAAACAACATTAAATCTCGTACATATACTTTTTACTGTTCATGCTCTTTTAATTCAGTCCATTAACCCATTTGTGACCACGGTCAACATTTGTCTATGCAGTATTTCAATTTATGAAAGTCCATGGAATTTGAGGTGTTTCATGTTTAAAATTGGCATTTTTGAGTGACTGAAAGTATAGTTTAGCTATATTAGCAACAACATACTTATTGTAACCGCTGCAGCATGCTGCAAAATTTGGCTGAGTAATGTAGCATGCTGTAAATTTTGCTGAGTAGTATATCAAGTCCAGTGTAGCGCCCACAACATGTGGTGCATTTGCCGAGATACTCGTAGACATAGCTGCTTTTATGTATAGTAACTCAAAAACTGTTCAACATAGCAATGTGTTCAAATACTCTCCTCCCGACTTACGTGTTTCTTTTATTTTCAGGTTAAAATAAAAATAACCTTCAAAAACTTGTAGCGTCAGAATAACAAACATCAATTAATTTTTTTACCGATGTCAATCAAATGGGGAATTAATGAACTTTAAGAGCTTGGAGGTACCTTTTTGATTGATATTTATCAATATACTTAAGAAAAAACTTCATGTTGAGCTGAACACTTTCAATTTTTTAATGCAAAGAACGCTCTTAGACTCATTCTTGGCCTGCAAACTCACTTTAAGACCAACAACATCCTAACCTTTCCCTGCATCTACATTCTGTAATGTCTCACCTTTTTCAAGCACAATAGCCACCTTTTTACCTTTCACTCATTACCTACTCCTACAACCTCCCAAATAGAACCAATATCCAGCCACCATAGAACTAATATCCAATAACCACACCTCTTAAAAAAAAATGTATCAAACAATTATAGCCCTATTCAAAACCCTTCCATCCATCCACAACAAAGAAAATTTCTTTTCGCCTGTTGTTGAGTGAGGACTTTAAATTATACTGTATTTTTTAGTTTTAGTTAATTTTTTGTATATGACATTTACACATGATTGTACAAATGTTATGGCAAGTAAAGAACTTTGACTTTGACTATGTATACATTTATGATAAAAAAAAATGGGAAAGCTCTGCCGTCCCCTGTTTACTCACTAGTGCCGCATAGTGTAGACAGCACCGGCCGGTGGTCGCCCCTCAGCAGCCAGTCGCTGAGGTCAGGCAGGTGGGCCCAGTGGTCGCCGGTGCTGTTGAGCCGGCGCAGCACGCGGTGCACTGCCAGCAGAGCAAGCCACCGTGCCGGCCGCTCCCTCAGCCGCAGCGCTGCCGCCGTCGCCCACAAGAAGTACCTGCCGGCGCATCACAGGTTACTGGCTGGGGAAACACTGGTGTCTCTGGATAAAACCAGTTCATGTCATGCTATGCTGGGAATTAAGAAACACTAGATTAAAATTGACCACCAGTGTACCAGTTGCTAAAAAAAAAAAAAAAAAAAAAAAAAAAAAAAAAACAGTTTGTGAGGTAAAAAAATTAAACTCCATACATTTATTTTTACTACTATTTACACTCTTAATTTTATTTGTAATCCAGTGTATTCTCCGAGGTTTAACATAAACTGTAGTATGAATAGATAGATGCTCTATCCAGTGTTCTTTGTTTACTTTATACAGCTGTCAAACTTGAAAATCAATTAATTACCATATCAATGTAAATCGAATAGGGAAATGACAATGTTCCTCATAGTTGATGCGTGATAAAAATAAATTGCAGGACTAAGATGTGCAATTGATTTGGGACACAGATATTTAAACGATGTTCTAGTTGCTTAAACAATTTTCGTTTTCCCATTTTTATAAAAAACATTTCCTAAAATTTGGTAAAAACTTAGCAAAGGTTAATAATTGCCTGTTAATAATTGAAATTTGATTTTAGGCTGATTAAAGAAGCTGGTTGAAGGGTGCCTGGTTCAGAGAGAGTCTACTGTTTTGGACACACGGAAAAAAAAAGACAGTGGAAGCTCTTTTAACCGGCCTCGAATCAACCTCCCCTTGAATTAACTGACTGCTTTCCAGGAATATAAAAAAAACTTCCCCCAAGCGAGCGAACCCATGATCACATAATGATCTAAAATAACTCTTATGCGAGCCCATGTTCAGATAATGATCTAAACATAACTCGTTGTTTCTACTGGTTGATCATACATTTCTGTAGCAAGTCGAATTCAGTTGCCCTCAATATGTCTTGCAGTCAGTTTTTACTGTGTATTTAACAACTTTTTAAACCATAACTGTCTCTTTACTTTATTAACTAATTGATTGTGTTAAGAACAATTAGTTTCTTTGCAACTATTTTTAGCATTTTCATGGATGTTATTGATTTTAACACATGTTTCGGGTATTATTCGGTTCAACCAACCTTTTTTGTTATCAGATCACAGTCCGGTCCAGTAGGGGTCGGTGAAGAGAGCTTCTACTGTGTTGGATATTGGAAAAGAGATGTTCTGTTATTTGTCAGACTGTATATATAAGTTCCAAAATAAAAAAATAAAAACTTAAAAAGTTAAAAGAGCACGGTACATAAAAGTTAAAAATAACCATAATTGCTTTTTACAATTAACATAACTAGTGTACACTTTGCTCAAAACCGAGCAATTTAGTTTGTGTGTCAAACAAATAATTTTCACTGTATACACTCTTTAAATTCAGTTATCCAGTGTGAGTGTAACCTCCATGCTTTGAAAACAAATCCACTTTGACGTTTTTACGACCAATCCATTATTGTGTATCCTATTCTATAATACAGGGAGTGTCTGTGGCAATATATTCTCCACGATCTCAAAATGTAGCAAGTAGATTTTATTTTAACTTGGCATTCAAAAGGGTTTTGTCCCAAAAATAAGTTTAGAAACAGCCTTAACCAGAGGAAATTTTGATTTTAGTGTAAAACTATGTTTTAAATTTAAAATTATTAAAACATTAACATTTAACTTGTGGGTTGCCATTTTGGTAAATAAATAACAACGTAAGATAAAAATTAAAGAACACTACTCTTAAGCTTTCTTCACAGCTGTTAGCTGTGAAGAGTTATAGTTGGTTGTTGATGTAAATTTAATAGGTGTTGTTGGTGTAACTTGGTCAACCCGGTACTATCAGTAATCTCCCAAAACTACACTTATTAATAGCTGTACATTAATTTTTTCAGTGCTAAAAAATATTACATAACTTTTTAAAAGTGCTGGGGAGTTATTCATATAACTTCCGAAAAGTGATAGGGCAGCCAAGGGGGAAAAGGCGAGCGCATGAGATAAAAAAATTTTAAGAGCTTGACAACGATATTTCATTATCTCTCGATCGTGTTTCAAGACAACAATCGAGACACATGATATTCCCATTTAAATCCGTTGTATCTATATCATTGTCGATATATCGTTGCTTTGCACTTTTTAGATGAAAGCCAAGGCACGATATATCGTTGCTTAGCATTTCTCAAGAAAAGGAGAATGAACGATATATTGTTCCATAGCACTGAAAGGGTTAACAGTTGTTTAAAATGCTCAACCTAATCCCAATGTTATTTTGACGAGAAAATTTCAAATTTAAGTCAATAATGGAAAGCGCCTTTATTTTAAGTCTGATTCTCATCAAGTTTTGGCAGAAACAACTACAGTCCAAGCAATATCCAACGACATCAAATACTTGAAAGTTGGTTGAAAATTGTAGGAGTAGTTCTATCACATAAAAACCCCTTGGGATATTAAATAAGTATAGATAGATAATTAGACTAAACAATGTTACCCAAAAAGTGATCCAAAAAATTACCTACGAGCGACTTTAAGTAACCATAAAAATACTATTCTAAAAAAACTGATAAGCTTAAAAACTGAAAAATCTTTTAAAAAATGACACCTTGAGATGTAGGTAGTTGCACTGTGCAGTGTAATACCTAGTTAGCTGTCGAAGTATCTCATTTGTTTTTCTAAAGTTTTTTCTCTAATAAGGTAATTTTTTATAATGACTGGAGAGTTACTGTAAGTGCTTCCTTAGGCAGTGCCTGAAAACCAGCATGCAATTTTATTCTTAAAAAAAGAATAACTGGGTTATCTACCATGTCTGATGCTCCTCTTCTATCATACTTGATGAAAACAGTGACGCACAAAAGAGAGCAGATCCTAGAGGAAAGATAATCTCATTCCAAGAGAGGTGGTGGTATGTCGTTATACTGCAAGTCTGAAAAAGTAATCAAACTTTTACTTAGAACTAGGAGCAAACTTTCTAATTTAAAGCATTGACGGAACTGATACACTTGCTTATACTCAGAATTGAGGAATAAGTTATTTTAAATATATAAATTTTAACATTTTTTGTTGTATCTAAAACTAAATTTTTGTAGAAGTTTTCAAATTGCGAAAAGAGAAAACAAATTGTTTAACATACAAGGGTATATTAAATATATTTTGACTAACTTAGATTAAATTAAATAATGGTAGTTTGGAAACAGAGAAACCAGGTGGTAACCTAAATAACATAATTTAGTGTCCAGCCAAACATTTCAGATATTGGAGAGTGTGGTCTTCCTCTTTTCGAGGACCAACTTTTCTCTTGGAGGGCAAAAGAGGTAACAAATTTTTAATCAAAGTCCTTTTGTGGGGATTAAAAAATGACTACATACTCCAAAAACCATGTACACTAAATACAAGAAAGGTTCAATATTTTTTAGGTGTTGATCAAAATATGTCACATGAAGGTCACTTATTCCTGTTTGACTGTAAAAATTAAATTTTATTTAAATCATATCAAAATATACTTTAACCAATAATATTTATATAAATCAATATAATTGGACAGAGTCCATAAAATAGCAGAAGGAAAAATCAAATTATACATAAAACCTCATTAAAAATACTTAAATGCTTAGTTGTTCTGCAGGACAAAACATATGATTCTTTAAGGAAATTCTTATAGGGAAATGATTTATAGGCTTTATTTTAAAGAATTCCATTAGTTTGCATTTGAAATTACATGTTTGCCAGTATTAGTACTTAGTAGTCCAGCCATGATTCTTTTTGCTTTTTTTAACGAGAATTTTATCTAGGTTTTGCTTGGATATTAAAAATGACTCTTAAAATTTCATCTCCATCTTACGTGACAAGAACCCACCAAAACTTTCTAGCATAATGAGGACCTTGGACAGGGCCGCCGAGAGAATTTTTGTGGCTTAGGGTAGAGTTTCAGTGTGATACGGCCCATCCCTGCCTGCCGTCTGTGGTCAAACCAGATAATCCAGATACAATGTATACATTTCCATTGAATTTATTTTGTATTAATGCACACAATCTGTTTCCTTCTATTTAGTGATTCATAAATATTTTATTTGTATTACTTTAAGGTACAGATAGTAAATAAATGTATTATTTAGTTATACAGTATATGAAATATTTTATCAAACCTGCACTTTGGCTGGGTCCGAGAGTCCTTATTGGAGAGCTACCACGTTGTTTTAGGGCTAAGTATTTTAATAACGCTATGCTTATAGGGAAAATTTTAAATTAAATTTATTTTTAAACAGTTTATCAATTACCTTATTTTGTTTTTACAACTGCATTAATCGTCTAATGAAGTAATTTAAAAAAACCACACTCATTTCAATCAAACTCACAAATTTTCAGGAACTGTAAACTTGTTTTAGGATGTAGCATACTGCCATATTTCCTGCATTGTTAAGGGCACACTACAACGTCGCGTCTACAGCACGAGGCAGGACTGCTGGCGCAACGGCGTCTGTTCACTGATAGGGACGGCTCTACCAAATAGGCGAACAAGGCGACCGCCTAGGGCGCCGAGGCCCAAGGGGCGCCACCATGGCGGAGACAAGCATCCCTGATCTGCACTAAAGTGCCCCTATTTAGCAGTAAAGAGTGCCCCCGATCGGCAGTAAAACGCCCCCGGCTGCCGGTAAACAGCACCATTGATCAGCGGCAAAGTGCACCCCTAATTCTTAGTAAAGAGTTAAAGTTAAAAAGTTTTTGTCCTAAATTTGTAACAAGGCTATGCATAAGCTGCTTGGATATACAGTAAACTTATTTTTAGATCACAACACTCTTAATTGCAAAGTTATGAAAAAAATATCCACTATATTTCGAGAACGGTGGAAAATACATCGACACAGACACTCCTCGTATTACAGTTTAGGATTATTCTTTGTATTCTTTTTGGTAGGATTGTTTTATGTTATTTATATCACTGTGTAGTTTATATTAGTAGACTCCTTGTATTACAGTTTAGGATTATTCTTTGTATTCCTTTTGGTAGGATTGTTTTATGTTATTTATATCACTGTGTAGTTTATATTAGTAAAGATTAATTAATGTGTTATTGGACTTGCAGCTTTCAATGTTTTCTATAAAATATATGTTACAGTATGTATACTAATTGCTTGAAATTATTTATGAAGTCCTTCCTATTATTTTTTTTTTTTTAGATCATTTTACAGCATACAACAAATATTAGAAATTTTTAATTTGTTAGCCTTTCAACTTTACTATTAGGTCCACTTTACCTAAAATTGACTTCAGTTCATTAAATAAAAATCAAGTTTATGTAGGAATAGTGTTTATTTTTGTAAATATGTGACATAAGTAGTTCAATACTTTTCAGTTTTACATCTTATCTCAGAAGTACCTTTGGACTTCATTACGTTGAATCTTGGGTGTTGTATTCGACAATGTTCCTGGTTGGAAGCTCCCGTAGATGCTACTTGTTGAGTCCTGTGTCTTGAGTGGACAATGTAAACCATGTTCCTGGTTGGGAGCTCCCGTAGACGCTACTTGTTGAGTCCTATGTCTTGAGTGGACAATGTAAACCATGTTCCTGGTTGGGAGCTCCCGTAGACGCTACTTGTTGAGTCCTGTGTCTTGAGTGGACAATGTAAACCATGTTCCTGGTTGGGAGCTCCCGTAGATGCTACTTGTTGAGTCCTGTGTCTTGAGTGGACAATGTAAACCATGTTCCTGGTTGGGAGCTCCCGTAGACGCTACTTGTTGAGTCCTATGTCTTGAGTGGACAATGTAAACCATGTTCCTGGTTGGGAGCTCCCGTAGATGCTACTTGTTGAGTCCTGTGTCTTGAGTGGACAATGTAAACCATGTTCCTGGTTGGGAAATCCCGTAGATGCTACTTGTTGAGTCCTGTGTCTTGAGTGGACAATGTAAACCATGTTCCTGGTTGGGAGCTCGTCTTGAATGGACAATGTAAACCATGTTCCTGGTTGGGAGCTCCCGTAGACGCTACTTGTTGAGTCCTGTGTCTTGAGTGGACAATGTAAACCATGTTCCTGGTTGGGAGCTCCCGTGGACGCTACTTGTTGAGTCCTGTGTCTTGAGTGGATATGTGAACCATGTTCCTGGTTGGGAGCTCCCGTAGACGCTACTTGTTGGGTCCTGTGTCTTGAGTGGACAATGTAAACTATGTTCCTGGTTGGGAGCTCCCGTGGACGCTACTTGTTGAGTCCTGTGTCTTGAGTGGACAATGTGAACCATGTTCCTGGTTGGGAGCTCCCGTAGACGCTACTTGTTGAGTCCTGTGTCTTGAGTGGACAATGTAAACCATGTTCCTGGTTGGGAGCTCCCGTAGACGCTACTTGTTGAGTCCTGTGTCTTGAGTGGACAATGTAAACCATGTTCCTGGTTGGGAGCTCCCGTGGACGCTACTTGTTGAGTCCTGTGTCTTGAGTGGACAATGTAAACCATGTTCCTGGTTGGGAGCTCCCGTAGACGCTACTTGTTGAGTCCTGTGTCTTGAGTGGACAATGTAAACCATGTTCCTGGTTGGGAGCTCCCGTAGACGCTACTTGTTGAGTCCTGTGTCTTGAGTGGACAATGTAAACCATGTTCCTGGTTGGGAGCTCCCGTAGACGCTACTTGTTGAGTCCTGTGTCTTGAGTGGACAATGTAAACCATGTTCCTGGTTGGGAGCTCCCGTAGACGCTACTTGTTGAGTCCTGTGTCTTGAGTGGACAATGTAAACCATGTTCCTGGTTGGGAGCTCCCGTAGACGCTACTTGTTGAGTCCTGTGTCTTGAGTGGACAATGTAAACCATGTTCCTGGTTGGGAGCTCCCGTGGACGCTACTTGTTGAGTCCTGTGTCTTGAGTGGACAATGTAAACCATGTTCCTGGTTGGGAGCTCCCGTAGACGCTACTTGTTGAGTCCTGTGTCTTGAGTGGACAATGTAAACCATGTTCCTGGTTGGGAGCTCCCGTGGACGCTACTTGTTGAGTCCTGTGTCTTGAGTGGACAATGTAAACCATGTTCCTGGTTGGGAGCTCCCGTAGACGCTACTTGTTGAGTCCTGTGTCTTGAGTGGACAATGTGAACCATGTTCCTGGTTGGGAGCTCCCGTAGGCGCTACTTGTTGAGTCCTGTGTCTTGAGTGGACAATGTAAACCATGTTCCTGGTTGGGAGCTCCCGTAGACGCTACTTGTTGAGTCCTGTGTCTTGAGTGGACAATGTAAACCATGTTCCTGGTTGGGAGCTCCCGTAGACGCTACTTGTTGAGTCCTGTGTCTTGAGTGGACAATGTAAACCATGTTCCTGGTTGGGAGCTCCCGTAGACGCTACTTGTTGAGACGTGTGTCTTGAGTGGACAATGTAAACCATGTTCCTGGTTGGGAGCTCCCGTAGACGCTATTTGTTGAGTCCTGTGTCTTGAGTGGACAATGTAAACCATGTTCCTGGTTGGGAGCTCCCGTAGACGCTACTTGTTGAGTCCTGTGTCTTGAGTGGACAATGTAAACCATGTTCCTGGTTGGGAGCTCCCGTAGACGCTACTTGTTGAGTCCTGTGTCTTGAGTGGACAATGTAAACCATGTTCCTGGTTGGGAGCTCCCGTGGACGCTACTTGTTGAGTCCTGTGTCTTGAGTGGACAATGTAAACCATGTTCCTGGTTGGGAGCTCCCGTAGACGCTACTTGTTGAGTCCTGTGTCTTGAGTGGACAATGTAAACCATGTTCCTGGTTGGGAGCTCCCGTGGACGCTACTTGTTGAGTCCTGTGTCTTGAGTGGATATGTGAACCATGTTCCTGGTTGGGAGCTCCCGTAGACGCTACTTGTTGAGTCCTGTGTCTTGAGTGGACAATGTAAACCATGTTCCTGGTTGGGAGCTCCCGTAGACGCTACTTGTTGAGTCCTGTGTCTTGAGTGGACAATGTAAACCATGTTCCTGGTTGGGAGCTCCCGTAGACGCTACTTGTTGAGTCCTGTGTCTTGAGTGGACAATGTAAACCGTGTTCCTGGTTGGGAGCTCCCGTGGATGCTACTTGTTGAGTCCTGTGTCTTGAGTGGACAATGTAAACCATGTTCCTGGTTGGGAGCTCCCGTAGACGCTACTTGTTGAGTCCTGTGTCTTGAGTGGACAATGTAAACCATGTTCCTGGTTGGGAGCTCCCGTGGACGCTACTTGTTGAGTCCTGTGTCTTGAGTGGATATGTGAACCATGTTCCTGGTTGGGAGCTCCCGTAGACGCTACTTGTTGAGTCCTGTGTCTTGAGTGGACAATGTAAACCATGTTCCTGGTTGGGAGCTCCCGTAGACGCTACTTGTTGAGTCCTGTGTCTTGAGTGGACAATGTAAACCGTGTTCCTGGTCGGGAGCTCCCGTAGACGCTACTTGTTGAGTCCTGTGTCTTGAGTGGACAATGTAAACCATGTTCCTGGTTGGGAGCTCCCGTGGACGCTACTTGTTGAGTCCTGTGTCTTGAGTGGACAATGTGAACCATATTCCTGGTTGGGAGCTCCCGTAGACGCTACTTGTTGAGTCCTGTGTCTTGAGTGGAAAATGTAAACCATGTTCCTGGTTGGGAGCTCCCGTGGACGCTACTTGTTGAGTCCTGTGTCTTGAGTGGACAATGTGAACCATGTTCCTGGTTGGGAGCTCCCGTAGACGCTACTTGTTGAGTCCTGTGTCTTGAGTGGACAATGTAAACCATGTTCCTGGTTGGGAGCTCCCGTAGACGCTACTTGTTGAGTCCTGTGTCTTGAGTGGACAATGTAAACCATGTTCCTGGTTGGGAGCTCCCGTGGACGCTACTTGTTGAGTCCTGTGTCTTGAGTTGATATGTGAACCATGTTCCTGGTTGGGAGCTCCCGTAGACGCTTCTTGTTGAGTCCTGTGTCTTGAGTGGACAATGTAAACCATGTTCCTGGTTGGGAGCTCCCGTGGACGCTACTTGTTGAGTCCTGTGTCTTGAGTGGACAATGTAAACCATGTTCCTGGTTGGGAGCTCCCGTAGACGCTACTTGTTGAGTCCTGTGTCTTGAGTGGACAATGTAAACCATGTTCCTGGTTGGGAGCTCCCGTGGACGCTACTTGTTGAGTCCTGTGTCTTGAGTGGATATGTGAACCATGTTCCTGGTTGGGAGCTCCCGTAGACGCTACTTGTTGAGTCCTGTGTCTTGAGTGGACAATGTAAACCATGTTCCTGGTTGGGAGCTCCCGTAGACGCTACTTGTTGAGTCCTGTGTCTTGAGTGGACAATGTAAACCGTGTTCCTGGTTGGGAGCTCCCGTGGACGCTACTTGTTGAGTCCTGTGTCTTGAGTGGACAATGTAAACCATGTTCCTGGTTGGGAGCTCCCGTAGACGCTACTTGTTGAGTCCTGTGTCTTGAGTGGACAATGTAAACCATGTTCCTGGTTGGGAGCTCCCGTGGACGCTACTTGTTGAGTCCTGTGTCTTGAGTGGACAATGTAAACCATGTTCCTGGTTGGGAGCACCCGTAGACGCTACTTGTTGAGTCCTGTGTCTTGAGTGGACAATGTAAACCGTGTTCCTGGTCGGGAGCTCCCGTAGACGCTACTTGTTGAGTCCTGTGTCTTGAGTGGACAATGTAAACCATGTTCCTGGTTGGGAGCTCCCGTGGACGCTACTTGTTGAGTCCTGTGTCTTGAGTGGACAATGTGAACCATATTCCTGGTTGGGAGCTCCCGTAGACGCTACTTGTTGAGTCCTGTGTCTTGAGTGGAAAATGTAAACCATGTTCCTGGTTGGGAGCTCCCGTGGACGCTACTTGTTGAGTCCTGTGTCTTGAGTGGACAATGTGAACCATCTTCCTGGTTGGGGGCTCCAGTAGACGCTACTTGTTGAGTCCTGTGTCTTGAGTGGACAATGTAAACCATGTTCCTGGTTGGGAGCTCCCGTAGACGCTACTTGTTGAGTCCTGTGTCTTGAGTGGACAATGTAAACCATGTTCCTGGTTGGGAGCTCCCGTGGACGCTACTTGTTGAGTCCTGTGTCTTGCGTTGATATGTGAACCATGTTCCTGGTTGGGAGCTCCCGTAGACGCTACTTGTTGAGTCCTGTGTCTTGAGTGGACAATGTAAACCATGTTCCTGGTTGGGAGCTCCCGTGGACGCTACTTGTTGAGTCCGGTGTCTTGAGTGGATATGTAAACCATGTTCCTGGTTGGGAGCTCCCGTAGACACTACTTGTTGAGTCCTGTGTCTTGAGTGGACAATGTAAACCATGTTCCTGGTTGGGAGCTCCCGTGGACGCTACTTGTTGAGTCCTGTGTCTTGAGTGGACAATGTAAACCATGTTCCTGGTTGGGAGCTCCCGTGGACGCTACTTGTTGAGTCCAGTGTCTTGAGTGGATATGTGAACCATGTTCCTGGTTGGGAGCTCCCGTAGACGCTACTTGTTGAGTCCTGTGTCTTGAGTGGACAATGTAAACCATGTTCCTGGTTGGGAGCTCCCGTGGACGCTACTTGTTGAGTCCTGTGTCTTGAGTGGATATGTGAACCATGTTCCTGGTTGGGAGCTCCCGTAGACGCTACTTGTTGAGTCCTGTGTCTTGAGTGAACAATTTATACCATGTTCCTGGTTGGGAGCTCCCGTGGACGCTACTTGTTGAGTCCTGTGTCTTGAGTGGATATGTGAACCATGTTCCTGGTTGGGAGCTCCCGTAGACGCTATTTGTTGAGTCCTTTGTCTTGAGTGGATATGTGAACCATGTTCCTGGTTGGGAGCTCCCGTAGACGCTACTTGTTGAGTCCTTTGTTTTGAGTGAACAATTTATACCATGTTTCTGGTTGGGAGCTCCCGTGGACGCTACTTGTTGAGTCCTGTGTCTTGAGTGGACAATGTGAACCATGTTCCTGGTTGGGAGCTCCCGTAGACGCTACTTGTTGAGTCCTGTGTCTTGAGTGGATATATGAACCATGTTCCTGGTTGGGAGCTCCCGTAGACGCTACTTGTTGAGTCCTGTGTCTTGAGTGGACAATGTAAACCATGTTCCTGGTTGGGAGCTCCCGTAGACGCTACTTGTTGAGTCCTGTGTCTTGAGTGGACAATGTAAACCATGTTCCTGGTTGGGAGCTCCCGTAGACGCTACTTGTTGAGTCCTTGTCTTGAGTGGACAATGTAAACCATGTTCCTGGTTGGGAGCTCCAGTGGACGCTACTTGTTGAGTCCTGTGTCTTGAGTGGACAATGTGAACCATGTTCCTGGTTGGGAGCTCCCGTAGACGCTACTTTTTGAGTCCTGTGTCTTGAGTGGACAATGTAAACCATGTTCCTGGTTGGGAGCTCCCGTAGACGCTACTTGTTGAGTCCTGTGTCTTGAGTGGACAATGTAAACCATGTTTCTGGTTGGGAGCTCCCGTGGACGCTACTTGTTGAGTCCTGTGTCTTGAGTGGATATGTGAACCATGTTCCTGGTTGGGAGCTCCCGTAGACGCTACTTGTTGAGTCCTGTGTCTTGAGTGGATATGTGAACCATGTTCCTGGTTGGGAGCTCCCGTAGACGCTATTTGTTGAGTCCTGTGTCTTGAGTGGACAATGTAAACCATGTTCCTGGTTGGGAGCTCCCGTGGACGCTACTTGTTGAGTCCTGTGTCTTGAGTGGATATGTAAACCATGTTCCTGGTTGGGAGCTCCCGTAGACGCTACTTGTTGAGTCCTGTGTCTTGAGTGGACAATGTAAACCATGTTTCTGGTTGGGAGCTCCTGTGGACGCTACTTGTTGATGAACAAGATGAATGCTGCTACAGATGAATGCTTGCTACAGATGAATGCTCCTCTACTCACCAGCATATTGTCCAGCCTACAGAGGTGGAAAGTGATGTGGGGGGTTTTTGTCTCAATGGGGTTGTGAGTGATAGTGAGAGTGTCGAAGTTCAAGGTGAAGCATGTCCTGAAGCTTATGTTTCCAATTGTTCAACGGTGTGTCAAAGTCAAAATGAAGAAACTGTTACTATACCTAAAGATTTTTTAGTCATAGGCGAAAATGTGTCACCCATAAAGTAAAGTCTAAAGAGTTTATAATATTTCACCAGAATATACGGGGTCTAGAATCATCTATCGATTCTTTGGAAATAACTCTGGAGGAATTGAATCCTTCTGTTGTTGTTTTAACTGAACATAAAATGACTGAATATAATTTTGAAAGGGTTAATATTAATGGGTACCATGTCAATACATTTTTTGGGCGAAAGAATAGTCGGGGTGGGGGGGTTATTATATTGTCTCAAATTGGATTAAAATTTAAAGAAATAAATATGCCTGAAATAAATAACCTCCTGTGTGAAATGATATTTGAATTTTGTATGGTGGAATATTATAATATTTTACTGGGAAAAAAATCTAAATTACTTTTAATTGGCTGTTATAGAAACCCAATCTCAAAAAATGAAATTCAATTTATTGACAGATTAAATATTTTGTTAGAGACACTCAATCCTAAATACGAAAATATTGTTTTTATGGGTGACATAAACATTGATATGCTAGATTATACAAATGTAAATAGAAATAGACTTCATAACATAGTTGTCGCTAATGGTCTTAGTTCTATTGTAAATTTTCCAACCAGAATTACTGACACAACAGAAAGCACAATAGATAATATTTTTACAAATTTAAATGAACATAATTATCGGGTAATTGGGATAAATAGTCAACTGTCAGACCATGATGGTCAGCTTCTAACAATTTTTAGTAATACATCCCATAGATCAAACCAAATTTTCTTTGAATACCATAGGAAATTTTCGGATTCCAATATTAAAGCTTTTATTGAAGCTCTGCAATCTGAGACATGGATGCAGTTGTATATGGTTCCCGTAAATTTGAAGTGTGATGTTTTTTATGAAATATTGATGTTTTATTTTAACTTGTATTTTCCAAAACAGCTAACTAGACATTACTCTGGTAAGAAATGGTTTTCAGAGGAAATTAAATGTGAAAAACAACAAATCATTGATTTAAGTAATGTTGCCAGAGAAACAAAAAGTAAACACTTGTACGAACAAGTAAGAAAACTTAACAAAAACTTTAGAAAGAAAATTAATGTCCTAAAAAAACAGCATTACAAATCCAAAATAAATAAATCTTCAAACATAAACAAAACCACTTGGGATATTATTAATTCCGAAGCTGGAAAAACTAGCTTAAAAATCCAAAGTATTATTTTAAATATGGATAATCATGTAACATCTGATCAAAAAGTAATAAGCAATGCTTTCAATGACTATTTTACTGATTTAGTTGATAGTAATGTAATTCCCAATATAAGCTTGGAAGACAATTGTAAACCTGTAAACCTAGAAAACACCCCTTGTTTTACTTTTAGACTTAAGCATGTTGATGAGAAAGAAGTAAGTAGCATTATAAGTAATTTGAAAAATTCATTTAGTGCTGGTTATGATGAGTTTCCTGTGGCACTTCTAAAAAAATGTAACTTTGTATTATCAAAACCTTTAGCTCACATAATTAATTCATCTTTTACATCTGGGGTATTTCCTGAAAAACTAAAAGTCTCAAAATTAAAACCACTTTTCAAAAATGGGGAAAGAAGTGATATAAAAAATTACCGTCCAATAGCCCTTCTTCCAGCAATATCCAAAGTATTTGAAAAGGCAATGTATAATCAATTAGTCGAGTATCTTGAAAATCACAATCTTTTAGAGAACTGCCAACATGGATTCAGGCAAGGGCGATCAGTTTTAACAGCGGCCACAGAACTCACTGAATCAATTATTGACTCTTTGGATAGTAAACAAAAAGTAGTAGCTGTTTTTATGGACATTACTAAAGCATTTGACTCATTGAATCACAAAACGTTTATATCAATTCTATTTGACCTTGGTATTCGAAAAAACGCACTTAATTGGTTACAAACTTACTTATTTGATAGAAAGCAATATGTAGAAGTAGTTTACTACAGTAAAAATAAATTTAAAATATCTCAACCATCTAAAATTAGAACAGTAAAACATGGAGTGCCGCAGGGCTCTATCCTTGGACCCTTACTGTACATTTGTTACACCGGAAATTTTCCAAAATTATCCACCAGTAGTCAATTATACCTATATGCAGATGACGCCAACCTTAAAATATCTGGATCTTCACAAAATGAATTAGAGTTAAAATCTCAATCAGATTTACTTTTATTGACAAAATATTTCAATGAAAAGCAGTTGTTACTCAATCCAAAAAAGACAAAATTCATTAATTTCAAGACTCTCCAATCAAATAACACCATTGATCCAACAATCAAAATTAACAAACAAAATATAACTGAAGTAGATTACATCAAATTTTTGGGATTTGAAATGGATAAACACCTCTCTTGGAATCTACATTCTGAAAAAGTGATCTCTAAAATATCATCTGGCATTTTTGCCTTGTCAAGACTAAAAAAGTTTTTTGACATTGACTCTTTAAAGACAGTCTACTTTGCATATATTCATTCTATTATTTTGTTTGGTATATCACTCTATGGGGCTACATCTATTAACAATCTGGATACCATTTTAAAATTACAAAAGAGAGCAATAAGAGTCATTTTAAATCTAAAACCGAGAACCTCAGTAAAAGAACATTTTTCATCACTGAAAATAATGACTGTATATGGTCTTTATATTTTTGAAACTATTTTATCACTGCAAAACAAATTTGATAACTTGAAATTTGTTGATGATAATCATAATTACAACACAAGGACCTGTAGGGAAATTGCCCTAAATTCTCATAGATTGGAATTATATAAAAAAAAACCAACATATGCAGGTTCCAAATTTTATAATAAACTCCCACAAGATATAAAGTCCTCTGACAGTCAATCTGCATTTAGGAAAAAACTAAAAATGTTTCTCATCAACAAGGCTTTATATTCACTGGATGAGCTTTGATGAAATGAGTAACATCAGCCGGTCAACGTTGCATTATGTTTTAGCATAATTAGGAATAAAGACAATTTACTATTTGACACCATTCTTGTATATTTTGTATATACTGATGATGAATAAAGAAAGTTTGAATTGAATTGTTGAGTCCTGTGTCTTGAGTGGACAATGTAAACCATGTTCCTGGTTGGGAGATCCCGTGGACGCTACTTGTTGAGTCCAGTGTCTTGAGTGGACAATGTAAACCATGTTCCTGGTTGGGAGCTCCCGTAGACGCTACTTGTTGAGTCCTGTGTCTTGAGTGGACAATGTAAACCATGTTCCTGGTTGGGAGCTCCCGTGGACGCTACTTGTTGAGTCCTGTGTCTTGAGTGGATATGTGAACCATGTTCCTGGTTGGGAGCTCCCGTAGACGCTACTTGTTGAGTCCTGTGTCTTGAGTGAACAATTTATACCATGTTCCTGGTTGGGAGCGCCCGTGGACGCTACTTGTTGAGTCCTGTGTCTTGAGTGGATATGTGAACCATATTCCTGGTTGGGAGCTCCCGTAGACGCTATTTGTTGAGTCCTTTGTCTTGAGTGGATATGTGAACCATGTTCCTGGTTGGGAGCTCCCGTAGACGCTACTTGTTGAGTCCTTTGTCTTGAGTGGATATGTGAACCATGTTCCTGGTTGGGAGCTCCCGTGGACGCTACTTGTTGAGTCCTGTGTCTTGAGTGGATATGTGAACCATGTTCCTGGTTGGGAGCTCCCGTGGACGCTACTTGTTGAGTCCTGTGTCTTGAGTGGATATGTGAACCATGTTCCTGGTAGGGAGCTCCCGTAGACGCTACTTGTTGAGTCCTGTGTCTTGAGTGAACAATTTATACCATGTTCCTGGTTGGGAGCTCCCGTGGACGCTACTTGTTGAGTCCTTTGTCTTGAGTGGATATGTGAACCATGTTCCTGGTTGGGAGCTCCCGTAGACGCTACTTGTTGAGTCCTTTGTCTTGAATGGATATGTGAATCATGTTCCTGGTTGGGAGCTCCCGTAGACGCTACTTGTTGAGTCCTGTGTCTTGAGTGAACAATTTATACCATGTTCCTGGTTGGGAGCTCCCGTGGACGCTACTTGTTGAGTCCTTTGTCTTGAGTGGACAATGTAAACCATGTTCCTGGTTGGGAGCTCCCGTGGACGCTACTTGTTGAGTCCTGTGTCTTGAGTGGATATGTAAACCATGTTCCTGGTTGGGAGCTCCCGTAGACGCTACTTGTTGAGTCCTGTGTCTTGAGTGGACAATGTAAACCATGTTCCTGGTTGGGAGCTCCCGTGGACGCTACTTGTTGATGAACAAGATGAATGCTGCTACAGATGAATGCTTGCTACAGATGAATGCTCCTCTACTCACCAGCATATTGTCCAGCCTACAGAGGTGGAAAGTGATGTGGGGGGTTTTTGTCTCAATGGGGTTGTGAGTGATAGTGAGAGTGTCGAAGTTCAAGGTGAAGCATGTCCTGAAGCTTATGTTTCCAATTGTTCAACGGTGTGTCAAAGTCAAAATGAAGAAACTGTTACTATACCTAAAGATTTTTTAGTCATAGGCGAAAATGTGTCACCCATAAAGTAAAGTCTAAAGAGTTTATAATATTTCACCAGAATATACGGGGTCTAGAATCATCTATCGATTCTTTGGAAATAACTCTGGAGGAATTGAATCCTTCTGTTGTTGTTTTAACTGAACATAAAATGACTGAATATAATTTTGAAAGGGTTAATATTAATGGGTACCATGTCAATACATTTTTTGGGCGAAAGAATAGTCGGGGTGGGGGGGTTATTATATTGTCTCAAATTGGATTAAAATTTAAAGAAATAAATATGCCTGAAATAAATAACCTCCTGTGTGAAATGATATTTGAATTTTGTATGGTGGAATATTATAATATTTTACCGGGAAAAAAATCTAAATTACTTTTAATTGGCTGTTATAGAAACCCAATCTCAAAAAGTGAAATTCAATTTATTGACAGATTAAATATTTTGTTAGAGACACTCAATCCTAAATACGAAAATATTGTTTTTATGGGTGACATAAACATTGATATGCTAGATTATACAAATGTAAATAGAAATAGACTTCATAACATAGTTGTCGCTGATGGTCTTAGTTCTATTGTAAATTTTCCAACCAGAATTACTGACACAACAGAAAGCACAATAGATAATATTTTTACAAATTTAAATGAACATAATTATCGGGTAATTGGGATAAATAGTCAACTGTCAGACCATGATGGTCAGCTTCTAACAATTTTTAGTAATACATCCCATAGATCAAACCAAATTTTCTTTGAATACCATAGGAAATTTTCGGATTCCAATATTAAAGCTTTTATTGAAGCTCTGCAATCTGAGACATGGATGCAGTTGTATATGGTTCCCGTAAATTTGAAGTGTGATGTTTTTTATGAAATATTGATGTTTTATTTTAACTTGTATTTTCCAAAACAGCTAACTAGACATTACTCTGGTAAGAAATGGTTTTCAGAGGAAATTAAATGTGAAAAACAACAAATCATTGATTTAAGTAATGTTGCCAGAGAAACAAAAAGTAAACACTTGTACGAACAAGTAAGAAAACTTAACAAAAACTTTAGAAAAAAAATTAATGTCCTAAAAAAAAGCATTACAAATCCAAAATAAATAAATCTTCAAACATAAACAAAACCACTTGGGATATTATTAATTCCGAAGCTGGAAAAACTAGCTTAAAAATCCAAAGTATTATTTTAAATATGGATAATCATGTAACATCTGATCAAAAAGTAATAAGCAATGCTTTCAATGACTATTTTACTGATTTAGTTGATAGTAATGTAATTCCCAATATAAGCTTGGAAGACAATTGTAAACCTGTAAACCTAGAAAACACCCCTTGTTTTACTTTTAGACTTAAGCATGTTGATGAGAAAGAAGTAAGTAGCATTATAAGTAATTTGAAAAATTCATTTAGTGCTGGTTATGATGAGTTTCCTGTGGCACTTCTAAAAAAATGTAACTTTGTATTATCAAAACCTTTAGCTCACATAGTTAATTCATCTTTTACATCTGGGGTATTTCCTGAAAAACTAAAAGTCTCAAAATTAAAACCACTTTTCAAAAATGGGGAAAGAAGTGATATAAAAAATTACCGTCCAATAGCCCTTCTTCCAGCAATATCCAAAGTATTTGAAAAGGCAATGTATAATCAATTAGTCGAGTATCTTGAAAATCACAATCTTTTAGAGAACTGCCAACATGGATTCAGGCAAGGGCGATCAGTTTTAACAGCGGCCACAGAACTCACTGAATCAATTATTGACTCTTTGGATAGTAAACAAAAAGTAGTAGCTGTTTTTATGGACATTACTAAAGCATTTGACTCATTGAATCACAAAACGCTTATATCAATTCTATTTGACCTTGGTATTCGAAAAAACACACTTAATTGGTTACAAACTTACTTATTTGATAGAAAGCAATATGTAGAAGTAGTTTACTACAGTAAAAATAAATTTAAAATATCTCAACCATCTAAAATTAGAACAGTAAAACATGGAGTGCCGCAGGGCTCTATCCTTGGACCCTTACTGTACATTTGTTACACCGGAAATTTTCCAAAATTATCCACCAGTAGTCAATTATACCTATATGCAGATGACGCCAACCTTAAAATATCTGGATCTTCACAAAATGAATTAGAGTTAAAATCTCAATCAGATTTACTTTTATTGACAAAATATTTCAATGAAAAGCAGTTGTTACTCAATCCAAAAAAGACAAAATTCATTAATTTCAAGACTCTCCAATCAAATAACACCATTGATCCAACAATCAAAATTAACAAACAAAATATAACTGAAGTAGATTACATCAAATTTTTGGGATTTGAAATGGATAAACACCTCTCTTGGAATCTACATTCTGAAAAAGTGATCTCTAAAATATCATCCGGCATTTTTGCCTTGTCAAGACTAAAAAAGTTTTTTGACATTGACTCTTTAAAGACAGTCTACTTTGCATATATTCATTCTATTATTTTGTTTGGTATATCACTCTATGGGGCTACATCTATTAACAATCTGGATACCATTTTAAAATTACAAAAGAAAGCAATAAGAGTCATTTTAAATCTAAAACCGAGAACCTCAGTAAAAGAACATTTTTCATCACTGAAAATAATGACTGTATATGGTCTTTATATTTTTGAAACTATTTTATCACTGCAAAACAAATTTGATAACTTGAAATTTGTTGGTGATAATCATAATTACAACACAAGGACCTGTAGGGAAATTGCCCTAAATTCTCATAGATTGGAATTATATAAAAAAAAACCAACATATGCAGGTTCCAAATTTTATAATAAACTCCCACAAGATATAAAGTCCTCTGACAGTCAATCTGCAATTAGGAAAAAACTAAAAATGTTTCTCATCAACAAGGCTTTATATTCACTGGATGAGCTTTGATGAAATGAGTAACATCAGCCGGTCAACGTTGCATTATGTTTTAGCCTAATTAGGAATAAAGACAATTTACTATTTGACACCATTCTTGTATATTTTGTATATACTGATGATGAATAAAGAAAGTTTGAATTGAATTGAATTGAATTGTTGAGTCCTGTGTCTTGAGTGGACAATGTAAACCATGTTCCTGGTTGGGAGCTCCCGTGGACGCTACTTGTTGAGTCCAGTGTCTTGAGTGGACAATGTAAACCATGTTCCTGGTTGGGAGCTCCCGTGGACGCTACTTGTTGAGTCCTGAGTCTTGAGTGGATATGTGAACCATGTTCCTGGTTGGGAGCTCCCGTAGACGCTACTTGTTGAGTCCTGTGTCTTGAGTGAACAATTTATACCATGTTCCTGGTTGGGAGCGCCCGTGGACGCTTCTTGTTGAGTCCTGTGTCTTGAGTGGATATGTGAACCATATTCCTGGTTGGGAGCTCCCGTAGACGCTATTTGTTGAGTCCTTTGTCTTGAGTGGATATGTGAACCATGTTCCTGGTTGGGAGCTCCCGTAGACGCTACTTGTTGAGTCCTTTGTCTTGAGTGGATATGTGAACCATGTTCCTGGTTGGGAGCTCCCGTGGACGCTACTTGTTGAGTCCTGTGTCTTGAGTGGATATGTGAACCATGTTCCTGGTTGGGAGCTCCCGTGGACGCTACTTGTTGAGTCCTGTGTCTTGAGTGGATATGTGAACCATGTTCCTGGTAGGGAGCTCCCGTAGACGCTACTTGTTGAGTCCTGTGTCTTGAGTGAACAATTTATACCATGTTCCTGGTTGGGAGCTCCCGTGGACGCTACTTGTTGAGTCCTTTGTCTTGAGTGGATATGTGAACCATGTTCCTGGTTGGGAGCTCCCGTAGACGCTACTTGTTGAGTCCTTTGTCTTGAATGGATATGTGAACCATGTTCCTGGTTGGGAGCTCCCGTAGACGCTACTTGTTGAGTCCTGTGTCTTGAGTGAACAATTTATACCATGTTCCTGGTTGGGAGCTCCCGTGGACGCTACTTGTTGAGTCCTTTGTCTTGAGTGGATATGTGAACCATGTTCCTGGTTGGGAGCTCCCGTAGACGCTACTTGTTGAGTCCTTTGTCTTGAATGGATATGTGAACCATGTTCCTGGTTGGGAGCTCCCGTAGACGCTACTTGTTGAGTCCTGTGTCTTGAGTGAACAATTTATACCATGTTCCTGGTTGGGAGCTCCCGTGGACGCTACTTGTTGAGTCCTGTGTCTTGAGTGGATATGTGAACCATGTTCCTGGTTGGGAGCTCCCGTAGACGCTACTTGTTGAGTCCTTTGTCTTGAGTGGATATGTGAACCATGTTCCTGGTTGGGAGCTCCCGTAGACGCTACTTGTTGAGTCCTTTGTCTTGAATGGATATGTGAACCATGTTCCTGGTTGGGAGCTCCCGTAGACGCTACGTGTTGAGTCCTTTGTCTTGAGTGGATAATGTGAACCATGTTCCTGGTTGGGATCTTAGGCACTACATGTTTTGTCTTGTTTCTTGAGTAATATTGTAAACATTGTTTGTTGATTTTGAGTTTGTTACTGTGTTTTTTTATTGTTAATTTATCGATAATTTTAAATTTTGTATCAGTGGGCCT
This sequence comes from Neoaliturus tenellus, assembly GCA_030545055.2. Taxonomy (NCBI): domain Eukaryota; kingdom Metazoa; phylum Arthropoda; class Insecta; order Hemiptera; family Cicadellidae; genus Neoaliturus; species Neoaliturus tenellus. The sequence continues at coordinate 71,982,283 of CM061533.1, read as the reverse complement.
AAGTTTTCAAAAATATTATGAGTGATTTTAATGAATTCCCATGGAAACCCACTTTGTATTCTTTGTTTGTTTTATGTTAGAGTTACCGTGTTTTTAAATTTGGTACTATCACACTTTTGTGCAATTACTTCTACCCAATAGGTACTTGGAAACTCTCCCACGTCTAGGTCCCTCGGTTTTACAGAATCCTCTGTGAGCCGCATTAGTAAGTCCCGGATCGGCTTATTATTTATTTCCTCTATACGGATAGAGTAAACAAACTCCGCGAATCAGCAGCAGGACCAGTAATATACTTTTTTACGTAAATACAATGTTTTGACTCTTTTACGGGGTCGGCCCATGAGGAGTTGGAAGAAATTCTGAAATAGCAGCATAGGTCGAGTTTGGTATAAAATTAAAGGTCTCACTTAGCAGAGTACAATGCCGCAAACTAGACTTCAAATTAATGATCAAGACAGAAATGACAGGCAAACAAAGTTTCCATTAAAATTAAATAAATCGGTAAAACTTAAAAATGCAATATCTTTTTTAATACTCAACCTTTTAACGTTGGGTTTGTGGCTTATTACTCCAAATAATACAAATATGTTTAAGATGATGTATGATTTGACAAAAGGACAAAGAATTTTCTGTAAGACTTCCAAGAGGAACATCGCTTAAAGGGTGATTCAATCACCAATTTTCAAAGGGTGATCTTTGCATTCATAGTAATAGTAAGCCACAAACCCTACGTCATAATATTGAGTCCTGAGAAAGTTATTGCATTTTTAAGTTTTACACATATGCTTTTCATGGAAACTTTGTTTGCCTGCCATTTCCGTCTCGGTCATCCATTTGAAGTCTAGTTTGCGGCGTTGTATTTTGCTAAGTGCTTTAATTTGATACCAAACTCATCCTATGCTGATATTTAAGAATTTCTTTAAACTCCTCTTGGGACAACCATGGCATTTACATAAAAAGTAGATTACTGGTCCTACTGATGATTTGCGAAGTTTTTTTGCTTAATTTGTAAAGAGAAAATAAATAATAAGCAGCTCCGGGACAAGTCTGACACCCTGCATACCGGGAATGTATTTCAGAACTTGATTTCAATATCAAACTCTCCCATTCTGATAAATGATAACCTTCTGTCAATATTGACTCTATTACGAACGTTGTAAAAAATAATACGCAATTTTTTCAAAGGTATTTATTAATAGCATTACTCGCTCAACACTCGCGCCGCGGTGGTCCAGCCGCAGGCCGCCCTGTGGCTGAGCCCTTCATACATCCCCCCCCCCCTGTATGCCTGTCTCCCTAATTTATGCCTACTGATTACTCGTGTGGGCTTACCGCTGCCCACCGCGCCATAAGCTCCACAACTAGGTCGGCTTAAATTTATTACGGACTGAATTTTGTATGAAAAATCTGCAAATATTGACTTTGTGATAGGCCCATGAAACATTTTCATTTATTTTCAATCTCAAAGAAATCCACAGCAATATTTTAAACCAATTAACTGTCAGGCCATCGTATTATTTTAGGATTCTTCAGCAGTTTTAGTTAATTTGATGAATGACACCAAAAATTTACTGTTTACACAGACATAGACAGAAAGTTTTGAATTTTTCCGGTTCGTAATCAAAATCATAAAATCATGGTTTAAGTCTATTAAGCAAAGTAACCTTTGTCTAAAATGGTGTCAGTTTTTACGTGAAACACAGAAAGAGATTATATGATAAGAGGCTGAGGCTGCGAGGGCAGCGATAACAGGGTACTTTGAGCGTCCTAGTCGGTGGAAATTATATAAGGGTAATGTTACATGAAGGAAGAGGCTGGGTAGTGCAATTCTAAAGTTTTTCACCCAAAAGGATGTAAATTATGGGTTTATTTCAAATTAAGGGCGATTTCACATCAAAATGCACCATCAAATAAAAGACTCTCATTCTTAAAGTAACTAACAGGTGATGATGAAGCCCTCATCTCGGTCCCCTTTACACGCAAAGCAAAATAAGGATGCTTTGGCGATCTCTAGAGGCTTCTATATTAAGTTAAAATGAAAAGTCAGAGTTCTAAATTCGCAGCTCAAGCATACCCGAAAGGGTTGCGGCCTGGCGGCCCATAGGGAATTTAGTGGGTAAATAGCGCCCGTAATCGGAGTTAAATTGGTACCCCAAATACTGGTAAAAAGCGCACCCAGTCGGTGGTAAATAGCGCCCCTGTTCAGAGCGGTCAAGAGCCTCCGGAGCGGTCTGGAGGTGAATACCGCCCCCGACCTTTGAGAACCATTTGCCTTTGCCTTCTAATCAACAGAAAATTGCCCCCTGATCATGTCAGAGTTCAATTGCACCCCCAACCTAAACAGTGTACCCAGCCGTCAGTAAAAAGCACAAATGATCGACGGCAAAGAGCGCCCCAAATAAGCGTAAATAGCGCCTTTGAACAGCGGTAAAAAAACGCCCCGGACCGGCGGTAAACATCCCAACCCCCCCAATTGACGGTAAACAGCGCCCTCATCAGAGAGCCGTCGATCGGTGGCAGTAAAGAGCGCCCCTATTGGGTGTAAAAAGGGCGCTCTCAAAAGGAAGTAAATATCGGCCACAATCGGCAGTAAAGAGAGTCAACAACAAGAGTGCCCCCCTTGTAACTGATTTTTTTCTTGATGTCTGAAATGGATAATAATAATATTAATTTGTATCATTGCATATAAGTACATTTAGATCCATTTTGGATCTTTGCATTTTCGCAATGGATAATTATTATGCAAATTTTGTTTACAATAAATTATAGTTCGTTTTTTGTAATCCAAGTGCTTTATTTGATAGCCTAACAAACTGTTAATAAAGATATTGTTTTGTTTTAAATGTTGTTTTCTTCGTAATATGTAATAACGGCTATTAAATAAACGTCTTGAGTAGTTTGGGGGTTAGGGGGGAGCCTACCGTCACTTTCGCCTAGGGCACCAGAAAACCTAGGGCCGGCCCTGTTCACTGACACAGACCTTTAAACCACTGAGACTCATACAGGCTGTTCACTACTCAGGTCATAGGCTATACCTGGTTACAGTTTGAAGATTTTTATTGATTTGCAAAAACATATATGGTGTTACTGCATAGCCTATGCAGCGATAAAATTTTGCTACCATAAAAAACAAACAAACACTTGAAGATGAGGCCCCTCATCTTTTGAGGCTAGGGCAATCTCCCCCCCCCCCTCCCCACCTCTCAGTGGCCCTGCCCTAGGACAACGAATAACTGCAAATGAATTTTAGTGATGGAGATAATTTACACAATTACTGCCATGAATGGAGTTTCCATAATGTGATGGAAAGGACTGTAATATAATGGCTTCACATCAATTTTGACAACAACAAAAAGAGCCATTTCATATAAACAGGGCAGCTGGGTCTTAAAAGAGCTTTTACTGTTACAATATAACAATCTTCAAAAATTCTAGGTATAACTAATTTATATATCTGAAGCCTTTTTAAAAAAGATTGGTTACCTTTAATAAAACCGATGAATGCTGAAGTTGTCTGAATACCACAAATGAGTTGAAGGTGAAAAATAATCCAACAATAAGCCAGATTATTTGTGAGAGAGCTGGTTTGGTAATGAACCCAAACAATGTAAACAAAACTACACCAACGAGCAAAACTGTCAGATTCTGCTGATTTAAGGCTCCACTGTCTCCAAGCAGCCTCATTGCCATCAGGCACACCACCTGAAAATGTAGCGAGCAATTAATTTGTTATCAATTAAATACTGTACATTATTTCCAAAGGTTATGAGTATTAAATGGAACTTTGTTAAAGTTTAACCAGTTTTTATGAAAAAATTAAAAACACAAAAGTGATCAAAACTGTTTGGTTTAAGATTATTTTGACATACGATGAAAAGGTTAGCAGAAAAGAGGTAGAAACTCTATGGTCTTGGGGAAAAAATCTAATTGTAATTTGCGACAGCCATGGAGAATGAGGAAAGTACTAAAATGATTTCTGGGAAGCCTACGGTTGTAAATCAAGCGGCATTCAAGAGATGCCACAAAATAGTGAAAACTAAAATAATTGACATGCAAAAATAATTGTGGCTAACTCGTCTGATTTTTACAAATTGTATGAAAAAATAATGAAAGTGTACAATCTTCATTTCAGGAAATAGGTGAATTAATGTTGTTAATTTGTTTATAATTGTGGAAAGAGGCTAAGAACAAACTTATAAGTAAATATATATAGACATTCATTTATAAAATAGATTGACTGCAATCTAATCCATGCCTACCACAAAGGGGCCAAGGATGATAAGCACCTCAAGGCTGGTGACAAGTTTCTAACAATCAAAAACTTAAAATCATCAATGAAGTTTACTATGTATGTGCTAAGAACCGGAAGAAAATTTCATTTTATAGTTAACTCCCTCTAATCCGGACACCTCGAAACCAGATTATTGTCCGGATAAAGTAATTTCCGGACCATCCGGTGGTTGTTTACCTATGTAAATTACTATATTTAATAGTGTATGTATAATTATTAATCACATTTTAAAACAATTTTATAATCTAAACATTACGTTGTTTTGCTACCAACTCCTTGGAACTTCATTTTTGTGACATTGATAAAAATAGCTATTTGCATAGTAAGAGCACAAAGAGTGAAATTTCCGTGCGAAAATTGTAGATGGCTACATGAAGCGTTAGCTGAATGCTGCCAAACATTTCAAGAGCGGTAATAACTATTATTTGTGCTCGTAATATACACAATATTTTTCCTACCACCATAATTGCAATGGATTAAATTGATTATTGTATACAGTTTTACTTGGTCTTCCACGGGAGATAAAGTAAACCCATATTAATAAATTTGACAATATCTTTCAACACTGTTAATACGCCAGCTGGTTATAAACTGGCATCAATAGACATTCTGACTTTTGAGGTTGGATAACCAACGCAAAGGATGGCTATAGTGAGTGCTTATCAACTTGTTAATATATTTTTTTTATGGATTTCTGAATAAATAAAAATTTGGTATTTGGGGAGTAAAGTTAATCGTCTCCCTGAGAGAAATTGTTGGTGCCTGAGCCATGGGTGAGGTCAACAATTTTCCCGAGCACTTTACTGCTTTAATACATAAATAACTAGTCCCAGGACAACTTTAAAACTGGTTTATACTAGTTGCGAAGTTGACATTGGGTACAGCAAACGAAGTTGTCATAACACTGTGGTAAGTCTTTTGGCTGTCCACTATGACAATTTCCCTTCCTTCATAATCCATTCATGTTCAAGATAGTGGGGGGTTAATGCGAACTGCATGTAAACCCCTAGCTGGAACTTATGTAGACAGCAGGTGGTGAGGAGAAATGCTATGGGCATGGAAACCTCTAGCTGGAACATATGTTCAAGGCAGCAGGGGGTGAGGAATGCGACGGGCATAGAAACCCCTAACTGGAACATGAGTGGACAGTCCCTTGTCTCACCCTTTCTCTTCCTTCAATATCCCATCCTTCCGGGGGCTTGCGCAAAATGCCCATTTTGAGGCAGACGTGCTCAACGGTTCGGCCGGGGTCTCCTTATCCACGAATAACAACAACATAAATAACTATTGAACAACACCCACATAATTAGCCTCGTCATGAAACAAACATGGCGGGACGACCGGTAACTATACACTGCCTGTTCATACCTTGTACGCTTCCTCCCTTGTCGACCTGACACTGTTGGCGGCTGCACACTGACCTGATATAATTTTACTTGGACATGCTACCTTTTTATTTATTACTAGTGATGTAAAATATCCTATTAAAAACTCGTGGTGAATACCCTGGGTGTTTACCCGTGTAAATACCCACTATTATTTATTTTATTTTATTTTTAACCTTACTAAACTGTGCAACAGAGGGTTTGAGTTAATGTTTTCCTCATTTAGTATTTCACTGCGGTAGGCCTTATGAGCTCTGAATATATTTCTTCCAATGTGTTGCTACTTTTGGGGCAAACATTTAGAATTTCATGATTATCACTGTTACAATGGCAGGTTCCATTGTACTTGGACAGATGAGATGTACCTGGCACAGCACAACAATGGCAGCGCACACGACTGCCATGTTGTAGCTGGCCAGGGTGTCGGAGAGGAAGTGTGACATCTCCGCCAGACTCTCCCGGTAGAGCGCCTCCGCTTCCTCATGGAACAACTGATACTCCCCGTCGTTCACCAGCCATGCGTAGTGCCTTGTTCTGGCCGCCTCGTACTTCTGGTAGGCCTCTGTTAGCAGATTAAACAGAAGTACTAACTTTTGAAATTATTATTATAAAATGTGGAAAATAATTATGTGTTCCATACAAATCTTTTTGCTTAGCATGAAGATGTTAATATTATGGCGCAGAAAACTGATGAGATCAGTTTTGATTCACAAGCCATCCTAATTAATTGTTGTCTTAATTACACATAATGATATCCCAATTTGTTTGGTTGCCAGAGACATTTTACCAAGAGTTTTGTATATGTACACTAAAACAGTTTTAGGAAATGAGGTCCAAACCCAACAAATTTTTTTGGCCACCTGAAGAATTGATCAAGTACTTTCTTTAACTGAAGTCCAGGACGCTAACTGTTAGGCTGGCCAGGTGTTCCTAATTAATTTATAAAATATTTAAAATTAGCACTCCTATGCAAAATTAATTATCATTACCCTCCTCACTGATAGGTACTGTGTTGACCTCAGTCTACAGGTACTGAAGATAAACATGGGTAACACAAAACCAGCCTCACTCTGTTTCATAAATGATGACTTCAGGATAAACAAAAAATTTCTGTCAGGCGAAACAAAATGCAAAAATAGTTTTCAGTCATACAGGTTTCATTTAAATAGATAGACTTATGACCTATAGTTTAATTTGACCCTTCCTTAGAATTTAGCACATGTTGATTTAGGTTTATATAATTTATCTACATCTAAAGTATTTTATTTTTGATACACATGATCTGTTCATTAAAACTTTGTTTTAGAAAGTACTGGATTACACACTTTATTACACTTATTCTTAAATGTTTTGAATAGACCGGAAGAATTAAATGGAAATTAAATCTTACATGCAATGAAGAGAATATTAAGAAAGTTTAGTTTTAAATTTGCAAACCTAACTCCACTTATAAACCACTGTGATTTACTATATTGTAAATCCCATTATTTGAACCATATGCAATATCCGTAAAACAAACTAGACGGCAGAATATTTATTGTGCTTGCTGACTACAAAAAGAGGGGTGAAAATCAACTGCGAAACCACAGAGTGGTAAATTTTGAATCAAGAATTGCCATTGATAGTCGGCATGCTAGTATACCGCAAGTGCTGACCGTGAGAGGCGGTGCCTCCGTTGCGCAGGAAGTTGCCGCTGAGCTGGTGGGCGTTGTGCAGCAGCGCGTGGAGCCGGCGCGCGGGGGACAGGTGGGACAGCAACGGCAGCGCCACCACGCCGATGTTGTCCGCCGGGATCGGCAAGCCCCACAGTACGCTCAGCGTTGGCGCCAGGTCCACCTGCTGGATCTCCCTCCTGGTACACGGCAACACTCGCAAGGTCAATAAACAAGTTGCATTAGAACCCCGCTAATCCAAAATAATTGACCAGGCCTGAATTGTTTTAAAAATGTGTTTTAATATACTTTTTTAACATAATATTTTTGCAGTTCAAAACAACACATTACAAAATAACTTGTTCTGCTTGAGCCACTTTTGAATAATATTGCTCTATTTATATTAGAATGGATTGTCACACAACTTTAATTGATGTTTTATTTTATTCAAGAATATTGGACAAAAAATTATGTTAGAATATTTTATTGTTTGTTCATTGGTTTTTTAGCATCAATCGATTTTGACTAGCACTTTCATAGTAGGGAGCTTTATCGTGGTCTTATCGCTGGAATAACTACCCAACTTACTACCAAACGTCAAACAAGAGGTTGCCGAGCAATAAATCATTCCCATTTAGGAATTTATAGTCATGTTTTCGTCAATAGTGACAAAAAGCCAAGCATGACGGAAATAAGCACTAAGAAATACTGATTACATTTGGTAACATAAAAGTAACCTTTGATGAAACAGTATGACATTTTTGGCAATCCAACCCCCAAAATCAATTGAAGCCATTAATTTTTTTTTTTATTCAGAAACATGTATTGTTCAATTCCGTTCTTTTACACTAACTTTTACAGGAAAAAAAAATATATTTTACTTTTTAACCTCAGTGAGGATTATCTGGCATGGGAATGGATGAAGATTGTATTTTCTGGGAAAGTAAATTCTATTAAAGTCATATATATATATATATATATATATATATATATATATATATATATATATATATATATATATATAAAATGATGTGCTGCACTTAAGCGTAGATAAAATTAAATTTTCACTACAAATTATTTCAATAAAAGAAAAAAATACAAAACCGGAGTTCTTTACTATTTTTAAAGGTTGTTTAGTAAAAATAACCTAAGCCATATTCATATTACTCTAATATTAAAACTTAATAGTTTTATAATGCTAGACAATTTTAAAACTAAACATTTTTTTATTACTAATCTCTGATAATCGTTGTTCATTCTGTTTTTCTGAAGGCTTGCATCTTCTCATAAAATGGCATCTACAAAATAGTCATGATATACGCAAAATAAAAAACTCAACTTTAATGCATTTCCTTAATTTTTATTTTTTAATTTTTTTATTTTATTTTTTTTTATTTTTACTGTTTAATCCAAAGCAACAATTTATTTTAATTACGTCCAACGCCAGTTAAAAATAAAAGTAATACGTCCATTTATTAATTAGTTTTAGAACTATATCATTAAATCGATTGGGTTTCCCATAAAGCTTTGTGAAACAGGAAATACCCCCGCCACAGCAGACCTGCGTACTCAGCGAATTTCCAACGGAATTTCAGATTATTTACTATCCCCATAACAACACCATAGGATCGAGTGTGTAGGTTTTTTTGCAATGGGGTGTTGTTAGCAAATCTATGTTAATAAATAATTGGTAAAGGTAAACACAAAATTGTGTCAAGCTCTGGCAATTTTTTATTTTCCCCATAAGTCCCATGGGAATGAGTATGTAGGTTTGCCGCCATATGGGTTTTGTAAGCAAGTATACGTTAAACGCTTCCTAATGAATGTACATACCAAATTTTATCAAGATATGTCAATAAATATGCAAGATAGAAGGTTTTGATAATTTCCCATAAGAATAACATAGAAAACATAGTTTTTAAGGTAATTATTTATTATGTAAAAGAGTTGCCATACAAATTAAAACATTTTATGTAATATATTCAAAATCAAATTTACCAATTAATCAAAATCACATTATCCAGTGTTGTGCTAAGTGTTTGTGCTTCAAGATGTGAACCCCTAAGAACCAACAATGAAGAACATGTGTGAACCCCAGAGAGACACCACTGACCTTTCTTCTCGATCTAGCTTCCCTAGTGTTAACACCTAAATTTTTCATAAGGACACAGTTCCTTTATTTAAATAAATTTCCCAGTCTGGACTAGAGATTATCCTAGTACCAAATAGTAGGGACATAGCCCAAATAGTACTCAATTAAATTCAATCCCATTTTTTTATTTATTTAATCCCCAAATACAGTACTGGGCGAAGAAGCATTGAAGCAGAATTGGTAAGATCCTTCCATACATCAATCAACATTCAAGATAGTGAGCAAGAAGACAATAGACTTGAACCATATTCCTAACATTTTGTGAACAATTGACATTATTTTTCAGTATTCAAAATTTATTAAAAAACATTTATTTTCATTTCAAATTAAATATAAAATTGAGTTTGCTTGTCAGCACGTGTTTCCCTCCCTGAGAAAAAGAGATCTTAATTTATTACATTGTTAGACACAGCTGATGGACATTAACCTATATTGTAAAGCAAGATATAAAAGGACTAAATAGCCTATACAACTTGTTATCCACAATAATTTATAATTTACCAAGCATAGATTCCAACTAAAATTGTATTTTTTGTAGGGTAATAAATTTATATATTGTTTGTAACAAAAAATAGTCTCATTATTTCACATAGGCCTAGATAGCAAATTAGCCTAGAGTACTCACCAGGTTGACCTAGAAAGAACATAACACATATAAAACAAATAGATATACCAATACAAAACTACTAATCAAGAGACAGGATAATATTTGTCAAAGCCTTTATTCATCATATCAATTATTTAAAGCTACTTTTATTGTTAGTAAAATATATCTTAAATCTAAAGGTATAAGCCATTATGGCGATCGTCTCCAAGTAGGATCGATACGAACTATCGTATCGCAACAGAGAGCGGTGGTGGTCATGGATTTTACACGAGTAAACACAGCATGCAAGCGAGATAATCTGTCTATTTATACCAAAGAAGTTAAGTTAAAGCATGGAGGATACACTGGTTAACGAACTGCATTACACAAGAATAAACAGTAATAAGTATCCAATCTGAATTGCTCGATTTCGAGTGACAAGTGCACTAGTTTCTTAAAATCTTAAAACAAAAAAAGTATAATTTTCCTAGGCTTAGTTCTTATAATAATAGTGTAGGTATTCTAAGTAGGGCAAATTCGCTTTAAATATAATAACTCGAACAGATAAATCGGGGTGTTACCTAACGATTTAAATATAAATGTAGGTGAATGCTAAAATATCAAAAAAAGCTCTGACTAAAAGTAAGAATTTTAAATAAGTATTTAAAACATTAATACATGAAGATAAAACAATTTTTGTTTATCTTCTGTTTATTTACTGTTTATGTTATTTTTGTTCTCTTAACAAAATATTGTTTTAAGAGAATATTTATTATTGTTCTAGTAATACACAGTTTTTGCAACATACAACAAACCTTTCAGTAATGCTATATTTATATTGTCAAATTTGTCGGTGATTAGTTGAATACTATGGTAAAATTGAGTGAAAATTGTGTAGTGTTTACTGTTGATCACTTTGAGTTTTTGTAACTCCAAGCCACAAAAATAGATAAATCGCCCATTAGCTCACTGTATTCATTAACGGTATGAGCAAAACCACTCTGATAAATACTGAAGAAATAAGTAAACAAGATAAGTTTATGTAGGGGTTTCAAAAAATCATTCAATTTCAAAAAAAAGACTGGGACGGTGGCGACGTCCTGTAATCCAGCTACTTGGAAGTCACGAATTGTGGATAGTTATGAGCGATGGCTTGTGGATGCGATATTCCCTGGTGGGGATTAACGTCCGCACTAGTGAATACTAGTTCAGCCATAAGTACCATCCTCATAATTAGACCAATTCGTATATGGGAGGTTGAAATTGTGGTTCGGATCCCACGTTAAACTGTAGGTCCCTAGATACCATTGGCTGTTGGGCTATGAATTAACAGTCCTGTCTAGGGAGAATGTCGGCCTTAGTCAGTAACAAGACTACAAGATCGCGCCACAATCATCCTACACTCATCCCTCATTCATACTTGGCTTTAAACTACCTATTGAGTTAGGTTGCCATTTCAATAAAAAGGTATTAAAAGGTATAAAAAGGTATTTATTGCATTAAATTAAGTTACCACCATTGTTTTTTGTTGTTGCTAAGCAATTTAGTTTTTAAATTGACCTTATAAAACTATAAATCCAAGTCACAAGTTTGATACTGATAAGGAGGTAAGAAATATTTAATATTTTGATTAATAATAGGTTCAATAATGTAATACCTATATAATTTTAAATTGGAATAACACTCATTTCACAACATCACCAAGATGTGCCAGCAACTATTACCAGAGAATATAAAATATCTAGTAGAGTGGTTAACAGGTTGAATTCTAAGTGTCACACATACAAATTAAACCTAGATTAGATACTTATTGAATCCATAAAAACTAACATTCTTTGTTAAAAACAGTTCAAACAGAATTTGAACGTATCAATTTATCAATTACTGCTACTGTATTTTCAATGTACAGGCCGTGTTCAGAAAATGTGTGATGGTTTATGAGAAGACAGATGACATGTAATATTGTTGCAATATCAAAGTGTTGTCAATAAAGTTTTTGACTCTTGATTTTTTTTCAGGAATGCAGGGTGAGTGCCACACGTCTTCTAGCTAGAAACTACGCTCTGGCTTCACGTAATCTACTTGTTGTGGCTTTCACCTAATGGTATACTCGTCAACTAAGGTAGGATCTGGACTTTATACTTGTTAGTTGAAAATTTTATTAGGCTAACGGAATTTCTCCCTATTATACCAACTATGTGTACCCATTCACATCCTATATATTTTTCATGCTTAAGGCTCCGCTCCACCTGAGTCCGAATATCTATTCACGATGGTGCCAAAATGCCATGAGTTCATGAGTTTGATGAATGCACACGTTCACGAGAATCGTGTTATAAAATTAACTAATTAAGATAGAGATTGGCTCTTAACTTTTTCTAAAAGTAGAAAGACCGATCTCATATTCTGTGGTTTTAGAATTTTTAAATTAAATTTTTAACTACAATTAACTGTCTAAAATCATTTGTTTTTCTCTAGTGACGAGTTATATAACTGCAGCGGTTTCGAGAATCATGTTTTAAAATTTACCAATTAAGCTAGAGACTATTAACTTTTTCTTAAAGGAGAAAAATGCATCTCGCCTTCTGTGGTTTTGGAATTTTCAAATAAATTTCTAATTTCAGTTATAACTGTCTAAAAAATCTGTTTTTCTCAATTTTTAACGTTTTCTATTAGTTTAGATGAAATAATTACAAAAGTGTAACAGAAGAAAATTGGTACTGATATTCTTCTTTATTATGACACCTTCTTTATTGCTTTAAACTGCATTTAGCTGAAGATAACAAAATTCTAAAATACCCTTGCAATTAATTGGGTGGAGTGCAAGGGGTAGACCGGAACCTTAAGTTACACAATGATTTGAGTGGTCCACATTTTATAGCATGCTTCTGATTATACAAAAAAGCTGCATGTTCTGATCCACTAGATGCCTACTAAAGAAATTTTACAAGTAATGAGGTAGTTCAACACTGATTCAAAAGACCAGATTTCATATTGTTATTATTACCATTCGGAAAAATTTATTAGACATTTTCATTTCTTAATTTATTTTTTGTGAAAAGGAGGTGGGAATCTTTTTAATGGACCTTAGGTAGGACTCATTCGCTCTATCTGCTAAATCTACACCTTTTGCGGGCTTTTTTTCTACGAACCGTTTGTAATATTATATCGGGAGGAGTTGCTTGTTATAGATCACTATTTCCTAGATTTTTTAGCCCTCATTTTCTTCGGTGGTTGCTGCTTGGCTTGTTTAGTTCCCCCTCCTCTTTAGCACTAGGCTTATTAAATTAATTTCAAAGGACACTCTTTTTGAAAATATTACTTTTTTGGACTATGTCAAATTAAACGCACAAGTGGATATATGACATTCATTAAGTGTATATCATGTGTGATTGACCATGTTTTTATAACTGGTCATGCTCCGCTACAGTAATGGTGACAACCCTTAGTTGACAAAAACGTTTTCATCAGCTACTCTGGAGAAATAGATTGGGAAATATGTTTGAGCATTTTCTGGAGTGCATTCATTTTGCTCCGCGGTTTCAGGGCCATTTCAAAACAGGTAATTTTCCTCGAAGGGTCAACATGTAGAAAAAATGGTTGCTCAGTACAGGTCACTTGCCCCGATAGAAGAGAGTAGATATAATACAGGCATTCTGGGCCACTCATAGTTTTTTTTGACCGCTTTCAGCTTCAAATTGACCGGTTTTTGACCGGATTCTGGCCGGTTTTGGCCAAATATCAGCCCATTTCAGGGCATTTTTCAGGATTTCAGACAGTGATTTCAAGGAGCATTTAAAATATAATCCAGGGAACTATGAGATGCCCTCTTAAGTTAACCATAACTTTTAAATGAAAAGCTACCGACTCCCCTTAAGAGCAAACAGGGATAATGTGGGTTTCCACTAATAACAAATACACATGTTTTGAGAGGACCCTTCTTTTAATTCAACAAAAACCCCATCTATACAAATATAAAACGCAACCTCGACTCTAGTGTAAATATAATACAAATCTTTCTCAATTAAATCAATCCTCGAATCTACAAATATAAACAATAATTTTTTTACAAATATTTACTCTGGGCTGGCAAAAGTTCTGGAGCCAGTGCGATCTGGTGAATAAGGATTTATTTAAACTAGAAAAAAAGGTTCCTTTTAAATTTTGAAAAAAAAACACAGAAATAAGAACCCTCTTTGCTTAAAACTATACGACAATAAATTAATGATTCAACCCCAAAACAACTCTACACTAACTCTTTATCACGAGACTCCAAAAAAGGTCAAATACCCAAAACCTGACAGGACCTGAAACCCATAAAGAACCAATATGGCTACTAACCTGACCGCCCCGGGTCCAGGCACCGCTCCCTCAACTGACCTATATATCTGATCGCACTAACTACTGACCTTCAGAGCAACGACCCCTTGTGTTAATCAACCCACCTCCAGTGCGCTTGCCCGACCTTGACGGGTGTAACGACCCAAGCAGCCTTCTACTATAATATACAATGTGTATCGTTTTAATTAATAAAAACCCCTAATTACATTCCTCCTTCACATCCTAAATTTTTAATCTTTTAAATTTTTAATCTGAAGGGAACGGGAAGCTCTTAAAGTTAGTTTTTTGTCCATTAACATGGGGATTTTTTGTCTATAAGATTAAAATGGGGAACAATTTGTATTAAATATTAAAATAAAATAGCTGTTCATAGTAAATAAGAAAAACACAATATGTTAAAAGCTTAAAAGAAACAATTGAACTAAAGTACTGAAATTTAAACTGTATACTATCATAGGTCAGTCGGCCTTGATAGATATGTACTGCACTACATTTTCTTGAACTTACAATTCTGTTCATTTTGAAAAAAAATAATAAAAAAAATGTTAAGCGACAGCCTCAACCCTCTGGAAAAATTCCATTTTGATCAAAATAACAAGTTTGAGAATTAAAATTTTAACATTTATTTGTTATTGGTACCATTTTGGTAACGGTATAACAAGGAAAATTAGACAATACAGTACACTCTCGTTCATCGGAACTTATGTGGCGGACGGCCAGTTCGGATGTCAAAAAATTCCGATAAAGCGGAGTCCGTCATGAGTCATCATTTCCGCCCGTACGGTGACCTATCGTGATTGTATTCACTCTTGTTTTTAAGATGGCACAAGAGATTTTATGAAAATAAGGCCCTCAAACTTTGAACATGGTAACAATGAACCTATAAGAATAAAAACAACGCAGGAAATAAGGATCCAAAATCTTTATTCTCATATTCCAGCAGTCAACTGACTTCCACGTAACACAGGTGCAGTCGTGACGCAAGACAGACCGAATGACAGTTTGGGAAGCGGTCGACGCGGAGGAAGCGTTTACTTCCTGTCCCCTTCCTCTTTATATTTTTGTGCGAATACTCCACGGCCTCGTAAATCACATCGATGGGTACAGAGTATGGAAAACGCCTGATGACTTTTGATGCAAAATGTGATACTTCACTGTTGTGCGGATAGAACGAATGGAAATTGAAGGCGCTAAAACGGAAAAATTATTTATTTCATAAGAAAAAAAATTAATAATATCCAGATTTTCAGTTCCGATGAAGCGGAGTTCCGATGTCGCCGAGTCCGATGAACGAGAGTGTACTGTAGTTAAAGCAGGACATTATATTCACGTATGAGTTTTCAAAGAGACGTGGAGTAGCAAAAAGTATCTATACTTATTTAATACGCTAAGGGTTTTTTTGTCCTGAGAACTCCTCCTACAATTTTCAACCGATTTTCAAGTTTTTGGTGTCGTTGGATAGGGCTTGGTCTGTAGTTGTTTCCGCCAAAAGCTGATGAGAATCGGATTGAAAATAAAGGCGCTATCCACCATTGAAATCTCAAAATTCCCCATTTAAATAACATTGGGATTGAATAAAGCATTTTAAACATGTGTTAATAATCAACTGTAAATACGTGTTATTTTGGTGATTACAGATACTCACAATATTGGATTGGTCGGATGTCATTGATTTAGAGCTAAAAGTAACATTTGTATTGTATGAAAGTAAATTGCTCGATTTCGAGCCACACATATACTAGTTGGTTTTTGTTGGTGTAAATTTACTACAGTAATCAGTTTACTATGATACTAGGCTATAACAAATGTGAATTATTAATTTGGAGCAGAATGTTACAAATTATAAAGCCGCTGTTAAAATGAGGAAACATTGAAAAGTTATTATCTTACCCTCAGTATTGATAACAAGTTTATCACAAACATGTTTTCCATAAAAGAAATTTTAACAAAAATATAAATAATTTTTGTGATTTGTATATTTAAACTTATTTTTCCCATGGCAGGTTAAGTGGAAAAGGATTCAATTTGTTATGAATAATAATAGAGCCAGATAATTGGATACCTCAAAGCTAGCCTACATCACTCATTACAGTGCTATATTACGTTGTACAGGACGGAAAAGTTGAAATGTAATATTTATTTTTTATCTGCGACTCTGGACATTGTAGATGTACAGTAAAAATTATGTAGATCAAATATCTGTAGATGTATTCTAATATTTTAGGAGTTTTAAGCAAAATCCCAAAGACACAATGGCATAAGAACCATGATAGAATCTTAATCTATACATATTTAATATGTGACACTTTTTACAATCCTCCTATAGTTTTCAACCAATTTTAATGATTTTAATGTCGTTGGATAGAGCTCGGCGTGAAGTTATTTCAAAAGTAAATTGGTAAATATCCATCCAAAAGAAAGGGCCCTATAAGCCTTTAAAGTTCTAAATTTATTCATTTGAATAACATTGATGAGGAAATTTAAAAGATTTCAAGTTAACAGCTTTAACGAGTAAACGTAGTATTTACACCAGTGAGAACATGTATTCATATTAAAGGGGTTATGATTTGAACCTTGGAGGATACACTGGTTAATGAATTGATTAAAAAGTGTAAGCAGTAAAAATTACCAGTAAAAATTACCCAAACTAAATTGCTTGATATCGAGCAACAAGTACATAAGGAAGAACCTAAAAGAAGGACATAAAAATTTAAAACTTAATTAGTAGGAAGTTAGAGAATTAGTGATAAATGTTGATTTATAAAACTCTAGCAAGTAAGGTGAGTTAATTGGCAATATGGATTAATTTTTGTTATGCAAAATAACCAAGTGAATCACCACCGAGCAAGGTTTGATCTGCCGGTACTCTGATAAATGTGCAGCGCATGCACAGGTCTCCCTAGTTTATAATAATCAGATGAGATTCAATTGCAGTTGCTGCCACTTTTTCATGGTCCTATTATCGTTGAAAACTACATTAAAATGGTTGATTGGTATTTGCTTTCATTTTAACACAGATCCAAACTATGGACTGAGGAGTGCCGATTTCATACAAAACCACAAGATTATTAACCTATGGTGAATTTCAGCTAGTACAATAAACTTATTACTTGAAAAAACTATAAAATAAAGTTATTTGAGTTGGCGGTTTTTTCAAGGGATAGTTGATGGTTTTCTTGAAATTTAATTTAATATGCCACAGTTCATAATATAGTGTGAGTTTTACTGTAAAAATAACTACCGTACCCAAGGAAAAAATTCTGAATTGGACCACAGAAAAAGGAGTTTCGTTTTTCTGTGATTGGACAGTCTCTTCGCCATCGTTTATGGTCCACAAGGACATTCCGCCATCTTTGTTCGATCCTGTTATTTTGCCAGAGTCATGGTGGGATGTTCAAGATTTAACTTCATTGAAATACATTGCAATTTTTGTATGGTTAGGGCTATTATCGGTTCTTTTTGGGGTATATTGGTTTTAAGATGTACATTGTCAGTATAAAAATTGATATGATGAGGGGAGAGTAACTTTGTTTTTTTTAGGGATGGACGGGAATGGATTTTTAGTTCGGGACGGGACGGGACGGGAATTTTTATTTCCCATCCAATTTCGGGACGGGATTGCTCTTCTCGACGCTATCGGGAAATATTAGTTTTGAATTTTATCTGAGTGTCGTATACAGACAAATTAATGTTAAATATCAACTAGTTCTCCTTCCAACTTGTTCCACTTGTTTTTGTTTAAGTTACAATGAATGTCCTTTTGTTGAAAAAATTCAAATATATAGTTTTGATATTTTAAGGATGCAATAAGATCATGGGAAAGTATAAATTTTATTGTAACCAAATAAATTTAAGTCGAATCACTAAACACACATAAAGGAAAAATGTTGCCCATGTCTTATTTAATACAAGTTTTGTTTAATGAAATATTAAACGTTTGGTACGAAGAATGAAAATTAACATTATGTACGGTACCGGTACAAAAAAAAAGATTAAAACAATTGGAAAAATTGTAAATAAAACAATATTATATTACAATAAATAAGGCCTGCTCAAATAAAAAAGAACAAAAAAACACAAATCTAAATTAGAATGAATATTAACACTCAGAAAATAAGTTGTTCAACAAGCCAATGCCATTTATAAACCTAAGAAAAATTTTGCCATTTTTTTATATCCATTGATTTTACTGAGACCGTTTCTTCCTTGAAGAATATAAATAAGAAAATTGAACTAAGAAATAATAAACTATTAGACATTATACTTTTATTGTTATTTAAATGAATACATTTAACTATTTTTTGCTACATCAGAAAAAAATTAAGTAGTGTATGATGAAAAAAATTATAAAAATGTAAATTTAAAGCTATAAACCCTAAAATCTAATTAATATAAGCCATAGCAAAGCCTTGTTTTTCTTGTTAGTGAGATTGTCGGCCGCGATCGCCGTCCTCGTTAGCGAGATCGTCGGCCGCGATCGCCGTCCTCGTTAGAGAGATCGTCGACCGCGATCGCCGTCCTCGTTAGAGAGATCGTCGGCCGCGATCGCCGTCCTCGTTAGCGAGATCGTCGGCCGCGATCGCCGTCCTGGTTAGCGAGATCGTCGGCCGCGATCGCCGGCCGCCGTTCGGCAGTTCCCGTCCCGATAAATTCCCGAGTATAAAAAAATCCCGCCCGATGATCGGGACGAAAATTTCCCGAAAATTTTCCCGAACTTTAAGAGCTTCCTGTTCCCTAAATCTAAAACCTTATTGTAAAACTACTTGTTATTTTGATCAAAATGGAATTTTTCCAGAGGGTTGAGGCTGCCGCTTAACATTTTTTTTAAAAATTTTTTTTCAAAATGAACAGAATTGTAAGTTCAAGAAAATGTAGTGCAGTACATCTCTATCAAGGCTGACTGACTTACGATAGTATACAGTTGAAATTTCAGTACTTTAGTTCAATTGTTTCTTTTAAGCTTTTAACATATTGTGTTTTTCTTATTTACTATGAACAGCTATTTTATTTTGATATTTAATAAAAATTGTTCCCCATTTTATTCTTATAGACAAAAAATTCCCATGTTAATGGACAAAAAACTAACTTTAAGAGCTTCCCGTTCCCTTCAGATTAAAAATTTAAAAAATCTAAAACCTTGTTGTAAAATTACGAATTGAGGCAAATATTTTGACGTTAAAATCAGTCCAGAAATGAGGAAGGAGTTGTGTTTACAAAAAAACTGTTTCACATATTATACATATACATAGATAGATAGATATTTTATAATATCTATAACCAGGAATTCCTCTATTTTCGAGAAAAAGTCTACATTTCCCTGAAAAAATGTGTTTGAAAGAGGGCGATTTTCAGAATAGCATGGTTTGAAATGCAGAACTCTCCTGTTTGCAAGTTGCAGATTATCTAGAGTTCAGTATGGCTTTCAGCACAAATATGATTTGATATTAAATTAAATTTATGATTACCAACCCAAACTGAAAATATAACCAATTGAATTATTTGTATAGAATAACCTTGTTAATACTGACCTACACATCATCTGAATACTTTTTCTCCAGAAGGTATAAATAACCTACTTTAGGCACACAATGCATTTAACTAAAACAGTCATTTCCTCATCAATACAACAATTATTTTTGCTACTCAATGTAATGAAAATCTTCAAACTGGGGCAATAAGTTTCTTCATGCTAAAAGGTAAGCCTATATTCTCCAATCATTTTCTTATTTTGGTAATGTTTTAAAATCATATTTTAAAAATTTGAATGTTAAAAGCAATTAAATTATATGATTTATAAACAATTCGTAAAAACATTATGGAAGATTTATATCAGAAAAACAAGCCAAATAAAGAGCCAATTTGCATTTCTTTCTATTTAAGTCATTATCGTACTTTTATTTAGTTTGTGAGTAAATAATTACCAAGTGTAAAAGACAGTATTTTCAGGATATTTTATTTTTCTTGCAGAAATTTCAACAAGTATACAAATTTAAGTGAATGAAAACGGAAAGCAAGTAAATTAGAGTAAGAAAAATTTTAGTAACCAAAGATGGATATCAATTAAATTCAAGTAACAAAAATTGTAGTAAAGGAAGATGGAAATCAAGTAAATTCAAGTAAGACAAATTGAGGTAAATCGGACAAGTAACAAGTAAATTCAAGTAACAAAAATTTTAATGAATGAAGATGGAAATCAAGTAAATTCAAGTAACAAAATTTGTAGTGAATGAAGAAGGAAATCAAGTAAATTCAAGTAGGACAAATTTTAGTAACAGAAGATGGAAATCAATTAAATTCGAGTAACAAAATTGTAGTAAATGAAGATGGAAATCAAGTAAATTTGAGTAAGAAAAATTGTGGTAAATGAAAATGTAAATCAAGTAAATTCAAGAAAGACAAATTTTAGTAACTGAAGATGGAAATGAAGCAAATTATGAGTAAACAAAATTTTAGTAAATCAAGATGGTAACCATGTAAATTCAAGTAAAAAATATTCTAGTAAATTATAGAGATCAAGTAAATTCAAGTAAGAAAAATTTTGGTAAATCAAGACGAATAACAAGTAAATTCAAGTAAGAAAATTTTAAGTAACTGAAGACGGATATGAAGAAAATTAGGAATAAGCAACAAATCAAAATAGAAAACAAGAAAATTTTAAGTAAATCAAGAAGGAACTGAGAGTGAACCAAATTTAAAAAGTCAAGAAGAAAACCAATAAATTACGAATTAGAAAATAAATCAACACAAAATTGGGGCTTTGAAGAAATTATGGTGGATCAAACTTTGGAAAGGTCGAAATCTTCAGTGTTAAAACAATTGTAAGTATATCAGTTTTACCTAACCCTTTTATTAAGTTAGTTTTTTTACTACGAATTTGTACTTATAAGTTTTGGTTATAAATTTAAAAAATGCAAATTGGCTTATAACTTCATAATGTTGGTTTAAACTTTTTACAAACATATATTTTTGCAGCAATATTATTTTCAAATTGCTGCCTGTGAACCATAGAACTATAAACATGGAATGCTGACTCGAGTTAGAAAGGCAGCCAAAAACGGTCCGACTGTATAATCTTCCCCCTCCCGAGGTCGGTATAAAACTGCAATTTCCGCAAAATCTGAGTGACCGACGACGATGCAGCGTTTCACTCAACTCGATATTTAACCTATATAACGCTAAGCAATGTAGTTTAAATTTATATAGGGTTTTACAGCTTTAAATGGTTAACAAATCGGTATCGGTTTCAGGCCAACAAAAAAGTATTTAAAATTATAATAATTGTTTTAGCCTAAAGTTTGTTTAGTTTGGATTGATCATGTAGTGAAAAAAGTAGTAAGCGAGGATTTTTTTTTATTTTAAGAGCAGGAAAAAACTTCCAGTGAATGAATTATAGAGAAGATTCTGAATTTTATCTTGCATTAAAAATATCTGCCGTATGATAAGCCGTTTTTTTGTAATCTTATCTTTAGCGAGCGCTTCTACGAATCGGCGGAAGCGTCGCGTTCCGTCGTAGCGTAGCACATTTTAATAAAACAGTTGCTGGCCGGAGACACCTGATTCAATGCAGTGCGTGATGAATTTTGTTTGTTATTTGTTATCAATTGTTGTATATACTGTACTATATCTTGTGATATGTGTCAAGTGATATTATTTGTTGTAATATAAAGTGGAATGCCTACATATTGTGTAGCTTATAATTGCAAAAATATAATTACTAAGGCATCCAGCTTATCTGCACACAAGTAGGCCTAAGCCTAATGTACAGCAATTTTATCGAACACATTGTTTATAATGCGGTCTATAGTATATAGGTAACGTCGTATTCAATTGTAAAATTACGTCCTGTGGAAAGGATCAAACGTAATATTTTATAACTAGTTAAGGTATTGCACTTAAAGGGCATTTTTTATAAAACGTACTCTGTAATATGGCACAATAACAACGAGTTTCTAAATTTGTTTTAATATTTTCAATAGTTTTAGGCCTAGCTTTTTACATGTCTATAATTACAGTTAATTGAAAATATCCATA
Organism: Neoaliturus tenellus; assembly: GCA_030545055.2. Lineage (NCBI taxonomy): Eukaryota > Metazoa > Arthropoda > Insecta > Hemiptera > Cicadellidae > Neoaliturus > Neoaliturus tenellus. The sequence goes on along the minus strand of CM061533.1, from coordinate 71,959,845 downwards.
TAGTAGACTATACAATGGCATATATCGAATTACGTCATTAAAACTTATACAGTTGACAACCATTCCGTCTTAAAATAAAGGTCGACTTATTATATGTACATTTCAGCTTAACAATACTGTATTTCTTTTTACCACAGTGAATTTTGTCATATCAAATGAAAGGTTTATAACTTTTTTAATCCATGAAATTTGACGTAGACTTAGACTATGTGTAGTGTATAAAATTATTTTTTATTGATTTTTTTACTGTTTTTAATATGTCAACAACATTATAAACTCAAACTATGTAGCTATTTACACAAATATTTTTATTTTAGGAAAGAAAATATTATCAGTTAATTGAGTTAAACCAAAATAAAACAATTAGGCCTATATACTAGTATACTTGTTGCTCGAAATCGAGCAATTTATTTTAATACAATACAAATACAGTATTACTTTTAGCTATAAATCAACGATATCCGACCAATCCAATATTGTGAATATCTAATCATCAAAACTACATTTATGTACTGCTGATTATTAACAGACGTTAAAAATGTTTTATTTAATTCCAATGTTATTTGGGAAATTTTGAGATTTTAATGGTGAATAGCGCCTTTATTTTCAGTCCGATTCTCATCAGTTTTTGGCGGAAACAACTACAGATCAAGCCCTATCCAACGACACCAAAAACTTGAAAAACGGTTGAAAATTGTAGGAGGAGTTCTCAACACAAAAAACCCTTAGCGTATTAAATAAGTATAGATTTCTTATACATATAGAAAAAAGTTTAAAAGATCCTCGAATGGTGCATGTACAAATCAAAGTTCCTAGAATGTAATTCTAAATAAATATGCAACAGTTAATCATATTAAAATTACAGATTCCTTGCGTATCCTGAGCTCAAAAATTCAGAGTACAGTCCCCTGTTCATTTCAAAACTCATATGCAATCAATCATGAGTTTGGTGAATGCCATGAGTTAAGACTGATAAAATTAATCGGTTCTGCCTTTTTTAATACTATGTTTGCGTTTCATATGCCAAAGAAAAAAATCGGTCTATAAATAAATCAAAGTTGGGTATTAGACAGAAACTAAACAAACTTGTTTTATTTAAGAATGTGTAGTTTTCATTCAGTAAAAAACTTCTTTTGTTTGTTTTACTTATTAATAAATCATATTTACTAAATATATGTGCATCATTTATTGCTCCATACATCCCTTCATGCAAAGAAATTTGGTTTTGGTCGTTTAAACCAATCAATTACGTTAAAATTTAGCCGAAAGTACTAAAAAACGCGTCGTGCCCATTGAATTGTGTGGACCAAAGCGCCCGGGCATACCGACCTTGGGTGGGGGTAGCGGCGCGCCGCCGGACCGTTTTCGCTTCACTCAGTCAGCGTTCCATGTTTATAGTTCTATGCTGTGAACCAGATGTACTAATAGCTGTTACCTGTTACGTAGGGACTTGTTTAAGTATCTGCCGCCTCCAGATAGTGAAGTTTGCCCCCCCCCCCTCCCACATTTTTGTCAGTGAGCTCCCCAACTTAACTAAAATTACCACATGTCCTGTCAGCTCATTTTGTAGAAAAGTAATTGGCAATTGCTGCATCAACAAATCTAATAACTTTTTGAGGCTGTTTTTAAGGATGTTTTGGTTGCACCATTTTCATGCAAAACACTATTTTGACTTAGATACATGGAATGCAACATTGTTTTATTAAATAAGAAGTTGTAAATACATTTTGTGGCGCAAAAGCGACACACAAGAATGTCCCTATACATGGGCTCTTATAACACTTGTCATTGAACACTTTAAGTCAGATCCTCTGATTAGACGTAGGCTTTGAAATAAAACTAATATGTTTATTTACAAAAAACTAAACAAATCAAAAAGAAAATATTAAGTACTCTTACTTAAAAGTAAGACAAATAACTATGTGTACTATGTGTAACTATGTGTGTTATGTGTACTATTTGTTCTCTAAACTACATTTGATTTTTTATTCACACTTTTCTCCTTGATTTTAACCTAGCAAATGAATCAATAACTGAACTTAAGTCCAGCAAGATCAGCAATTCTCCTTCAATATTCAAGACTAGCAAACAAAATATTTCTTCAGAAGATCGGCTTCTTCATTAATTTTTACTCTTTTAAGGCATGAAACGATCTTTCTGCTGAGTAGTTTGATATAGATGTTCTTGCAAAGATACGTGCTGCCACTGCGTAGTGGCGAACGAAGTGAACAGGGGAATGTGTTTACTTTGTTCGCCCCTACGCAGCAGCAACTTGCGCCCGCGAGCTGCGATGCGACTTAATCGCCAGACTGATAGACGCCAATAGGGCGGCACGGAAAACTTAGCACAGTTGTGTCATAAATATATTGTCGACTTTTGACTTTAATGCGTTCTAAAATCATTTTATATATAAACATAGTACTTTCATAACCTAATCATAACACTTCCGTTTTGGCATTCTCACAATTATTTGCTAAACGTGTATCTTTTAAGATTAAAACAACCCTTTTTGATTATTAATCCCCCCAAATTTGGCTGCCCCCTAAAATTTGCCACCCTAGGCGCGCGCATAGACCACTTCTTCGGAAATATGTGGGCCTGCTTATGCACAAGGTCCAAAATCAACTAATGTAAAAAATAAAAACTTGTGCAATTTATGAATTTTTCCTCCATAAATTATTGTACACCTATTATTAATTTAACACATGTGGTTAAATATTCACTTTCTGAAATACAACTATTAATATCTCAATTTACATAAATTTACAGCTTCGCCTCTACATCTACTTCTGGATTAAAACCACAAAATTGACCAAACAAATTAGAAAAATTTGATAAATCCATAAAACTTTTGTTAAAAAAATACAGACTATTTCATTACTTTCAAATGGGGGAACTTTTCATTACTCCCAATCATCAGTATTACATGGAGACCCCTTTATTACAATCTTGCATTGGTATTTTCAGCTCTGTAAAGCGATTCCATCACTAGAGAACACTTTTCATGTTCCAGTCCCAGTCGTCATTGAGTTATTTGGTATCATACACCTTGTCATTATTTATTTAGTGAAAGTAAATCTTGCATTATTTATGGATAACGCATATTCTGAAAACTTGCTTAACTTAACAGTTCCCTTTTATTTTGGACAAGCATGATTCTACGTACCACTTAAATAATATTTTTTGAAATTGTAATTTGATGTAATCACTCTTTAAACAAATCTCTTAAAGTTAAAACTCAGAGCCATATTTTCTAAACATAATGGTCATCCCAGATTGGTCCTATAAAATTATGGCAAGCCTATGTAAAGGCCCAAGAGCAGAAGTGAATGCAATGGCAGAATTTCGCCAATTTCTCTTTGGCCAATTATTCTACAGTAGACTCCCTCCTAACCGGCCACCTCGGGATCAGGACGCAGCCGGATAATGAATTGGCCGGTTAAACCGATGTTCATTTAAGAACGCCATCCCACAATTTTATATGACCTAAATATAATTATTACTTGAAAAACAACCTTAAATACATTACTGTATATGATTTATAGCTAATATCCACCACCCATGAAATCCACAACAAACCTACACTAATAATAATTCGTTTCTTTATTGTGGTCTACTGGATAGTAGGCCCAAACGCGTTGATTTCCTTTGGCAGTCACTTCCGCCCAGGACATTATAGTTTAATTGGTTTGGGAACGTCAATATGAAATAAAGTTGAATTGAATGATACATTAGATAAGAAAACTTAGTTTCCGGCAAACCGCGGCCGGTTAAAGCGATGTTGAGATAAAAAATGGCCGGTTAAAAAGATGTTATTTTGTGTCAGAGTAGGCCGGTTAAAGCGGAGACCGGTTAAAAGGTGGCCGGTTAAGAGGGAGTCTACTGTATTTCTGATGTCATAGCCACGCAATTGTTAGGCCTACATAGAAATTGAGATAAGTTAATCTTGACACATAAAAGACAATGAAAAATTAAAACACTAAATTTGGTCAATTTTAAATAATTGATTAAACATCAATTTTTACATATTGACGTTTTTGTTAGGCATCATTGATAGACTGATGAAAATCATCTTACAATGCATTTGAGGTGGAACTTTCTACTACTTTTAAAGCTTTCTTCTGCTATACAAAGAGTAGGCACAACCACAATTATCCAAGAAAATAGTACCATATGTTAAATGATAGTACCGTATACAGAACTAAAATACACAGTGAGAAAAACAGCTACAGATATACTGGTTTTAAATTTCCTAACCACAAAAATACCTTTTGAAACCTTACATAAAATATGGTCAATTAGAGGGTTCACTTTCAAATTAATTTTATTAACTAAACCCAAAAACTTAACAGGGTGTTGAAGAACATCAGAGTGTACATAAGATACTTGGATAAGTACTTGGTTCTCCACCCAGTTGACCTAGTCGTAGGGGTTGGGCATTGGGCGTCATCAATATGTGGCCGGTAACCAACATATCCACCTTTGGTAATCTATAAGGAATCAGGAGGTACGAAAAGAAAGTGGATTTGGACTACAGAAATCAACAAACTCACACAAGCAGTAAAAACTGTGTTAAATCAAAAAAGTTTTAAATCAACTTTAAATTTATTTAAACGTTAACTGTTTCTCTGATATTATTAGGCAAAATCTGAAACAATTTTAAACCATAATATTTTGGCAGTTTTTTCAAACAGTAACATTGTGTTGAATTACAAATTTATTTTTGAATATGGTATTGTAGTTATGTGTAGAGTTGAGTTGTGTGTATGTAGGTTGCATCCTCATAGATGGATAATAATGGGACGGTGAGCAACCTCAGCCTAAAAAATTAGTCAATGGAATGGGAGTTGTGAGGCATCCCCAACATTCTCCTCAGTGCCTTTTTTTCTCACAAAAATTTGAGGTAACCCATTCAGAACGATTGAGTAAGAGATGTATGACTGGGCAAGTAAAAAAAACAGATTTGGGAAAACCTAGATTTTGAAAGATTTTTCAGGACAAAAATTATTCTTGCCAATTTGCTTTCTTGTCTAGCTGCTCACTCCAGTTCATACGTCCAACCTCACAACCATAAAATTAACCGAATTTGCACATTAAATTTCACTTTCTTTAATGACCAATGCCAATCTGAACGGTTTAGGAATTCTTGAAAGTTTTGAATTTTTTTTCTTTATATAGGCTATACAATCTTAATTTATATTCACAGAAAATACTTAAAAGGATTGAGCAAGGAGTGAATTTGCTAGCTTTATACCAGTCCGCCATTATGTCATCAACACACTTGTGAGAGATACTGTAAAATTTAAACACACATGACAGGGCATACATACATACATACATAGCATACATAAAACAGGGGACTTAAATCATTAACAGGTTCTAAGTCGTTGGTAATAAGTACTCACTGGATGTTTTTGAGACAGGGCAGCCCCAGGGTTATGACAGGGACCAGCACCTCAGGCAGGGAGACTCCACCGTGACTGCCCGAGTCCTTCATACCATGATCACCACAGATGACCAGCAGACCTCCATCCTGGGGACAGGCAGAGTAACAGAATGGACTCAACTGCTTACCTGTGCTACTGTCTAGTGTCTACCTAGTTTTTTCTTTCCATTTGAAACTAAGCAAGTTGATGAAGTCCAAAAAAAGGGAAATTGTAGCTGCAAATCAACACCTTTAGCAGAATAAATGGGGCTAGGCAAAATTCAGTAAAGGAAGCAAATATATACCATGTAAAATTTAAAATAATAAGAACTACACTTAATTGAGGAAAATTGCCAACTTAGAATCCAAGAATTTTAAATATTAATATTAATTCATATAAACTTATAATCATTCAATTCCACTTGAAGTTTATAGCAGGTGCTTTATTGGTATCTACACGATTCTGATAGATGCAATACACCTGATGAACTATTTACCTAATTTTTCAAACACACAAAGTTTGAAAAAAAAATATATGATCAATTGGTTATTATAAACTATTATTCACCTGTTTCATCAAGTGTGCATGAAGACGTTGGATGATGCCGTCCATTTCCCTCAGTTTGGGCTGTACGAGGGAGCTCTTGGGCCCCTCGATGTGTCCGATGTGGTCCAGGCCGAGGTAATGTAGGATCATCAGGTCCCAGTCTGACTTGGCCAGCTCTCCGTCCAAGTTGCGGGTCACATTGTCATCCACCTATAGTGTGACAAACAGATTCAGCAGTAGATATGGTCCAGGCCGAGGTAATGTAGGATCATCAGGTCCCAGTCTGACTTGGCCAGCTCTCCGTCCAAGTTGCGGGTCACATTGTCATCCACCTATAGTGTGACAAACAGATTCAGCAGTAGATATGGTCCAGGCCGAGGTAATGTAGGATCATCAGGTCCCAGTCTGACTTGGCCAGCTCTCCGTCCAAGTTGCGGGTCACATTGTCATCCACCTACAGTGTGACAAACAGATTCAGCAGTAGATATGGTCCAGGCCGAGGTAATGTAGGATCATCAGGTCCCAGTCTGACTTGGCCAGCTCTCCGTCCAAGTTGCGGGTCACATTGTCATCCACCTATAGTGTGACAAACAGATTCAGCAGTAGATATGGTCCAGGCCGAGGTAATGTAGGATCATCAGGTCCCAGTCTGACTTGGCCAGCTCCTCCGTCCAAGTTGCGGGTCACATTGTCATCCACCTACAGTGTGACAAACAGATTCAGCAGTATATATGGTCCAGGCCGAGGTAATGTAGGATCATCAGGTCCCAGCCTGACTTGGCCAGCTCTCCGTCCAAGTTGCGGGTCACATTGTCATCCACCTATAGTGTGACAAACAGATTCAGCAGTAGATATGGTCCAGGCCGAGGTAATGTAGGATCATCAGGTCCCAGTCTGACTTGGCCAGCTCTCCGTCCAAGTTGCGGGTCACATTGTCATCCACCTATAGTGTGACAAACAGATTCAGCAGTAGATATGGTCCAGGCCGAGGTAATGTAGGATCATCAGGTCCCAGTCTGACTTGGCCAGCTCTCCGTCCAAGTTGCGGGTCACATTGTCATCCACCTATAGTGTGACAAACAGATTCAGCAGTAGATATGGTCCAGGCCGAGGTAATGTAGGATCATCAGGTCCCAGTCTGACTTGGCCAGCTCTCCGTCCAAGTTGCGGGTCACATTGTCATCCACCTATAGTGTGACAAACAGATTCAGCAGTAGATATGGTCCAGGCCGAGGTAATGTAGGATCATCAGGTCCCAGTCTGACTTGGCCAGCTCTCCGTCCAAGTTGCGGGTCACATTGTCATCCACCTATAGTGTGACAAACAGATTCAGCAGTAGATATGGTCCAGGCCGAGGTAATGTAGGATCATCAGGTCCCAGTCTGACTTGGCCAGCTCTCCGTCCAAGTTGCGGGTCACATTGTCATCCACCTATAGTGTGACAAACAGATTCAGCAGTAGATATGGTCCAGGCCGAGGTAATGTAGGATCATCAGGTCCCAGTCTGACTTGGCCAGCTCTCCGTCCAAGTTGCGGGTCACATTGTCATCCACCTATAGTGTGACAAACAGATTCAGCAGTAGATATGGTCCAGGCCGAGGTAATGTAGGATCATCAGGTCCCAGTCTGACTTGGCCAGCTCTCCGTCCAAGTTGCGGGTCACATTGTCATCCACCTATAGTGTGACAAACAGATTCAGCAATGATATGATAATATACAGGATAATTAAATCTGAAACCTTTTTTTAACTACAATAGAAAAAAATACAAAAGTTCACACGTGCTTACTGGTGATAGTAACGCACACATCTGTTCAATTACCGACTGGATTACCCCTTTGGGGGATGGTCAAAAGGTGTCAGAAGGAAATCTTAAATGTAAACATAGGATATACATCAAATTAAATAAAGGTCTCTTAGAATAGAGAACAATGCCGCAAACCCGACCTCAAAAGGATGACCGAGTCAAAAAGTGCAGGCGAACAAACTTTGCATTAAAATCATATTGTGAAAACAAAATATGCAATAACTCCCGATACACTTGTCCTTTTGAGGTCAGGTTTGTGGCAAATTGCTCAGAATGCAAAGCCCTTTAAAATTATGTATCATATGACGTAGGCAGGCAGAAGTATGTATCAGAAGTAGCAGGCAATGGAAGTTTTAGAAATTTGAAATTTGAATAAAAGATTTTAATGAAAAGTTAAATTGCTTGGCATTTCCGGCTCGGTTGTCCGATTGAGGTCGGATTTGCAACATTGTGTTCTGTTAAGTTAGTGTTGTTAAATGTTGAGTTCCTAACATTTTTGTAACAACATTTCAAGGCAGCAAACCTACATACTCATTCCCATAGTGTATAAGGGGAAAATAGAAAATACCAAATTACATTGGAAATTCGCTGAGTACACAGGTCTGCTGCGACGGGGGTATTATGTTTTTATACTTGGTATGAAGTATTTTTATTCATGAGCTTTGATGGCACTTTAAAATTAATCAACTTTCTATAATGTAGGCTATTTTTAAAAAGTTTTTGTATTAAAATAAAAAATGATTTAATAAAAGGTAAACGTGGCTTTCTAAAACTATAGCCATTGACTATATACACTAATGTGAACAGACTTCTCACAGCTTAGGTGTGTTTGAAACCATGCAATATTCACGGTGCGGTCTTTCGCGGCGTACATCCACATATGGAGGTACAAGTGACATAAGATAGGTAAATCAGAATTAACACTCTTCTTAAACAAGGATAAAACCTTTTATAAATGAAGGTTATGTTAATTTTGTGTTAAGTGTTTTTGCAGCACTGTAAATTCAGCTGAATAACATTGACTACAACGCTACTGGCACACGTTCACGAACTTATCAAATTTCGGTATCTAACAAAAAGCATTGGATGAGAAGTCTATTCATGTTAGTGTACGGTATATAGTCTATGCTATACCTATAACAGTGTTTTGAAATTATTTAAATAAAAAATAACGATTCCCAATATTTTTAGGTACCGGTAAGGGAATTATGATAAATATAAAAATATAATAATTTTGTTCAGCATTGATTAATGGATTTTGTGGAACCATTAGACCAGGGGTTCCCAAACTGTGCGCCGCGGCGCCCCGGTGCGCCGCGAGCTGGTGCCAGGTGCGCCGCCGTCATCTACCAAAAAGGCCTACTACAAAACTTTGCGATGGCCGTCGATTTTTCCCGCGCAAACCCACTTGTCCATCGCCGGCCCGGTAAGCTCCGTCACAAACGGTGCTAAATACAGCAGTTGCAATGGAGAGTTCGTCGGACGATGAGTTGTTTGTGATAGCCGTGGCGTGTGGCCATGAAGAGGAAAGATTAAGAGAATGAAGCATAAGTTCTCTATTCATGAAATTTTCAAGAGAAGAAAAGAATATGGCGAATTTCACAATTTGTTTGAAGATTTGAAGAAAGAAGACGTGAAATTATTTTTGTACTTTCTTATTTCACAGAAGAAGTTTTATGAGTTGCTTCAGCTACTGGAGTTCCCCGAGAAACACAGTTAATTCCATTAACATTTCATCCGTACTCATTGTACGCAGCTTTTACGGCACTGTCGATGTAACCGCAATGAAGGTTGGAAGTCGACTGCAAAATTTGACGGATCCGCCGGCCCTCGAAAATGCCCCCAAGAGCAATGGTCGCCGCCGGTTACGGACTGTGGCGGTACGGAGCCGTGCCGGACGGGTATAGTGGGTTACCGCCCATTTAAATCAATGCAAAGCAATGTTGCCGGGACTCCCCGGTGCCGGACGGTAACGGAGGCCGCCGGGCTAGAGTGGATTTCCTGCTTTAACTAACTGACCAATCTGTGAGAAATGTTTAAGATCCTGAATTCTGTATTATAGTAACAATCTTGTTTAAAGTGTGTAAGAATATATTGACCGCTAAATGTTTAAAAGATAAACTTAAAATGTAATTGTAATGTAATGCAATGCAAAATGGGTCAATTATTTTAAGTGCGCCGCCAAGCCATGTTTGTACTGAAAGGGAGCCATGGGTTAAAATAGTTTGGGAACCACTGCATTAGACCATTAGACCTTAGACAATTCGAAAAATAAACTGTTATTAATCACTGCATAAATACCCACTAAGATACGTTTAATTTGTTGTAATTGAGGCTTTACGGAAAGTGTACGCACCACTATGATTGCACACAACGTCAAAGACCTTGAGTTAACATAGATATGTATTTTATTATAATTACTTGTAGTGTTTAATTTCTTCAAAAACTTGTTAAACTTTACTCAATATACCTCACAGGTTAATAGCACAATTTTCTTTTCAGTTAATAGTGATAGTCAAAGTCCCAAAGGTGGTGGTTAATTGAGGGTTCCACAGTATCTTATTCTTGATCTAAAATTGAGTAGAAATTTTTCCTCCATCCTAACTGATCCACAATGACCCTATGGACTCAACCATCACTTTAATTACCCCATAAAGTCTTTTATTTTAAAACACAGTTAAAGAGACTAATTTAAAAGGAAAAATAACATAAACAAAATTATGGATACTGGAAATTAGTAGACCTACTTATCGTGATAACCCATGGGCCTTACTTCAGTATAGTCATTGACGAAGAAAGATGACGTGCCATCAGTACGAATAAAGTGACGGGGGAAGAGCTTTAACCAGGTGTCGTCACCAAAAAACACAGCACGCCTTGTAAGTGTAAACTGTTGTACAATGTTGTCGATGGCCAACTGGGCTGTGCCCAAGTTCAGAACAACATCGATGAAACCGGACACACTTCCAGTCACTATTGCCTGGAACCATAAATAAACTAAATAATAATTTATTTGGACACTGAGTTCCACGACAATAAGTAATTTTATGAGTAGGCCTAGGTCATTTAAAATGCCATTATTTACTAATGATTATACGTTATTCAAAGGGATAAGCACCCAAGCGATTTAACGTGGTCAAAAAAATTACATGGCCTACTAAATAAACAAAATAAAGAAAAAACCTGAATTTAACTTTCTTTTCATTTTTAAATAACACTAAAAGGGCCTATAAATTTTTTTAAAAAGATCAAACTTTAAATTTACTCTTATAAGGTCAAAAGCAAAGAAGCCTACAGTTTTCACAAAACACATGCATACTGGGAACGATCTATTATTGTAAGTAATTTTAATCTAGGCTAAATAAAAATATACAAGACTTGCGGGCATATGGAGAAACTCAATCTGCTTAAGTTGTTGTTCTGTGATATTTTTAATTGGATGAACAGATCAAATAGGAATGAAATCCTTATACATAACTGTTGCTGCCTCACTGTTATTGTTAAAAAATCTGATATCAAAGTATGACGATAAATTTAGAATGGAGTTTCAGATTAACATCATATTTTTTTGATAAACTTTATGCATAATTTCTAGATTCAAGTTCATTGTTGAAGCTATTCTAAGCAGTAATAAACTATTAGGCCTAATATGCAACTGAATTTTTCATAAGAAATTAAATGGAGGATTTTGTAATAGTGCTTGAGTTGCTAGTTTTTTAAACAAATTCAAACACATATGCCTCAAGCAAAAGTAAGGGTTTGAAAACTATTTTCTATCCCATGTGATACAGTAGATGCCCTAAATTCGGCCACCTTGGGACTGGACCCCCGGCCAGATTAACCGGTGGCTTAATAAATCAATCACATATTATTTTTGTGTCATGAGACAGCCTTTCTCTATTAGGTTTACTTTAACCATATCCAGCCAAGGTAATATGTAAGCCTATTTCTACTTCACCTTAAGTTAATATACCATACTTTTAGAGTTTCTTCACTCGCCTCTTGGAATGTGAAATTCTATATATTGACCTTGTAATGTCCCAAACATGTTTTAAAATTAACAACATGACTATCATCATTGCTAAATCTGTAGGTGGATTCACAGAGTCACTGACCTTGATCCTCGGTAGTGTCACAGTCGGAGCGGCCACTCTAGCAGTCAGCTGACAACCCTCACCACCCCCCTCCATCACCACTCCTGCAGTGTACGGCATGTTGCTTGTAGTCACAAAGTCAACTCTCAATCCATCAATAACCATCAGTATTGTCTTTGAAATACTACCTTTAAATACCTCTCTGCTAAATCTGGAAAATTATCCAATTTTTTTAAAACATAAAAAATACATGCAAGTTAGTTTCTAAGTACTGTAGTGGGCTAATGTACTTTCAAACTCTAAAGCTTAAATACGAATGCACATACAGATTAAATATTTTATACATTAATACAATTTGAAAAGAGGTCACATGATTAGATCATGGGACTGTATGCACTGTGGAATCCATTTGTTGCTATCACCCATTACTAAAATCACTGACTATTGAATTCTTTGCTTAACAGACCGTTTGAACAGAGTCCATATGTTTTCTAAGGCAACACCCCGGCAGTTATTCCATCCTATGGCAAAAGGGTTATTATTTAGGTAAATCCTGGCCACTGTAGGCGAGCACTAGGGAGGTTGTAGAGAAAACGAAGGGAAAAAACTCTAAAAAATATAAATAAATTAGCAGCCACACAGTTTGTAGATGGATGGTAGATATCCTCTAACTCTCCTTTACTTCCTTCCATCCTTTAGTTAGGCCATGCAATTAGACTATAGTCCATAGTTAATTCGTAGATAGGTTCCAGTAGATAGGCTTCAATTTAATGTTCAGAAGGTCAACAAACACGGGTTGAATTTAAAACGTGACTTAAAGTACTTAAAGTGTAATATAACGAGATATTACAGAAACTTTGTTCACCGTGTTACATTTAAATTATCACTTAACTTAGACTGATAGACTAGTCATACTTACTTCACATCTTGCAGAGCTGCAGGAATGTCTTCCTCTGAAGAAAAGACCTTAGATGATTTCTTAATCGGGAAAAATCCATAGAGATAAAGTAAAATGCAGATTAATCCAAGAGTAATACTGTACTGGCTATATAACTGCCCATATCCTTTCATTCTCATCAATTATATTCTTGTAAACTTCGTTGAAATTTAAGCTATGATACGAGTAACATTTATTTCTTGGACGCATTGTTATAACATCTGAAAAAAGACTCCTCAGTTTATGTTTAATATAATAACTTAAAATGTAATGTACTATAACCATATTTTTTTACAGAACATCTCTCACAGTACCATACTGTACTTTACTGAGTACCCAGATATTGATAAAACTTAGGCTACCAATCTTCAACAGCAAAATTTCCTCTACAAATACAAAGATAGTCAGTTGATGAAAGTCACTGGCTATTGACAACTGTACTTAGCACCATATGAATATGGTTGAAGTCCAACTGGCTGGGTAGATAATTGGTTATAGTGCTCGCTTTTGCATCCAAAGGTTGCTGGTTTGATCCTGAGAAAAGCAGGAGTGCAGAAAATGTCTGATCCGGCAATCTAGGATCGGGGGAAATTTCAAGGTGTCTGGGGAAATTTTGGGAAAATTACCTATTTTTTCCTTTTCTTAATAATTAAAGTTAAAACTGAACTCTCTTCCAATCAAGATTTTATTTCAGTTATGATAGATATAAATTCAAATTCAAATTCAAAAAAAGGTTTATTTCTTACAGATGACCTTTACAGACAGGTTACAATATGAAATAAAAAGCAAATAAACAATGAAACTTACACTCTACAACAAATCTAACAAAGACATACTTGCTAATTTTAAAGAATGACATTTTTCCCCCAAAAAAGAACATCTGCAAGAATAAAATTCTAAGACACTAGTAATGTTATTACTGTCTGTGTCTTAGGAGTTACCAGTTTTATGATTCAAGAATATTGACGGACGGACAGGACACACATTCACACACACAGGCACACACACACTCACACATATACTTATTAGTTACAATTATTTTACTTTTTATTATTGTTAATTAAGCGTTTTTTAACTTGATGCAAAAGGCACTTTTTTGTTTTTTCTAAGATAAGATACAAAACATATTTTCAATGTCATTGTAAGATAATGAAAAAAGCCACTCTTTTAATCGGGATGAAAAAGTGTTAATATTACTACTGCTTTTAATTTCAGCTGGAATAATGTTGAAAAATTTAGGTCCAAGAAATAAAAATGTTTTTTGGAAAATTTTGTAATTTGTTCGTGGTGTTCTATAGGCCTAACAGTTATTAGTTCTCGTTATTCGGAATGACCAACAATCTATAATGTTCCCATCATTTTTTGTCATTTTAAAGAAAGAATTTAGAACCTTAAAAACATATATATACCTCAACGGCAAAATTTTCTGAGAAATAAATAAAGGTAAGGATTCATTTGAACGAGGTTTTTTGCATAATATTCTTAGGAAAAACTTTTGAATAATAAAAATAGGTCGGACATGAGTAAAATATGTACTTCCCCAGCACGTAATGCCATAGTTTAATTTAGAATGGACAAAAACAAAATAAACTTGACGCAACACATAGTCAGGGCATAAGGAGCGCAGATTGTAAAATTTTCTTAGAAAAGCATATAAATAAAGCTTGAGACTCCATATATGACTCTTCCAAAGTAAATCCTCATCTAGTTTAAGAGGCTCATATAAGTATTAAGAGGCTACTGATAAGTAGTTATGATTTGATTTTAATCACTTGTGTTTAAATATAATAAACTAAAATAAAAATCTTTATCATTTCAGTGCTTTATGATATTGGAGAAGCTGTTAAAGCTGTTGAATTTTAAGGCAAAGTCATGTATGGCATGTATCTTGGGGAAATCTTTGAACCGTAACAGTAATATTGTTGGAAATTTTAGGAGTCAATACATTTACTGCACCCCTGGAGAAAACTTACCGTAGCAGCTTTTTAAAGGTTCGATTCCTCCCAGTTGCCATTCGTCATTTAATGATGCTATCTAACAAATAGTCGATGTCAGATAGCTAGTAGCAAGACCGGGGTTTGGACCGTTCCCAATCATAACATTATAAATGGTTATTGTTAGAAGCACACACAAAATCATAAAAAATCATACTGGACATATAAAAATACAGTCCTGTATTTAATAATTACACCTAATATGCTAAATGCACAATGCCTTAACAAATTGAGTGCAGCAAAATTCTCAGTAGCGTTACCCTAGGGCCTGAATTTTTTTTTCAAAAAAGCTTCCCTTTTGTATCCAGAAGTCAGAACTAAGGTCGCAAACTGAAGTTCAAGCAGTTATCACAACAAAAAAAATGATGTCCAAAATTGCTGGTCGCCGGTGACCGGGCCAGCCTGCGCAGTGAAGGCCGTAGGCCTCACGACGACAATACTGTTTTTTGGTCACACAATCAAGGATTTTTACACTAAAAATGTTCAATAGGATTACTGTATAACTAGTATTTATAATTAATTATATACAGCAACTTCTTACCTCTCAACCAGTGCTAATTTCACTCTTAATGCATCATGGAACTGCTAAGAGTGACTCCCTTCGTAACTAAAATAATAATTTCTATATCCCTAACTAAAATAATTACAATTAGGTAAAATAATAAAATATAAAACTTATTACTGTGTTGTAGAACATGTCACACCACAAAAGAAATAGGTAAGTAATGTCAGAAAATGTGTAAAGTTATTATATGGCAATTTTCCGGTCTCAAGGGGCTGGCGTCGGACCGCAGGAACGGCGGGCGATGCACATAGAGTACTTAAGACAGGTTTATAGGGTTCCCATATGGTAGTTGAACAAAAAAGAAGAAGTGACCAAACCGTTGGTGGTGGGGGGGGGGGGAGGTGCTAAACTGTTGTATGAGGTTATGTTCACGCTATTTCGCCCAGCCTCTTACATTTCAGATAGCAAAACAACTGATTATAACGTTCGTTCATGGACAAAGCTGAATTGGAATCTATGAAAACTAACCACAGTTACATTAGAGTATTCATAGGCACATTCTTCATAGTAGTTGTCGGTTGTAAATGCTCGATAACCAAAGAGTAGGCTACAGCCAGAACACGAAATTTTCCAGTAAAATTATTTTTGTACCGTAACTCGATAAAGCTTTAAACGTGGCTAAATATTTATTTGTTATGAAAAACGATTTAAATACCGTACTTGGTATCCTCAATATTTAACACGGTGCCAAAGTAGTAAAGCCTAAAAAAGAGGAGATTTCCCATTTTCTGTTGAAATTCCCCAGTAATAAAAGTTTTGACCTTTAAATCTCGGTAAATGACGGTAATCTCCGGGGAAAACTGGTGATACGGTAGCTTAACCCTAATTCAATAGTTGTCATATTCCCATATTCCAAACTTGCATATATGCAATAGCATATTCAAATTTAAACTGAAATTAGCAGTCACTAAACCAAACTTTTTCAAGAACTTGGTAGGTTGAGTGGAAGCTAAGCTAGGCCTAGAACACCACTAACATCTTGGTACACTGTATAATTACAAACTTGTTCATCTTAGATAAAAGTCCTGATAATTTCAGCTAAGTTTATATGCAACCCAACCTTAATCATCTGAAACCAATAACAGTCTATGGCTAGGCCTATGCCATCTATGAATTATTTATCATACCTTGAGATGTGTTGATATGCAACAAATATCAAAACTAGAAAGCCATCATATTCTCCAGTGAGTAATAAATATTATTAGACATTAATTAAACATTAATGAAGCCATTTATAACTTAAATACAGTATTAATGCCGCAATTATTAATCGTTAACAAACAATGGACCAATATTTGAGGTTATGTTTTTGTTTAGATCTCTCACCTTGACGTCCTTGACGATTTCGCATGGCGTCAACAAAACTCAAGACTCAAACTCAAGTGTCAAAAAGATCCTTGTTGATAAGAACCAGAACAGAACAGCTGATAATTGACAGTTGGTTAGCAGACTACCTGTGAAGTTTTTCTTATCCTGACAATTGGCGCGTTGGTTTAATTTTGTAAACTTCTACTTAGGTTCCTGTTTCTGTAATCCCCAAATCGTGTGCTAAGTTAGAAAGTAAGTCATTTTAAAGTTTTGTAAGGAATGACTTTTGTTGATAAAAGATATTTTCGGGAAAAACATTCATGGAACAAACATAAAAAAATTTAATTTATTTGGACATTTTATACGTTTAAGTTACTTATACATTTCCACTGGTTTAGCTACAATAAGATGTTCAAAACACTGACCCAACAAGTTCTTTTTTATTGCCTAAGCTACTATCTGCCACATTGTCAATTATTTCATTTTAATTCAAGTTTTCAAATAACTCCCTTTTAACACTCCTTAAAAGATCTGTCATCAGATTCTGGTTCAAATTGGCCCTCTTTTTACCAATTTTCAATGTAGAAAACCCCCTTTTAAAAGCTTACCTGACTGCTTGGAATTAATTGTCATAACATATTTATAAGCTGGTTGTAGGTTTAGAAATAAGCCAGATAGAGAA
Source organism: Neoaliturus tenellus (assembly GCA_030545055.2). Classification (NCBI taxonomy): domain Eukaryota; kingdom Metazoa; phylum Arthropoda; class Insecta; order Hemiptera; family Cicadellidae; genus Neoaliturus; species Neoaliturus tenellus. The sequence goes on along the minus strand of CM061533.1, from coordinate 71,942,488 downwards.
AAATCTTCAACAACATAGTACATAGTCAATGGTAGAACGCACATGACAAACATCTAAAATATTTCCTTTACTGAGCATTTCGGAATAATTATTACTTCCTCCTCAAGCTAAAACCCTGTATTCGTCTTGATTATTTTTCTCTTCATCTATAAGTTTCTCCATAATTTGTTTCCTTTCTAGTTTGTTTGTTGTGGAGGAGGGGATGACACTGTGATAGTGGTGGGCAAACTGTTTAAGCTCAACAAGTAAAATGTTTGAATTGTGTTTAAAATATGGGGTCGGTAAAAGCCCTTCTTGATTTTGTCAAACCTTTTTGGATCCAGCCAGGAACAGCCATTCAATAAACTTTAATTAGGACTAAAATGATTTTCTACTGTTCCTGGCACTAACTAGAATATTAAAATGCAGGGTGTCCCTGAACTCTTTACCAACCTTTTCGGGTATTAATTCTACGTAAAGGCAAGCCAAAATATCATTTTTTATATTTCAATAACTCCAGTGTCAGGTAACTACGCCATCTCAGTCAAGGAATTCTATTTTTGTTCTATCGAATCTATTTGAAAGATATGAGCTTAATCAGTTGAGTACCTTTCCTTTAATGCCCATTGCTGCTATTTGTTTAGTAGGATCAGATGTGAGATGCAATCGAACGCCTTGGCTATGTCGATGAAACAGCCCATGGCTGTCTCACCACTGTCCAAGGAGTCGATACAGGAATTAATGAAATTAATCAAAGCTTACATAGTACACTTTTGCTTTTGATAACCATATTGATTTCTAAAGAGGATCGAGTTAGTATGAAGATAAAAACCAAGGCATCACAAACAACCTTCTTTAAGTATATTGGAGATGGATGGCAGGAGTGAGATTGGGCGGTAGGTCCCAGGCAAATGTGGAGCGACTTTTGTAAAAACTGGCTTGATTAGTGCCTTTTTTGCTGCATCGGGAAACTCACCCCTCTCTACAGAATTATTATATTTAAAACTTGTCAAGGATCAAGCAACTCAGGATAGCACTTTTTAATTAAGTCTGTTGAGATGCCATCATAACTAGTTAATATTTTATTCGGAAGTGAGGAGGTTATTATTTTGAAGAGTGATTCTTTGGATACAGGTGGAAAACACAAAATTTCAAATCCTGTTGATGTGTATGCTGAGGAAGAATATTGCTGTTTAAAATAGAGTCACATTGTGAAACTTCAGAAAAAAAGTTATTACAAATTATTTGATAACTATATCGAGATGGCTAATGAATGAGTTATTTACTTCTAAGCAGATATGTGACCATTCTTTTATCAACTGGCCCAGCTCCTGCCAGGAGCTGATAATTGGACAAAATGAAGGAAGCAATTAAATTCTGAGTTTATCAGTAAATAATGTATATTTGTGAAATCATGTACAAAATTACAGTATATACATATTTATTTACATTTTGGGATTAAGAAAAAGCCTGTAAAGCTACAAATCCATAAATTTTCTAAAAATAGCTAATATCACATAATGGGTAAGATCACTTCTATTTTATATTGACTAGAGAAAAATAAAAAAATTAAAATTAGGGTTTTTATTTTATTATTATTTAAAAAATAATAGTCATATTACCTCAAATTGTTAATGGTTTTGTTTCAATAAATTATGTATAGCAACAAGAGTTTACATGTGAAATATTCTTAAAACTAACTTATTCTCATGTGATTTACATCTTAAACTTTATAAAATGCTAAAAAAAAAAAAAAAAAAAAAAAAAAAAAAAAAAAAAATGAAGACTTCTGAGGCACGTCTGTAACTTGCCCGCGTTTGAATGCTAAAAGTATGATTGTACAATCACTTTAAAAAAACATTAAAATATAAGGAACTCTCAAGAAAGTTTTAATCAAAAATATTGCTAAGCCTATTAAATAAATTTCATTTGTATTATTCCTATAGTGCATATTCTCCATCCTGTGCAAGTTCACTATAAAATCACTAACATAATAGTTGTTCTTTATTGTGAATTTTGTGAAGATTTACAAAAAGAAAGAAATAATACTAACTAAAATATTAAATGTTTGCTTCAAACATTTAAAGTTTGCTAAAAAAACGTAGGCTACCAATTTTTCCAACATTTTCTCTCAAAATTTGATGATGTATTAGGTATTGCTTACCAATGATTTTTTTGGGGGAAAGGTTATCAATTACTATTTAAGTTAAAGATATGATTCATATGAACAATTAAGCAAGTATAATTTTTATCTGCTCTAAGATAACTAATAGTGTTAAGAATAGCATAACTTTTGTTTGAATTTGTACACAAATATATTTTTTCATAATGTCTGACACATTTTATTTCTTATCACATTTACTTTAAAGCAATGATAGTCTGCAAATGGAATGTTGACGATTCCAATTTACCACCTCCTTATTTCAATCCCAACAGAGTTGCTTGCATGTCTAAATAGTCTTGACACTTTTGTGTCATCGTCTTCGGTTTTGTTAGCGCATCCGCAGCTTCCTTGAAGCTCTCTTCATTCCGACGATAATACATGAGAGCGTCAAGCTCTAGTCTGTTGATCTTCTCAGGCCTTATTTCATCCATAGACACGATTTCCGTCACATACGGGTTGAAGCGGTAGTAGACGTCAGATGGCAGCAGATCGTTCAGAACAGTGTGCACAGCTGCAAAACAAACACTTTAGACTTATTTCAGCAAACTTAAAAAAAAATCATTTAATTTAAAGGATATAAAAATAAAACATAATTTAAAGGATATTTCTATGTAACTTTGTCTTCCAATTAAAGATTACATTTTTGTTCATTTTATTAAAGCACAGAAAGTTCAAGATTCAACAAATTATATTTTTGTATTTATTAAAGAAAACAGAAGTTATTTATTTATTGAATATGATGTAAATATAAATAGTTATCGAAAGAGTGTTCTGAATGTGTAACAATAATTACATTAATTTATAGTTTTCAATGTTTATTTACTAAACATTTGCTTATTCCTTTAAAAAAGAGGTATTTTTGGCCAACAAGTCACAAAAACAGAAAATACTTAAATTTTTTTGAGTGCAAAGTAATTTTTGATTACATAACAAAGGGGTATTCCAGAAGAGGTGACAGTTGTAAATAAGATATTGGCTCAAAGTAGACAAAAATTAATGGGTTTGATCGCAATTAGTGATTCATTACTTTTAGACAATGTTATTGTTATGGACACAAGGTTTAAAATGATAGTCCATACCTTAAAAAATAGTTTTTTATATTGATAGTGTTCATCCAGCATACAGCATAATGCAGTGCTCATGACTGGTTTATTAATAGCTCTGAAAGGCAAGTGAGCAGAGCGAGCGTTTTTATCTTAAGGAGTCAGCAAATTTTATTACAGCCTACTCTCGCTACCTCAAAATTCACAGGACTATGATTTTTCTTCAAGTTATGTACTGTTAGATTTAGTAATGAGTTACAGAGGTAAATTTTGACTGAATTTGACATATAGAGTTAACTTACAGTATGGTAACAGCAGACAAATTCCAGACCGGATGTGTTCCGGATGTGACTTGTTGTAACCTGTATGCTGGTCTTTCCACTTGCAGAGAGCCGTAGAGAAAACTTTGATATACTATACCAGTAGGTAAAGCTTGACTTGTAGAGGTAAAATGTGTATTGCATTAAACTTGAATGGTTTTTATTTTACTTGAAGGTTTCCCATGGAGATTGAAAATAATTCAAGATACCTATAATTTCTAGTTATGGAGATTTGAGTAAGCAAGAGTTGGCTGTATTGTAAAAAAGTTAAATTTTACTATATAACTTTCTATAGCAAAGAAGTAGGATATAAGTGGTACCTTCAGTGTCAGTGGCACTGTCGAGGATCTTGTCAAAGATCTGCTTCCACGAGGTGCCGGTGGTGGCGAGTGCGGCAGCGTCGTCGGCAGGGTGTGGCGGCAGATGGCGGCCGGTGCCGAACGACACCACGCACTGCAGCGGAGCGTCCGGCCACAGCATCCTGGCCTCGTGGATGGCCAGTGCTGTCGGGTTGTTCACCAGGATACCTCCGTCCTGCCGGTCACACAAAGGAGGGATAAGTAATTCAGTCTTCTAATAATTTGATACTGTCACGTGGACGACCATTCAGGGCATAACAGGATGTGTTGATACTATCGCGTGGATAGTATAAGAGTTGGCCTACGGTAATGGGTAAGTAAGGCTTATGGTAAAAGCATTGACTATACAATTATGGACTTCTCATCGCATAGGGGTGTTTGAAACTGATTTACAGTATCACTATCTTTTGCCACTTAGATTAAGTTCAAGTGACAAAAGATTGGTAGGCCTACATCAATTCTACCACTGATGTTAAACATGCATAAAAACTTTTATCGTTGAGGTTTCTGATTATATCCTAATAATATGAATACTGTAAAACCAACTGAAGTTTATAACATGCCAGGGGTGGATTGCCTCACCTCTGAGGCGGCGTGCATGAACCTGTCCTAATTTATGTATCCAACAAATGAACTCAGCGAGAAGTCAATTTATACTGGGGTGTATAATCAATAGTTTAATGGTAATGGGTGTCTAGAAAGATTTGGAGAATTTGAACAAACAACTCCCCTAAGTAGTATAGGACTACAGTAGCTTGAACCAAATGCGTCTGGCACTGGCATTTAAAAAAAAATTACTAGAATGTGGCTTTAGGCCAGATAAGAGACATAACAAAATGGAGGAAGATATTGCTCAATAACTTCCTGAAAAATAAAGTAAACTGGTGGAATTCAATAGCAGAAAAGTAACACTAAGCAACACAAAACCAACAATTTTTGTTTGTTTGTAAAATATACTTAATGTGACTTTGGTGCCGTTGGCTCTATCGATACATTATTTTCTGCAGTTAGTGCGTACTCGAGCAATCTAACTACTTCATTTTATTGTATAAATTAAAAAAGATTAATATGTAAATTATATAAAAACTTATGTTGAATATTTGAAAGGGAGATCTAGAAATTTGTATCATAATAAGAACTTGAAAACCAGATTAATCTAAGAACTAGGACGGAATAATGAGTTTTGTGGACATTTAAAGTTATTATACTGAAATCATAATTTTTCCCAAATTATATACAAATTATGTAGCAAAAAGAGCACATATATTTTTGGTTGAAGAAATGATGATAGGACAGACCTGATGCATCAGATCGCCGAGTCTGAACTCTTCGAAGATGGTGGGGGCGGCAGCGGAGGCACGAACAGCCTCAAACAGCGTGTGCCTGGAGCTGCCGATGTACTGGCTCTGGCGCTGTGGGGGCAGCGAATAGTTGCGGAACACGTACGGCATGATGTGAGACTTGTTGACCACCGCAGAGATCGCTGACATCTGCCGGCACACATGGTTAGCTAATTGATCGACTTTATGGTATATTTCGAAAAAAATAAGGCTAGGAACATAATTTAAATACTCCCCGTCGCAGCAGACCTGCGTACTCAGCGAATTTCCAAATTAGGAATATTAATTTTGACCACATAAAACTGTAAACCAAATAAAATCACATGCTCGTAAATAGGGAAATCAATGGCTATTCCATATGAAGCCATGTACTGTACTAAGTTTTATCGATATCTGTCCATTGCTAAAGGAGTTTTCCTATTCTCCATATAATTAACATGGGAAAAGAGTATGCAGGTTTGCTGCCATGATAAGCGCAAAAACCAAGATTTTTTTACCATAAATTGATGAATCTCAACCAAATGAAGCTGAATACCAAGTTTCATCAAAAAATATTGGTTAATAAGTGAAATATTAACACATCCCTATTCTCCATAAGATTAACATTGGAGCCCCAAAATACAATGTACTGCCTTTAGACTTTGTAATATCTCGGTAACCAATGGAGATAGAGCAAAGCTTCAAAATACTAAATTGTGTGTTTTTTTGAGCAAAATCCAATGGACAAAATAAAAATTTAAAATTTTTTAAATTTACAGATGAAAAATGCAAAAAACCCATTTTTGGGGTACAAAACCCCCCAAAACTACCCCTTCCGGTAGGTCGATATGTCTGGTTTACGAACTCATCCGAATAAACGTAGGATTACACATCTCTACCAAATTTGGTGTCGATCGGACCGTTTTTACGAGAGTTATCGTGCCTAGGGACACATACATATACATATATTATACATATATAAATTTATACATATATATATAAAATTTTTAATGTCTATTATTTTTGGACTCTGGGCACCTAAAAACGAAAAAGTAACATGGTCCCGAGCTTAGGTCTTACCATGAGACCTACGGTAATAGCTTATTCCCTATGGGAAATTCGCTAAAAGTAAACTATAGTGTAAAGGGATTTTGTAAGAGTATGAATAATGTATAACTCTCTTTGCTACCATTAAAACAAACTTTGTTTAGCAGTAGACACTATACCTTTTGCATAGCACTAATAAATAATAGTTACTTAGAAACAAATGAGAGTGTTAATGCCAAACAACTCTGGGCGACCTTTGTACGCTCATTTGTTTATTAATAGCTATTAAAGATCTAGTTAGATAAAGATTATGTAGGGACACTATATTATTTAAATTTGATAGATCATTAAGGGAAGCTTTCCCAAAACATGATTAAAATAAACGTAATTTAATTTCATTCATTGCGGAAAGCTCTTCTTATTGGAAATATATGCTAATTTTAAATTAAAACTCCAAAAATCCAATAAATTTGTTTAATTTTAGGTTAGGCCTTTCGTTATCAAAGATAACATCTTCAGACCAATACAACTGAACAAAATTTCAGTTAATAAATTAATAAATTAAACAAAAAAATTAATAAATTTTGTTCAGTTGTATTGGTCTGAAGATGTTATCTTTGATAACGAAAGGCCTAACCTAAAATTAAACAAATTTATTGGATTTTTGGAGTTTTAATTTAAAATTAGCGTAATTTAATTTAATATTAAACATATGGTAAATTGGTTTAAACTGACTTGCAAAAACGACCCTAAAAATTTTAATTAATTATGTTTTTAACAATATCCAGGAAATAGTATTATGTCAATGGATACATATCTAGGTGTAGTTTTAATTATTTTGAACCAGGTAGTTTTAATTCAAGATTCACTTCAAAATTGATTTGTCACAGAAAGTGTTACGATGAGCTCAGTTCTTGTTTTACCAATACTAAAAATAAACTGTGGCAACGGTCCCCGAACTGTGTCCAGCTGGTCACTTACACATGGCAACAATAGATCAAACATTTCCTAGAAACTAATGACAGTGATCAACCATTTAGAGTGCCATGTGTCAACCTGGCCATATATTTATCATTTAAAAACAGATGTATAGTCTATAAAAAAGGGTATGAAATGCTTTATGAGTGAAAAAAGGCATAGTTTCCTAAAACCTATTGTATTGAAAATTCTATTTGCAAGAAAAAAAAAATGTTTTACACTATTTTTGTCACTTAAACTCATCAAATTATGTGATAAAAATATTGGGGAATACCTGGTCAAAATTGTAGAAGGGAATGATCTGGAGTAAACTCATAAAATCACCCTGATGAGAATTATTTTTGCAAATGATATATGTCTAAATTAGTTGAATAAAGCTTAGTCACTTTGCTAGCATTTAACGGTTATTGACTTGAGGAACAAGGTAATACTATTTACCATCGATTTCCATTTTTAAAATCAAAATTACTCTTATGATACAACAGTATCAACGCCAGGTGTATGTTCTGTTGTGTGATGTAGGCCTACCTTGGGACAGTTGGGCGCGCGGTTGGTCTCCAGAAGGCTGCGGTCGCCAAGGTAGGACTTGAGCAGCCCCTCCCACACCGAAGTGTCGTAGTATGCGTGGTTCCACACCATCTTGGTGGTGCCCCAGAACGCGCTCTGCGTGAACACCTTGATGCTCATCTCCTTGTAGATCCTCTGCACCTCGTCAAGTGTCTTGCCGGGTGGCGGCCCTGCAAGGTCACAGAATAAAATTCCACTTTCCTTCACGAACAATAGCACGTATTAACTGAAACCTTACAGATATGTGGTCACCTTACAGATGTGTAAGTATGAAGTACTACAAGATGCTATTAAGTAACCAAACATGTCAAGTTAGTATAAGGTATAAAAATGTGATTTAACTTAAATTATGAATTGCCTCAGAACACACAGTACAGTAAACTGTTTTAGTGGATACTTCTTTTGATTGGTTCCAATAATGCACTTTAAACACATTCCAAACGTTAGTTATGGTGCAATTAATTTAATATTAATTTTAAATAAATAATATTTTTAAGTCCTTATTCCTCTTTTAACACTCACCGACGCCACACATCAGAATCGCTCCAGTGCTGACTCCACAGATGTAATCGAAGAGCATGTGAATCGGTTGGCCTGTCAGTTCTTCCAGTTTCTTCAGCATCTGTATTACAACTACACCTCTGAAAACAAAAATAAAATCACATGAGAAATTAAAAAGTTCTCAATAATGAAGATTCCTAAACTATGATACAAGCAATGTCTGAAGGGATGTGTGTTCCACAATCTCGAAATCTAGCGGGTAGATTTAGCTTAAACTTTGCATTTAAGAGTTTTTTGGCCCAAAAATAAGTTTAGAAACGAAAAATCAAATTTGGTTTAAAATTTAGTTTTAAAATCGTAATTTTCATCATTCGTCTTAGGGTTGCTATTTTGGTAACATAAATAACATCGAAATGTAAACAAAGAAAGAAACATTGATGTTAAGCAGACTTTGTTGAACAGCTGTTAACTGTGAAGAGGTATTTGGTTGTTGGGAGAAATTTAATTGCTTTTTTACCATGACAAAATAACAAAAGTGAACTAAAACCAACGAGCACGGCTCGGTTAACCTGGTACTTGCAAGGTAATGCAGATTGTCCTTTCTATAGCCTGAATACCAGAACGATTATTACAGAAAATAAAATATTGTCTAAGTTTAGACTATTTATCCCCTAATGTTTATAATACCGATTTTAACTCTTGTATCTTATTTTAAATAAAGTTTTGTCAATCTTAATGAAAGGAGGTTAAAAGATTATTTGGATAACTTAATAGTTGCTGTTATTTTTTAAATGAAGGTATAAATTTTGTTCCAATAATCCTTTTACGGTATTTTACCTGATGCCACCTCCATCAATAGCCAGTATTCGAATGCCATTTCCCGGAAGCTGTCCTGCGTAACCGAGCATAGCAAATGCTTCTCGTAGCACTGACTGAGTCGCTGAGTCATCACTTGACTTTTGACGCACATTCAAAAGGAGTCTGATTGCTCCATCCTATTTGAAAAACAAAATTATTGCTTTAAACCAAAACACAACATTTGCTCTAATAGTACTATTACCGTACAGCTAATTTTACAAGACCACATGAATGTTTTGTTAATGTCAATAGTCAATATGGTGGGCTTACTTGTGATGCTAAAAATTAAGTGAAAAATATAAAATTTTAGTTTTAGTATTGACTATGTACACTAACGTGAATAGACTTCTCATCAAATGCATTTCATTTGATACCAAAATTTGGAAGTTTCATGTACGCCGCGCCACAGTCGCTGCAATCAATGTTGTTATTATTGAGCTGGATTTCCAGTGATATTTCATCACATCATCATCCATTAAAAAATGTTTCATCCTTGATAGAGAGAAAGAGTGGTAGTACTGATTTGCCTATCATATGTTTCTTGTACTTCCATGCACACCACTGAAGATCGCGCCACTGTATATTGGTTTCAAACATGCCTGTGCTATGAGAAGTTCACATTACTGTAGTATATTTATTCAACGATTTTAGTATTTCTTGATGAAATTTAGTTCACCATCCTCAGGTATTAGCAGAATAAACTACTTATTAAGATTGTAAATATCTATGTTAAAAACCAATTTTTAGAGCAGGCTATTTGATAGTAACTTATTTGTTCCAGAGTTTAATTGGATTAAAGGAAAATTTTCAAGAATGTTAATATTATTTATTCTGTATAGCACATGATCTGACCTTTACTGCCAGACGTTTTGCCTGGGGAAACTGGTGAAGGTGAGCAATGAGGTCTTCGATCCTTTTAAGCCTTGACTGAGGACTCTCAGCTGATGCAATCAAAGACAGCACATGGTGTGTTCTTGATTTGACACTTTCCTGTTAACATTACATTAGGCTTTAGAGACAGACACAAATAGATTAGGACTTATTATTAAGAGTTTCAAAAAAAAAACTTCAGAACTTTCACACAGTAGTCCTAATAGAGACATAATTTATATGAAGAACAAGCAAATAATTCTAAACTGGTGCAAGCAATATTTGGTACAGAGGTGGTTGACACTTCTGTACCAAATGTCATCAAAATCAGAGAATCCCTTTAAAAATTATTGCATTATTGGACAGCCATAATATGAATTTGAATCAATGGTGTTTTTGGGCTCTGGGCACTTCAAAACAAAAAAGTGACAGGGTCCCGGGCAGAGGTCTTACTGTGACTTCTACTGTAATAGCGTATTCCCCATAGGGAAATTCTCTAAAAATGCCACAGTCATTTTAATACAAAAAACCATTTCTTTCTAGTTTTAATAGTTTATAGGCTATTTATAAATTAAATTGGATCACGTGCACTATAAAAAGATATTTAAAGATAGCCTACCTATGTTTATTCTCTAAACAGCATAAATATAAAACCATTTTTAACATAGGAACAATGCCCGTATCATACTGAAAGGTGTATAACATGTTTACCTACTCAGGTCTCTGAAATTCCCATCATCTCTCCCTATTGTAAGGTAATGAAAACACTTAGGCCTAATAGTTTTCATAGGCGTCATTTCAGCATTCTGATTGGGGGGGGCAAGATTTTCATAAGGTCATACCCCCCTCCCCCTTCCCACAAATACGCCAAACATCTTAAATTTCGCTAGAAACTGTCAATAAAAGCTAATTAAGTTTACATTGTGACACTACGCTTTCCATAAAATGTGAACTTATAATATAATCTCACAAACCCATGAAAACAATACCCTAATGCATGTAAAATTTCATTATATAGGCTAACATGTTTCTATTTGTAGAAAGTCATTATTCTTCTGGAACTGCCAGTGGTTACTGTGATGTAAAACACCTTAAGAAATTTAATGGATTTAATTGGTTAATGGATACTAAATCGTTAAAATAAAAAACATCATTTTATAACTATTTAGTTATTTTTATTGTCTATTATTTACAACTCTTAAGTTTTACAGTCGGATACATAGACATAAACTCCATAGGTTTGTATGGTAAAACACATTGTTTTATCTTTATCAAAAATTAGTTTTTTACAAAGCACCTTTGCAGTCTGCCGTATAAGGGACAAAAAAATCATTTACCATTCAGCTACGGTACAAATCAGCTACGGTATATTGCCCATTACATTACCTAAAAAAATTAAATTGTTATTGAGGACAAGAGAGGTAAAAAATTACTAAGCGATTAAAAAAAGATAAATAATGATTTACAAAATCATCTATACATATTTAATACGTGATATGGGTTTCTGTACAAGAAACTCCTCCCACAATTTGCAATATATTTTAATGATTTTAGTGCCATTGGATAGAGCTCAGCGTGAAGTTGTTTCTAAAGTGAATTGGTAAATTGTACATTAAAAAGAGGGTCCTTAAAGTTTGTAATTTTCCCATTTAATTACCCATCAGTAAGGAAATTGATTGATTTTCAAGTAAAAAACAGTGTAAACATCAGACATCAGCGAAGGTACTATATCTACCTTTTCACACGAAAGAGGTTATGTTTAACCAAGGCAAGGCTCCGGTCTACCTGAGCCCGAACGACGTTACCGAATGCCGCCTCGCGGCCGTAGCGCTAGGCGCTAGGCGAGTTTGATGGCTGCAGACAGTGCAGAGGTTTACAGGAATCGTATTTTAAAGTTAACTAATTAAGATAGAGATTGACTCTTAACTTTTTCTAAAAGAAGAGAGACGGATCTCGTCTTCTCTGGTTTTAGAATTTTTAATACAATTTCTAGTTTTACTTATAACTGTCTAAAATCATTTGTTTTTAGTGGCAAAAAGTTTTATAGATGCAGAGGTTTACGGGGATCGTGTTTTAAAACTAACTAATTAAGATAGAGATTGGATCTTAACTTTTCTAAAATTAAAGAGACGGGTCTCTTCGGCTCTGTTTTTAGAATTTTTAAATAAAATTTTTAATTTCAGCTATAGGCCTAACTGTCTAAAATCATATGTTTTTCTCGATGCAAATGCAAGGGTTTTTAGAACCCTGTTATCTTTTGCTAAATGCAGCCTAGAGCTACAACTAATGTGTCATATTAAAGAAAAATAACGGTGCTAAATTTCCTTTCTTACACTTTGGTAATCTCACTTTGGTAGTGTTATCAAAACTAATGGAAAACTTAAGTTAAAAATCGAGAGAAACAGATGATTTTAGACAGTTACAGCTAAAATTAGAAATTGTATTTAAAAATTCTAAAACCAGAGAAGACAAGATCCGTCTTTCTACTTTTACAAAAAGTTAAGAGTCAATCTCTATCATAATTTGTTAATTTTAAAACACGATTCCCGTAAACCTCTGCAGCCATCAAACTCGCGGAACTCGCCTAGCGCTACGGCCGAGAGGCGGCATTCGGTAACGTCGTTCGTGCAGGTAGACCGGAACGTCGTTCGTGCAGGTAGGCCGGAGCCTTAACAGCTCAACAGACGTGAGATGGGACTTCCTGCTACAGACGACGATTGCAGAATGAGTCAATTAGGCCTAATTTAAGAGTTTTGTGTAAATAATACAAAGTAGACATTTTGTTAGTCTGATTCAGAAGTTTTTTTAATTGTTAGGCCTATATAGGCTACAAATATTTTACCGTATTACATAACCTAAAATATTAATTTCCAATTAAAAAAAAAATCACCGAAATTATTGGGGGGCAACTGCACCCCTTTGCCCCCCCCCAAATGACGCCTATGATAGTTTTAATCCACGCAGACTGTAAAATTTTCCTTGTTCCTCTTCCGATCCGTGGATCAGATCTGTTATTGTCAGCAGATAATTTAGGCTTAGTGGTGTGCTACCCTTATTCTCCAATATTATTGAACATCTTAATGACTCACCTTTGAAGCTACAGCATCAGTCTTCACCTTCCATTTGTGCACCACAGCGGGATCACTTGGTTTTTCTACTATTTTCTGTGCACCTGAAAGTCTTTGTTGAATTCCTTTGATAACACCATAAGCATAATCTTGAAAAGGTTCTGCAATCCTGCTTGCATCAGGAGAAATGTTATGTATAGTCTGTGGTGACGCAGAGATTGATTTCAAAGTAGTACTCTCTTTCTGGTTTGCTTGATCTAAGTTGTTTGGAGGGTTTGGGTCCTTCTGATCCAAATGCTTCCTTCTTGTTGTAGCAGGCAATGTTTGCATGACACCAGTGAGATGAGGAAATTTTTGCAGTAAATTTATCCATTCTTTTGAAAGGGGATACATGTTGCCTTTTTCGCTTTGTGACCTGGTTATCAAATCACGCAGCTGATTAATGATTTTCCACTGGCTCAAAGACATATTCTTCAGACTGGATTTAAGTCGAAGTTTGGAGGTAGAGGGAACAGTGTCTTGCTGATTGGCACTCTTCGTGTTGATATGCCTGAAAAAATATTTAGGCCTATATTGAGGTTTATTTTGTGAACATGGAAAGATAACAAACTTACCTACAAATTTTATTTCTCTGCAGAGGTCTAGCACAATTAGTTATGAACAAATTTAAATCATGCAACAATGCTATAGGCCTAAGTCTTGGCTAGTTTTTAAAAGTATAAATAGGGTATGTTACCTACCTCGGCCTAAAAAACCTATGACTTAAAGTGCAATTACTTGTAGGCCTTATTTATCTAGACTTAAACAATTGTAAAAAATGTGCCAAATATAATTTAAATAGACTTAATTTTATTTGTGTGAGGTTGATCAAAACTCATAATTATTTCTTTCATCTGAAATTGTCTGAAATTCATGAGTGTTACAACTTGATTCCCAGTTTGTATTGTCTTGTCTCTAATTCTAAATTAATTTTGAATTAGGCCTATAAGTTAGATAAAATAGTAGACTTTACTAACAAGTAACTAGGACTAAAACCAAACTGAATCTAGAGTAAGCCTAGCCAAATTTCTGCATCCTAGACTTCTAGCGCAGTTTGTATTTCATCTCTAGATTTTTTATTGAATAGGTAGATAATAGGAAAATTACATATTTAGGTTTGTAGTGATGGCGATGTAGCCGGATAAGGAACTTCTTGGCTGTTTTTCTTACTAGATGTCATTAGCTTTCGAAACTAACTTACTTTTAAGTTTGAAGACGGTTAGACCTAGGCGCTAAGTTTGTGGAATATAACAAAGAATGTCTCCTAAAAATGAGCCATAAACATAAAAACTCACTAGGGGTACCCTAATAGACCTAGCCCCAAACCCAAGTTAAGCTCATTTGTTTAGTGGATTATAAATCCCACTGACTATACGTTTTGAAGGGTTAAGTTAGGCCTATTATTAATAAATTCTACCAGACTAAGGTTTTAAAACTTTCCTAGTGGTGTCATATAAAAACTAGGCACGTAAGTTTAATATTAGGCATAATGGCATCTAGAAAGATCTGTGGCACTGTTCCTACCTTGGGCAGGCGGGAGTCATAGAAAATTAATTGGATAAAAAGTAAGGTTTAAACCTAACCTCATATGAACAAGCGGTTAAAAAGAATACATTGAAATTTTACTAATAATAGTTGCATTTTTAGCAAAAGCAACATGATGAATCCAGTTGTAAAAATGAAAGTGAATTAAGTTGGGACAAAATTACAAACAAAACTTACCAAAACAACAAATGAGTTTAACTTTCATTATGAATCTTTTGTTTGTGTAACATTCCTCCTTTACCACAATATAAAATATTAAGAATTTAATAATCCAAAACAAAATTAATTCGATACCTCAACTGACTGACACAAGCAGAAGGGAAAATCAAAGACAAGAGCAACAACAACATTAGAACTCGCAATCCTATTGGCTGAAAATTGACAGCTGTTCCAGACGCAGTTCGTTGTCGTCATATGGCCTGATCTGACGTCATAAATCGGGTGACTACCGATGCAACCGAGGCCATAAAAAATAAATTGAATTTGTTCAGATATTATTATACGGGTTAATCGATTGTGCCTCTAGCACACGTAGGGACATCAATATTGGTGAAAAAACATTATCAAATGGTCTTATCAAAAATGCTTATTTTTTATTGATGAGAATGACAAAAACTAAAAATTAATACAATTAAAATTCGTTGACTAAATTTTCGATGAACAAGCATTACAAATACACCTAATTATGTAGTACTTACCTAGATAAACAAGAACACCTCCTATACTTGGTAATTCCTTTGCTAAGAGACATTTTCGTAAAAATGTAAATGATGAAAAAATTTATATCACAGAAAAATAAAAAAACACTAAAGTTTGTTTCCTGTTGTCACTATTCAGATGAATTCACTTGATTCGCGAAAACCAACGAACAATTGACAATTTATTGGAACGATCTTATCACTATATCTCCCACCGACTAACTGCAGGCATTGAGGCGGGCGTTGCTTATATAGCTTCGCGTGGCGAGCCCCCTCTACGTAGTGTTGTTGTTTACAACTCAACTCATTCATTTGAAACGTATTCCTCGTGTTTTCGTGTTTACAGCAAAATTTAGCATGCGACTAATCTAATAATATTATAGTGTCAACAATCTAGTTATAATTTTCAATAAAGCATTTTGCAGAAAAACATTAGATAGAGTACTGATAGTAGGCTATTATAAAGTTTTAATTAGTTAAGAGATTACGATTACGATTACGCTTTATAACGTACAGTAAGGAGTGACGTTAAACTATTCCTAGATTTTATCTATTTTTAAGAATGACGTTGATTTGATTATAAATGTAGCATTAAAACGTGTTGGCCAAGTCCTCTTTTTTTTCAATTTGGCTCTGATAAATAAATAGTTGAAGGTAACTGAAAATATTACAGTAATTGAGTTTTTGCGTCTGAGGGGACTGGATAGTTGAAACAATACTTAATAGGCCTATTATTTGGCATGGGACAACTGACAATACGATGACAACAGACTACACGCAGGGGCGGACCCAGGATTCAATTTCGTGGGGGGAGGGGGGTATTTTTGCGGAGGGGCAACACCAGAGGGTTCGGGGGGCCTCCCCCGAAAAATTTTGGAATTTTTTAAGCTAAATGGTAAGTTTTATTAAATTACAGAAGTTAAAATTTAACATTATTCAGGCCTCTACTCCATCAGGATTTGGAGTGAAACTAATGGGTATCGAATATTAAATAAAGGGATGAGACTATTATTTAAAATTGGAAAAAAATGTATTGACTTTATATTACGATGGGAAATAAATAACATTTATTCAAAGTACAGTAAAAAGCTATAGTGTAAAGTTTATTAAAAACACGAAAATACATTACTCATCCATAGGTAAATACACTATTTATCTATAAGACACAGAATACAGTATCATAGTTATTTATATTTATATTATAAAGATAACGTATAAATATGCGCAATGAATAATGTACTTCATTTCCAAACTAAAATTAACTGTTTTTTATGTAATATTACTGTTTTATCTTTTTGCATTGTTTAATTAAACCCCCTATTATTTTTATATGAGTTGGCGTTTATATCTGTTCATAAAAGTCTGGCGTATGAAAATAATATTTTAACCATTTGTCATTGAATATTTTTTTTAGATATATTTTTTTATTATTCAACATTTTAGGAAGGGGAGATATATCCCCTTTATCCCCCCCCCTTTTTGGGTTCGCCTCTCACTACACGATTAGGGGAGATCTGATCATCTTTTCGCACACCTAGTATATGTTTTTATTGCCAAAAAAGGAATGTTAATAGATTTGAGTTTTAAGGCTCTTTGAAACAAAATTTAATAAAAAAAACTTATTCTACCTTAATATAAAATTGTCGAATTTTAGAAATATGTTAATCATGCATGAAGTTCGAGTCTTAATCCTTGTTTTGATTGTCCCAACTATTTCAAATTTTTCTTGTAATTTATTTATTTATTTATCCAACGGTAACCCATTATGTACAAGTTTACATTTAATGCAATTAAATTTCAATATGGTTATAGTAACATAAGCATATTAATAACACATGTAAGAATGATATATATACATGATTCAAATAGTTAACAATAATAAACTGTGGAATAATAACAACAATTAGTGCCATAGGCGTCATTTGGGGGGGGGCAAGGGGGGGCAGTTGCCCCCCCAATAATTTCGGTGATTTTTTTTTTTTTTTTATTGGAAATTAAAATGTTAGGTTATGTAATACGGTGAAATATTTGTATATAACAATTATAAACTTCTGAATCAGACTTTAACAAAATGTCTACTTTGTATTATTTACACAAAACTCTTAAATTGACTCATTCTGCAATCGTCATCTGTAGGAAGTCCCATCTCATGTCTGTTGAGTTGTTAAGGCTCCGGTCTACCTACACGAACGACGTTACCGAATGCCGCCTCTCGGCCGTAGCGCTAGGCGAGTTCCGCGAGTTTGATGGCTGCAGAGGTTTACGGGAATAGTTTTAAAATTAACAAATTATGATAGAGATTGACTCTTAACTTTTTGTAAAAGTAGAAAGACGGATCTCGTCTTTCCTTGTTTTTAGAATTTTTAAATACAATTAATTTCTAATTTTAGCTATAACCGTCTAAAATCATATGTTTTTCTCGATTTTTAACTTAAGTTTTCTATTAGTTTTGATAACACTACCAAAGTGAGATTACCGAAGTGTAAGAAAGGAAATTTAGCACCGTTATTTTTCTTTAATATGACACATTAGTTGTAGCTCTAGGCTGCATTTAGCAGGAGATAACAGGGTTCTAAAAACCCTTGCATTTGCATCGAGAAAAACAGATGATTTTAGACAGTTAGGCCTATAGCTGAAATTAAAAATTTTATTTAAAAATTCTACAAACAGAGCCAAAGAGACCCGTCTCTTTAATTTTAGAAAAGTTAAGATCCAATCTCTATCTTAATTGGCTAGTTTTAAAACACGATCCCCGTAAACCTCTGCATCTATAAAACTTCTTGCCACTAAAAACAGATGATTTTAGACAGTTGTAACTGAAACTAGAAATTGTATTAAAAATTCTAAAACCAGAGAAGACGAGATCCGTCTCTCTTCTTTTAGAAAAGGTTAAGAGTCAATCTCTCTCTTAATTAGTTAACTTTAAAACATGATTCCCGTAAACCTCTGCACTGTCTGCAGCCATCAAACTCGCCTAGCGCTACGGCCGCGAGGCGGCATTCGGTAACGTCGTTCGGGCTCAGATAGACCGGAGCCTTGCCTTGGTTAAACATAACCTCTTTCGTGTGAAAAGGTAGATATAGTACCTTCGCTGATGTCCGATGTTTACACTGTTGTTTACTTGAAAATCAATCAATTTCCTTACTGATGGGTAATCAAATGTGAAAATTACAAACTTTAAGGACTTATAGGGCCCTCTTTTTAATGGACAATTTACCAATTCACTTTAGAAACAACTTCACGCCGAGCTCTATCCAATGGCACTAAAATCATTAAAATAAATTGCAAATTGTGGGAGGAGTTTCTTGTACAGAAACCCGTATCACGTATTAAATATGTATAGATGATTTTGTAAATCATTTTTTATCTTTTTTTAATCGCTTAGTAATTTTTTTACCTCTCTTGTCCTCAATAACAATTTAATTTTTTTAGGTAATGTAATGGGCAATATACTGTAGCTGTACTGATACTAACCAACAGTAGTTAAATGTTAAAATGATTTTTTGGTCCCTTATACGGCAGACTGCAAAGATGCTTTGTCAAAAACTGATTTTTGATAAAGATAAAACAATGTGTTTTACCATACAAACCTATGGAGTTTTTGTCTATGTATCTGACTGTAAAACTTTAGAGTTGTAAATAATAGACAATAAAAATAACTAAATAGTTATAAAATGATGTTTTTTAGCTTTTATTGACAGTTTTTAGCGAAATTTAAGATGTTTGGCTTATTTGTGGGAAGGGGGAGGGGGTATGACCTTATGAAAATCTTGCCCCCCCAATCAGAATGCTGAAATGACGCCTATGATTAGTGCAAAACAGCTACAACAAATATCCCACTTTGAGTTTTGATCAACATTGGAGATAGCATATGAGTAGATAACATTATAATGACAATACAAAGGCAATTCAACGGTAATACTTATTATAATCAGCAATACTTATTATAATTGTAATATTTACTTTTCGATGGTTCTATTTTTGTTGTTCAGTTGTTATAAGTTACATTTTTCTAAGTTATTGATGTACCTACATTGGTTATTTAAGTGATATATATATATATATATATATATATATATATATATATATATATATATATATATAAATACATATATATCAATTTAAACGACCAGTTTTTTTTTTTTTGCTTCTAGGGACCTCAAAACGAAAAAGTATCATGGTCCCGGGCTTAGGTCTTACAGTGACTACTACCATTGACTATGGGCTACTACCGTAATAGCGTAATCCCTATAGGGAAATTCACTAAAAAGGTTTTAAGTCTTTTTTCATTCAAGATATTTAATCTCCACTAGGTAATTTTAAAAATGTTATTATTTTATTAAATATTTTCTTTTTATTATTGTTTGTTAATACAAAATATATCTTTATCGTATTCATAACCCATTTCAAAATATTTCATAAATAACAAATTGTATTATATTTAGGGCAGTTACAGTACAACTGGCAGAAAATAGTTTCCCTAACACATTCTTACTCTATGTCTGACAACAAACAACTCAAGCACAGTTTAACACAGCCTTAAGCACCGTTATTTACAGCCCACAATGCATTTCTTACTGAAAATTAAATTACGTCTCATTACTTTATTAGCCTACTCAACAGAAAAACTTTAGAATCGAACTTGACCTTGCAAATTACGCCTAAAATCTACTGTGAAAGTTTGAAGTCGATCTGAGGCTTCTTGCGAACGTAATCGTCGGTCAATGAAATCGGGATTTACACTACACGCTGAGGGACCAATAGTCATGAGGATTTCACTCCTCTTCGAACTGTTCATTTAATAAATATTTATTATTTCGTTACTTACTTGCTTTTTGTACTAGCTCAACTTCAATGCTTCATTGTTAGAACTGTTTCCCATTAGCTGAAAGAGCAATTAGGTAACGGTAAGCCAATTTGTTATTCTCTTGGCTAATTCTTGTTACATTGGTATAGTAATTTTATCTTTATTAGGTATATAAGTTACATTAATGTATAAATGGTTGATGATCGTGTGGTAATCTTGGTAGGTTTCCCCAAAATAACATGCACTCTGACTCATTATAACATTATCATTTAAGCATCATTACATATAAACAATTAAGTTCCTGACATAAAAAGAAATTTAAGTTTTTTAAGTCCAACAAATACAAGGTGTATACTCGTATATATGGTTTATAAAACCTTTGAGCATTTTAATTATTCTTGAAAATGAACTTTGATCATTACTGTTCTCCAACACCAATAAATTGATTATTTAGCACTGCTCTGGATAATGAACGTTGACAAAAGCAAAGACATTTTTGATATTTCAAGAATATTGTCGAAGGAGGCCCCTCCATTGGAGGATCCCAATTTAATCTCTGTGTTAAACACTCATTACAATGTTGTCGTTACAATGCCGGGGCTCCCACCTCCCACCGGGACTGTGGGACGATCGACGTAGCTGATTATACATGGTCTATCGACCCTCTCTAATTTAATGTAAAGGCCTACATAAATTAGAAGATGGATGAACCTAATATAATCATATAGGCTATATAGGCCTACATGGCCCCTCCACCCTATATATCAACCCTCCACCCTATATCCGATATAGTTACCTTGAAATGAGCTATAGCATATTTGTATGTATAAATATTAAAAAATCATAAATCTCAAAAACGGCCAAAAATATTTGCTTTAAGCTTTTCAAATGTAACTGGTATAAAAATCATCATATTTATGCTACAAAATATTACCGTTAGAATCTTGAACTGTAAGTAGGCCAATATAAGTCAAGATATTTAAACATTGGTCTCAAAACTAAATAAACGATTGATACAATTAGCTGATTTAACTATTAGAGTCTCACCCACATTCTCAAGTCAGTGTGTGAATTGTATGCGATATTGT
Organism: Neoaliturus tenellus; assembly: GCA_030545055.2. Classification (NCBI taxonomy): domain Eukaryota; kingdom Metazoa; phylum Arthropoda; class Insecta; order Hemiptera; family Cicadellidae; genus Neoaliturus; species Neoaliturus tenellus. Next base: position 71,921,238 of record CM061533.1, on the reverse strand, counting down.
AGTGCTATAGTTATATGCCTATAGGTTCCATTAGGCCTATTCATATACAGTACTAAAAAAAATTATTTTGTTAAAATTTTGAACATAAAATCCAAATTATTTAGCCTAACATTGATTTTTTAGATTATAAATGGACACTAGATTTGTATGCGCGGTAGACCACGGTAGACCCATTGTTGCGCTGTAGCTATTCTTACTGGATTGTAACCAAAACAACTCAACAGTTTTATATTGTACTTTTTTATGCAGGAAGTTACCATGCGATTGTGAAGTTTAGTAAAATGTTTAGTGTGTACATTTGAACAAAACAGTTGCCGTATGCAATTGTTTGTTGAAGTCCAACTAAGCTTATTCTACACGGACGGTATTTTTAAAGGGCAAATTGAAGTTCTTTAAGTAGCTAATTTGTATTCTTATGAAATTATAGGACGAAGAAAATGCGCCCATGTTGAATCTCTAATCTGTAGGATAAATCTTGAAGACTGCGGAGAAGAGGACATGGTAAATGGTAAAACTACAACTAAAATGAAAAAAAAGTTAAACGACTAACGAGTCCAACTCCAACTCCAACTTATCGTACGGTATAGAGTGAGCTTTATAATATAGAGTGCCATAAAAAAAACTAAATAGGCTAAGTATTCACCTAATATTGTTGTGGGTTCATTGTTGAGGATTTAAAATTGTTCAACAAATCTATAGAAGACTGCATGCAGCAGTCTTCTAAATTTTAAATTTTAACCCTTTAAATTTTGTAATTCTGCAAAAAATTCAGTAGAAAGCGAGTGAGGACTGCGGAAGCGGAGGCGGAGGCGGTGCGATCGCGATGTGTGTGTACCAGAATAGTTGCTCAGGCCCCCGCCAGACGCTCGTGGCGCCAAGGTCGACATCACGCCACTCTGTGTTTACAAAGTACTGAAGGTTCCCGACCTCTCCCACTCCCACGTATCATATCACACCATATTATCATCGTACCAACTCCGCCGCGCCGCGTGCAACATATGTGCTACTAATGATAGGAAAGGGAATTGGCAAAATTATGATTTTGCTATTACATTATTAATGTATATCACAATTACAGTAGGTAATTAGAAATGGAATCTTTCTCGATAAACGTATAAGCATTTAAACTTTACAAATGTATATTACAATTAATTACAAATATTTTTTTTACATTTTATCGATAAATTGTCCTAATGACCATTCATCATACAGAGTTAGTTTTCTATGGGGCTAAGGAACCAGAAAATTATAAAACAGTTAAGAAACAAATATTTTTCAACAACTAAATGAAATTGAGTTGGAAAAACTTTAAGTTTTTCATTTTTGCAGTTATTTGTATACATCCAACGATTAATGAAATTCCTGCCTTGCACTCTACGGTAGGAAAGAGTCTGCAGAAAAGTAGATCAGAACTAGGCTACGACGCTACGACGAATGCAATTACATCGTTATCAAGCAATTACAATAACGTACATTACTAAGCAAAATTCATTAGATATAGTATTTTGTAAGTGATTATATTTAAAATTTATTATTTAATTTTAAAATTTAATTTATTTATTATTTTTAAAATTTTACACTATTAGGCTATTTTAATGGTCGAAAGAGAACAAGTTCACCGACTACGGCCACAAGCGCCCTGATCAGGTGTATAGAGTAACTGTTACTTATATGAGTTTACTACTGTATATGTATCATTTGAATATATCAAGTTTGCATGTTGCATTAAATCAATTTGCAGTAAACTATTTTTTTTTTATTTTATTAATTAATTGATATATTTTATAATCAAATGTATTTTTGATTATAAAATATATAAATATATATTTTTGATATATTTTATTTTTTTTATCAAATCTGACACATTTATTGGTGACAAGTAACTTCAATCTTGTATACAAACTGAGGGCGTAAAACAGTGTTATATTTAAACCATGTGTAAACATGATGCTGGGTGTCGCCAATGAAACATTCGAGCAGTTTGACTCCATGTGCCGGCAATCGCACTACTTTTTATCTGTTGATGTGACAGAGAGTTCATCGACATTTTCAAAGATTAATGCTAGGTCAACCCAATAATATGAGTCACAGTGTCTGTCGGCCTGTGTTTGCGGAGACATTCAAACTTAAATCGTTACGCAATTAGGCCCATATCAAATTTCACAAGCGCTATTTGATACAGTATAACATCTTTAGTCTCTCAAAATGTGCTTTATAACAAAATACTGTATATGCCACCACACATCAAAGCTCAGATCCAACATTATACTATATATATATAGCTTGCAGATTTTTAATCTTGTTTCGTGTAGTTTTTTCGTTTACCTCTCAAAGCTATTGTGGGAGGGGGTGGAGGGGGTGTAGCCTATTCCCGCCCCCTATTTTAGCCTAAAAGCCTCTAATTAATAGATTACTCCGTATTTGTGACTATCAACAAATTACAAACTCACATTCTTAAAAATACCTAGAATGTACAAAATTTATTTGGAAGTTTTTTTTAGTTATACTAAAACCCTTCCATGTTCAATTACTTGTTGTTTACTGTGACATACGCAAGGGAAGACTCAAGCATAAGACGCAAGACGAAAGCACGCAAATAGACTAGGCCGATCAGATTGTCAACAGTTCACATCTGTGGATGTGGACACGTAGGCGAGGCCCGGTAAACAAAACAAGTAGTTGGTGAAACATCCACAACAAGTGTTCGAACGTCATATATTGTTTAGTCCACGTTGTTTGACTATTAGACGAGATGGATACGACGCTACGACGTACAAAGAAGCTGGTTACATCGTTGTATGTAACGGGGGTCGGTATAAACGGGGTACTGTATAATTTACACGTATACTAAATATTACCATCGTAATATCAGAGTTTAGTTTGAGCAGGAAGGGCAAAATTTCCTTTCTGTACGGCTCCATCTAATATTTATTTGTTAAAAAATACTGTTAAGGTATTTTAGACCTCAAGTCATAGCACTTAAAATTTCCGAATTATGAGGAAACGGAGAACGCTCCTTTGCACCCCTATTCTAATCACGCCTATGCTATTTGGTCCAAAATTACGGATTACAAATTTTAATTCTATATCTTTTTAAGATACATTATGATTATAGGACTTTAGTTTGAACTGCTTATGATCTTGGCGACATGTGTCAGAATGGGTTTTTGCTTTAATACAACTTTATTTATCTCCACAGTGGAGGTAAACTTAAATGTACTGCAAAGTGATGAGTCCATCTGTGAAGCGGCTAAAATTTTCTAAACAAGGTTTGAAAATGACGTGAATAATTATAAATTATTCCTTTCCAGAATTTTATGAAGATTCTAGAAAATCGATTGGTGACAATAAAAATAATAATATTTTTATTGCATTAATGTCTTTTTTAGACACATTACAATGTTAATACTGTATGAATACAAATGCCAGCGATAGTCCAAGTACAGATTTATCTCCTTAGCTATAAAAAATATACTTAAAAATTACTACCGGTATATAAGATTTTAATAGCTAAAATATTGCGTTGATTTAGATTTATATACTATAAAGCTATGCAAATTATATTTCCTCTAAATTTCTTTGCAATAAAAAACAATAGGCCTATGCGTAGCTATGTTAAGAGGAGCCTATTAGCATAGTTACTATAATTATTAATTATTATAGAGTGCTATGTACTTGTGATTACTGTCAATAAATTTTAAAGTACCATAAAAATGCAATAAAATTTCTAAATCTTCTAAAACATTCACACAATTAGCTGAAATCACACAAATAAATTTCAGTTACACAAGGTGGGTTCCATAATCCGAAGCAATAAACAATTTACTGTGCATTTGAATTCATACAGGTGTTGTAAATGTTTTAGAATTACTGCATAAGAGAGTACACTTTGCTTAAGCCTAAATTATGTGTGTCACATTGGATAGTAGGGTTTCATCTGAGTTTTAGTTTTATTCTTAAAAGCAAGTAGAATCACTTACACTTTTTCTATAGGAAGCGTCAAAAGTATTTCAAGCTAGCCATTAAAAATTCGTTGACCTGTCTCCTGTCTTTGTCATTTTACGAAAAAAATCACAGAGCCGTACAGAGAAAATTTCTCATTTCGACAGGCAATATCAATTAATTATAGACCTATGTAGGCTATATGTTGTTTCTGCTTTTGCACATACAGTTGGTATATGGTTATCCAACAGAAGATTTTCATTTGCTCATTTCTTGGACCCGCCACGCCACCTCGTGCGGCTGATTACGCTGGCCAATGGCGCCGGTACCGCCACCGCGCCACACGACAATGTTGTGTCTGTCCGTCTATCCGCCCACCTATGCGGCTAGAGGGGAAACAAAAGTGTTGAAACCCCGTCTAAATTTAACTGGGGTCAGGGCAGAGGAAAATTGGCATTGACGTGTTTCTGTATACGGCTATTTTTGTCCCTCGCGCCTGCTCTGGTCATTTCCCTTTTCATATAATTTTCGTCGCTAATTAATCTGCTCGGTTTAATTAACCCATATGATTGTTAAATCTTATGTAAAAGCAGGGTTCCTATTGTCAATTGGGTTGAAGAAAACTTGTATAAAAATTTTTACAGGAGAAAGACTAAAAAAACTAGAACTAAAAATCAAAAGCAGTACTGTACATAAGAATCGCAGAATCGTTGGCTTATATTCTCAACCATAGTATGTTTGTAACATGAAATAGTTAATAAGATTATAATATTTATGATAAAGAAATGTTAGATAGCCTGTTACTTTATTACAACCCATCAAGTAATAACAAAAACAGTCATCCATAACTTTTTTTGAAATCTTTATTGGAATATATAAACACACTAATTTCTAGTTTATATTTATTGCTTAAATTGAAATCATGTCCAGAGAAAGTAGACCGATCCTTGATGTAGAATAACATATAAGAAATATAAAAAACTAACATATTTTGATAAAACCTAATTTTTTAACTGGTTTGCATAGTGATTAAAAGCACTTTTTAATTGGGTCAATTGAACAATGCAATAAATATCTAATTATAATGCAATATTTTACAAAATGTTTAGTACTTATGCCTACTCACTTGGATTAGCTTCAAATTAAACACATGAAAATTCAATTGCACAGAAAAGCAAGGATGCTTCGAGTGTATACTGTCGATGAAAATTAATTAATATTCAAGAGAATAATCATTTAAGTCGAACGGCTATCACAGTCATAAGATAAACACCCGCTGACACGCCCGACGAGATGACGCTCTGGCCTGCTCGTGCCTATACATTTTAGTTTTTTTTATGTAAATAAATCCATGGTTTATGTAAAGAATTATTGCGGGGTTCCCTTAGAATTATAACTTAATCATTAAAATTCTCTTTTATTGAAAGTCGTCAATGTTTACTCAAAAATAGTTTTTGTTTCAACTGTAGACGTCAATACAATTATCAACATCTGTATAAATCGATATTTCAGATATAAACGTTTGTGAACTTTTATCTTACACTTACAGCATCTGTAAATCTTCTGAATCACCATATTCACCAAACGATTTAAGACAAAACGATGACTTTACAGAGAAAAATGACTCAGACAGCGCCTTCAAAGTTTAAGAAACGATAACCATACATTGCGGCGCCGTTGTTGCCTACGTAAATGGAAGGCGCTATGACTGAGGTAAAAGGAACATGTCAAGATTATTTTTATAGTTGACCGTTGAACTGATCATGTAGGTTTGATCGGATTGTTGTATTTCACAATGCTTCGCGTGCACATTATACTCTTCCTCTTACCGCATAGACCCCTCGGTATGCATAATCTATACCTCGTATTAAATACTTCTTTCCGAAAACAAAATATGCTTGCAATTTAAAAACTAAAACTAAAATTTTCAAATATTCAGTTTTTAATGTGTAGGAGTAAAAGTAGTTAAAAGAAGTTAAACTATTATAATCAAATATTACTAAAATATTTAAGGGAAACAATCCCATAACATTGGAATTGCTTGTTCTGGTCCTGAAGGTTCCAGATGGAAAGAGATGTGGGATTTTTAATACAGTACCTTAATTTACACTCTATTATGCTTCTCTAACTGAGGAGCTCTCTTATTACAGGTACGACGTTTTCCATCTTATTAGATGTTGTAATGTTAGATCTCTTATTAAAACTGTAATGTCCACTTTATAAATGCCCAGCTTGCAATGAAAATAAATTACTCGGTCAATACCGTGCTCACACGAACTTTATTTGCTTTACTGTTTCACTTCGTGTCAGAACACGGAGTCACTGTTCTTCGTCGTCTTCATGTTTACGTTTCATCTCATCAACCGCCTTCTCCACCTCCTCTTTGAGCTGTTGCTGGGCCACATACAGGTTCCTCTTGTAGTCCTCCAGGTCCTGCCTCTTGTCCTCGACCTCCCCCTGGTAGGTCCTGTGCAGGTACACCGCCAGCGCCAGCAGCAGCGCCAAGGTGACGCAGTTCTCCGCCAGCTTCGCCCAGGGGAACCGCTCCTTCCTCGGCTTGGGAGCGCACGGGTCGGCCTCCCTGCACGGCACGCCCGCCCTGGGCGGCAGCGGCAGCTCCACGGCCCCTGGCGGCGGCCCCGCGAACTCCTCCCTGGGCGCCCCCACCGCGCACCCGCCCCCAGCCGTCGGCTTGTTCCTCGACAGCGCCCCCGTGGAGGACCAACTCCTGAGCGACGCTGCGACGCGCGCGCGGCCAGCAGCCCTCACCAGTTGGGTCAGCGGAAACATTTGAATAGTCTTTGAGGAAACTTGCACTTGAAATTTTACATGTCTGATTGAAATGTGAGTTTCTATGGAGACTCGGTACGGGACATAAGGTATTTAAAAAACTTTGGTTTCATTCAGAATACACCATATTTAAAATGGAAAATATTTCGTTTCAAAAAAGAAACATTTGACTGACATATTAATAAAATAAATTAAATGTACGTTACTTGACACTCCATTTTTCTTTTTAATAACCTACATTTAACGATACATCGGAATATCATATACAAACAAACGAGTAACCGACGAAATAGTATATTTCACCACTAGTCCGGAAAGTGACCCATTTCTGGGCGAGATAGTGTTTTACGCGCGAGGCTAAGCCGAGCGTGGAAAACACTATCGAGCCTGGAAATGGGCTTTCCGGACGAGTTGTGAACGATACTTTTCATCACGACGCAATTATTAATAAATGTGGAAGTTTTAAAGGAGGATTATTTTTGTAAATTCTTCGCCATTGGACAAAGTAAACAAAGCTGGAATTCAAAATTTAATTTGTTTTAAACCCAGCTGATTGTTGCTGTACGGAAAAGTTTGTTTACCATGGACGGAAAGTAATGTTTACAAAAATTACTTTCCGTACAGGTCAGTAAAATCGGCTGACGGTGACAGTTTGGGAAATGACTACTTTCCAAGGTCTCAGCTGTACGGCAAGTTGTCACTTTCGTATACGGAGTGATGAAAAGTATAATTATTAACTCATACCATATTTATTCACCATTAACCAATGGGATGTAAAATTAACAGCCTGAAAATATACATTGCCCTTTCACTACAATAGACTTTTAAAACATAAAATACTTAAAATTTTGCATTTAGTGTATTTGTAAACTACAATAGGGTACCAAAATACAAGTCGATTATTTACTCTTACCTTGCCTTTATGTACCAAAATATTGACAACACAAAATTGTTTTATGAAAAACTAAATTAACATTATTTTAAGCTCTTAGAAACTAATTAATTAGACCTACTAAATTAAACATGTACAAGTTACTTTTTCCCAAATGCCTTTATTATAACTTTTGACAGCTGGTTAATTTATCTGCACTGAGAAAATTATTTTTATCAGCAGTAAGAAGTTGTTTGTTGAAATTATACCTAAACCACAGTTTGAAGATTTGTAATGCCTTATTAAAGATCAAAGTTACAGTGTGTTTAGCGTAAATTACGTAGATTGACTGCGAAAGAACACATAACTCGCCAAACGACAAGGAAAAAGGTAAATCCTAAAGGTAACGCAGAAAAACATGTATTTTAAATACCTATTAAAAACATTTACAGAAAAAAACTTAAAACAGATTACAACTTACATTTTATATTTTCAGTACAAATTAAGGTGGATTTCACTTTAAGAGTAAATTTCTTATTTTCACGTAAAAAATTATTTTTAGGCTAGGCCTACTTGATAAAAATGCATTATTTTAGTATAATATAGGCGAAATCCACACTTTTCTCTACCCCTTTTGAACTCAGTGAATAATAATAAAAGAATACAAAATATTACCTCCATAAAGTTATAGGCCTAACCAGTTTTTGCCGACTCTCTACTAAAAAACTATGAAAAAATACAAAATCAATATAAAATTCACCTTTAATTTTCTAAATGTCACTGCTTGTTTTTGTCATCATCTGGCTTCTTATCTTTATCATCAGCCTTCTTATCTTTATCATCAGCCTTCTTATCTTTATCGTCAGCCTTCTTATCTTTATCATCCGTCTTCTTATCTGTATCATCAGCCTTCTTATCTTTATCGTCAGCCTTCTTATCTTTATCATCCGGCTTCTTATCTTTATCATCCTTGTCTTGTTCCTCCTCCGCCTTCACTTGGGCAAACAACTTTTGCATCTCCTCCAGCTCGTGCTCCAAATCCTCCAACTCCGCCTCCTGGGTCCTGATCTCATTCCTCTGGAGGTAGTAGTACACGTAGGCCGCCGCCAGCAGGACGCCCAGGGCGACGTTCACATCCTCCATGTACTGCCAGAAGGGCTTATTCGGAGACGGGGGTGGAGAGCAAAAGTCTTTGGGTTTGCAGGACATGAACTTTTTAGGGGGCGGCTCAGGCACCTCGCACCCCGGGGGAGGTTTTGGTTTTGTTTTCGTTACAGGCTCGGAACAATCTACCTTCCTGCAGTTTTCCTGCCCCTCGTTGTTCCTCAGCCTCGCGGTCGTCGACGCCCGCCTGAGCATGAGGGCTGCCCGGGAGCGGCTGACGGCCTTGATGAGGTGGCTGAACTGGATCATGTTCACATGGATTATTATACTTGCACTTGAAATTTTACATGTTACGGATTTTTAATTCTCTGTTTCTATGGAGAAAGTTTATTCTGATAATATCACCAATCTCAAACTAAGTTGCATTGAAATCCTTTTTTAAGGATAGTACATTATATTTCTCGATTCGAAAGGAAAGTTAAATTTAGCGGAATTTAGATACTTGAAATATACAGTACATGTAAATGCTGTTCAAAATGTTTGCACAGGTCAATTTTGTTGTTGGTTATTTCTTTTCACCAGAAGAAAAAAAAGAAACAATCAAATAAGTTTAAAATAAAGAAGAATCTTAAAAAATATTAATACATGAAAAGGTAATCAAGCCTATTGCAAAAGTGTAAAAATTGTAAATAAGAGCTAATTTTTAAAATCTTTTAGTAAATTCCCATACGTTTTCAAACGTTGTTGAAGAAATAATGGTTCTTCCTATACGTATACGTAACTAGGGCTATTACTCCAAAACTGTTACTTTTTAAGCAAGTCAGAAAGTTAAGTTTGGAAAAAATTTTGTAGTATTGCAGGAATGTTACTACAAGGTAAACTTTGTTTTCGAAGGGCCCATAGTTGTTTAGTATTTCTTTACTTTCGAATTAAATAAATAAAACATAAAAAATCAATGATTTCTAAGAATAAAAAAATAACACTAAGAAATAATGCATGTAAAATTTAGCATCGCTTGCAGCGTTCCTCAGTGTGCAACAAATGCGTTTTAGCTTCCCTACTCAATGACGACTGGATGGACTTGCTCCGAATGGGTCCGTTCCAACAAAGCCAACTATGATAGTTATTTCTCTCTGCTTTGCAGCCACTGAAACAGATACATTATGCCGACCCCTCTCGCATTCTTCAGTAAGAGAGAGCGAACTATTGTTGGAGACATTCGTCTGCTGACAAAGCGACAAAAACAGAGAGTAGTCTAGTAGAAAAATGGGCCTGCTTTCAGCCTACTAACAACTTCTTATCGCTCCGCCTCTCAGACTGTCTGGAAAGGACCCTGATCGCAATCCTTTCGCACCAGATGACATGATGCAGATTACTTGATGCATTGTCCTAAATCAAGACATTAATTCTTGTAAAGTTAATCCAATCCTGGGATCTGGTGGAATATATGAATTTTAAGGAAAATGTCTCTAAAAGCGCTATTAGATTACAATGCTGCCTTCCAAAAAGTTCCTATTTTTTCAAAAAAGATTTGTCTTATAAAATAACTTTCACCTGTGTAATAATATAAACGTAGTTTTAAATACTATAAGGATGAAACAAAATACTTTTGCAGTATAAACTTAGGTATGTAAATTCAATTTAGAGGCTACACCGTTTACCGGTTGTTGAAATTCACATCTATGGCGTTACATTACTGCTCACGTGCCTCATAAGTTTGAGAATGCGAACATATAATTCTCAATGGAGTTAAAAAGTATGAATAACTTAACTTTCCTTTCTTTTAAGATTTTTTTGTACCAATATAGTGTAATTCATTTTCATTAATATCAGGTACGGTATGAGGGCATTTGTTTCAACATAATCTTCAAAAATAAATTTTTTGCAATAAATGTTCAAAAGTTTTGTTCGAAACATAGGGAAATACATAGGCAAGTTTTCAGTGTTTTTATACAGGGGTGAAGAGGATTTTTAAGACTTAATAGAGACTCGGTATGAGGACTCTTTAAGACAGGATAAGATAGCTGGACACACTGCGTTTTACTGTACGCAGAGGCGAAGGTAAGTGATGAGGATGAGCGAAAGAGCCTGTCCTAATTATACTGCATGTGGATGATTATATCGTTTGAAATGTAAATCTTTTTCTACTAAAACTTCTATGACGAAGCATGTGATAACAGTTTGCATTAAATACAATAATATGTAAAAAATATTAGTTTTGCTTTTTATGAAGTAAACTTGGTCTACATATACAGCTCTACTTAAAGACAGGCTTGGTTGGTAATTTAAGCTATCTATTGGGACCGTTGAATAAAAGTTTATAGATAAATGTTTCGTAGGCCTAATAGAGCTATGACTATGAATACTATACTACAGTATAACTTTCATATTGTTGACACAGTTTTCCATAGTAACAGTTTTTTGCATCTTAACATCACTATAAAAAATTCAAGTGCATACTTCAAGCAAAATTCACCATGTTCCCTGTAAATTTAATGTCGCGGCTGGTCAGTCGGCCGCATTTGGTCCACAAATTGTCACGTAATTTTTCGACAACCGGGGAGCTGTTTGGTTGCGGCTGCAAACAGACTAGGGAAGATTGTTCGCCGAAAAAGTGCGAGACAAAAGTGTCAAGAGCGAGGAGAAAATGCTCGCCGATGGAGTCGTTCCAGAGCGGCAGCGCCGACGACTGTAAAGGGAAGGTCCCGGAGTTCTGCAGCAAGACCGCTCTCGCGGAGTTCTCGTGGAAAATGCAGGAGTTGCAGAAAAACTGGGCCACCATCTCAGCTGCCATGGAGAAGGACTGCGAGGCTCGGGGGTACAAGAAGGACCCCGTGGAGAAGCCAAAGTCCGAGTGTAAGGTAAAGCCTCCAAATAAAGAGGACGAGAAGTCCAGCGGTGCTGCCATCTATGTGGTGCTGGCCGCTCTAGCGATAGCTGCCATGGTCGCCTACTACATATACTTGGAAAACGAGAAACAGAAGGGCGACGAGAAAGACGATAAAAAAGACGACAAAAAAGACGAGAAAAAGTAATGAGGGAGATGCGAGAAAAGATCTCACTGCAGATAGGTGATTAATTTTTTTCACATTTCCTTAAACCAAATAAAATAATAATAAATAAATTGATGCATATATAATTTAAACGCAATATTATAACGTACAATAAATTAACTTAAATAACTTCTACATACTATATCATTTATTGCAGTAAATTTTAATGATAATTTATAAGTCACGACAAGTAGACGAGGTCTATTCTTATAAGGTGAAATCAGTTGGGTTTTTGATCTACAGTACTGTATATTGGATTGTAAATGGTCATCCAAATTAAGACTTTGAATATAAAAGGACTGCTAGGACTTAAAAGGAAATCTGGTCTATCTTTAAAACTAATTAACGAAACAGCTTATAATGAAAGGCGTAAACATTTATGCGATAGTTTGAATACACTTCAACTATTCCTTTGGTTACGAATGGTTTTGTTAAAGTTGCATACCCTAATATATAAAACTATAAAGTATTTTTCTAACACACTTCTTCGTATTTTATTGACCATTATTATTACTGAACTACTTAAAGAAAGAGACGGTAACAAAGGTGATACAAGTACCGTAAAAAGATAATTGTCTCATAAGGACAATCAACATGTATATTTTTATCGATTATTGTAAAACTAAATCCTCTCTCAAACAAAATCCTACCAAACATTTTTTTCAATTTGGAAATAAAACTAAAAGTAAAATTTAGGCCTAATTTTAACTTCAATTGTCTAAAAAACAAATAAGGACCGTTATTATCTTAACTATAATATTTTATAATTATACCACATTATACGTATCCTTATTCAGTTCAGGATTATAATAAATACTTATTGTTTGTTATTTTCATGATTGTTCAATTTATATTAAATGAAGACTGTCATAAAGCTAATGTTTTAAAATGGCCTTTCTGAAGAATATGAAAAGTTTTTTTTAAAGGTTTGTAGGCTATAATTGCAAAAATATAACATTTTAAATGGTTGTGTAACAATTAATTTTTGTAGACACCTTATTTTGTTAATGGAATATTCAACTTTTGCAAACGGTCCTTTAATTTGATAAAATAGGTTTAAAGTCGATCATTATCAACCATTCAAATTCGAATCGAGAGTGAAGAAAACCAGAAGTGTAAAAGCAACTGAAGTAAAAGCAGGATAGCCTACCCAATGGCTGGAATTCATCATGACTGGCATCAAACCTTTACACTCAGTCCTGTGGGATTCGCAGAAGAAAATCAACAAATCATTAAAGTCCATTGGAATTCAGCTAGCACAATATACGTTTAATGTCTCTGCTATACGTTGGAAACGTTTGACTATATTGGTGATATTACCTATGAACATCACTAAATGATCATCCATGATCATCTATGAGTCTATCATTTTTCAACCCCAGCCTGATGAACGAATGCCAAAACAGCGTTATTAAGCCCTACGGTTGAAAGTGTGTTTTACAAACCTCAACTTAGGTCACGTTTATTTAAAAGACGTTTATTTGGGTGATGAAAAATATAGTTTGAACAAAATCTTAGCAACATTTTAGCGAACAACCAGGAAGAGCAGCACCGGTAACTGGGTCTGAGGCCTGAGCGTGGCGCATGGCGCGACTGGCAATGAGGCGCCTGGTTGATGCATGCTGCAAAGACAAACTGCACTCTGACACACAAACGAGCAGCTGCGTGATGCAACACGGGAACCGAACACAAGAAGGCGCGGGCACGAGGAAGTCCGAGTTGAGAAATGATCGGCCATCTTCGGCCCCTGAGCGATTCTACGGTGAGAAAATAAGTGGTGGTATAAGTTGCAACTAGGGGTTTTCTATTCTGTATACTCTATTAACTATTAAAACAAAATCTTTACTGATCGATCCTGATTCTTAAAAGTGCATAAAACAATATAACTCAATTTCAATTGTTCTTTATTTAATTAAATAATAAAAATTCATTTAAAAATTTACAATTTATTGTTATAAACCTACATACAATAACTGAAGGTGGATTGAGGATTGATAAAGGTAAATTATAAATTACCGTAATGCAATTCTTAAAATAAATCCAGGATAAAAAGGATTAAATCCTATTTTGCAGAATTATATATTTATTGCAACAATCAAAACGCTTTAAAACAACCAAAAGGTGAAAATGACACGAAAACTGGCTAGTGAAAGCGAGTTTGCAGAATAACACAAAAAGAAAGATGGGCCACTTAAGCAAAGTGATGGCCAGAAGGCATGATGAAACAGGAAAGACAATCGTCAATTCTGTCTTGTCATGGACAAAACTTGAAGAGGCATTACGTGAACCCACAGTTTAGGCTTATCCATATGTATACACAAATGTAGGTTTTGTGAAAATCAAGATGTTATGCTGAATCAAAAGTTTGGCAAAATCTCACATTTATCTTTAGGTTTTAAATCATACGCATTTTAATTATATTTAAATTACGTGTTAGAATAAGGATAATTCAAACAATCTTTATACATAAGTCAAATTATAAATCTCAGAGCATAGATCGGTTCCAATGCTAGCCATAGAATCTTTGCCCATTGCATCAGCATCCGGATTATACCACTATCAGATTACTCAAAGAACGTGGCATGATTTACATTGCATGTGATTTGCATTGCATGTGATTTGCATTGCATTGATTTAATGCATTAAGTGTTGCCTAGGCAATCCAGGTAAGTCGATTGGTCTCAGATTTCGTTAGGAATGGACCGATCAATAAGTGCAGAATAGACAACATAACAATCTTTTGAAGGTGGTGTTTCTATACTTTATGGCGTCACATTTAGTCTGCATGTTTGATAAAATGGAAGTTATTTACTAGGTAAGGGTCGTACGTCTGGAGAAGATTTTCTCTTATTTATATTTTTTTCTATTGTGATGTAGATAAAAGTATTTGTTCAAAATAGAGCTACTCGCTTTGTTTTGAAACATATAATAGAAAAGGTGTACTTTTTGCACTTTTTCAGCTAAGACTTTAATTAGTTTTTCAAAACTTAGTTTTAGACTTAGTTCCTAAAAAAAGACTAATTAAGAAAATAAAAAATCTTTATTTCGATAAATTTCACCTTAAGTTATATTTTGTATTTAAATATAAAAGTTTGCTAGCACTAGCAACCTCCACTTGGCGACAAAATTTTGTAACTGGGCTACACTCATACCACCCAATTAACATGTTATTTTATGTACTTGGAACTGTTAGTAGGAAAATGCAGTAAATTAGAGTATTAATGAACCAATAACATTCATATAGTTCATTAGCTTACTTCAATGTATCTTCAATTTCCTTAAGATACTGCGATTGTTAATTTTTTTACTCGCACATTTTATTGATCACTCTACTCAGGTATTTGAGAAAAGCTCAGAACTTTTTTCGTATTAAACTAGCTAGTTTTTAGTGAGAGTTAGCTTTTATACAGACAATTTGCTCAACACCCGACATAGAGGTAAAAGAGAATTTTTCGCATTGAACGGAACGAACTAAAAATTTAACCACGAGTCTTCAGTAGCAGAGGCGTCATCCTTCATGCACTTCTTGCGTTGTGAAGAGTCTCGTCGCACGACGTTTTCTGATAGAGAGCCACCTCCTAATGTTGCTTTGTGTCCATGCTCGCCGCCAAAAGTCCTCCTGCCCGCCCGCTGATAATCATCGGCTCAGCTCAGCGTCAGCGTCGCGCGGTCGTGATCAGATCGTGCGGAGGAACTCCGCGTTTCGTGATCGCCACTTTCTACGCTTCATCTGATTATTTCTAGAGTGACGATCCCCTTGTTGCAAAGAGCCCAAGTGAATGAAGTGTTGATGCACACCTATCACTTTGGACACCTCTGTTCACTCTCTCGCATCTCTAAATCGAAAGTTTTCTATCCTGAGGGGTTGGCAACTCTCAGAATGAGAGTGAAAAATAATGTTGGGTTGTACCTGTAAATTAGTTGTTTTACACTGTAATTGTTTATAGACTGAACAGCTAATAAAGTCTGGTCAGTAATTGAAGTTACAGTACAGGAATTGAAGTATTGAAGTACAGGGTGAAAAATTAGTGCCGTAGTAGTACAATACCACCGACACAACCACCCTTAAATGTTTTTAAAAACTGGTTTACAAATAGTTGTGAAGTAGACTTTGGGTACCGGGAAAACATTGTCATTGGCTTTAACTAAGACAAATTTGCCTTCCCTTATGATCCATTCTCGTCCTAGACAGACAGCATGGCTTTGATGCCAACCTGTGGAAATGGAAACTCCCCAGCTGAGAATCATGAGTAAGAGCCTCCGACTGGCCTGAAAGAGGCCAGAGCGGGGGCCAACGGTTTGAGCCTGAAAATTTTTGTCTCAAGAGCACGGGGTTAGCCCTCTGAGTGGTCATTTGGCCGTCCCGTTTCACACACTTCTTCCTTTACCGTACTTCAATATCCCTTGCCTCCAGAAGAATGATGAAAAAGCCCAAAGTCAGGTGGGTTGACGTGCTCGGCGGCTAAGCTGGGGTCTCCTTGTCCATAGCCAAACAACAACCTAAGATGTATGAATGAATAACTGTGTTAAAAACAGCAGTAAATCAAAATTTGCGTGAGAACCATAGTCTCAAATCTTTAAAACACAATAGCATGAACCTCCTTTTCTGAGGTCGGATTTGCAGAAAAATTTCTATGAATGCAAACGTGTTTACAATAATGCATTATATAAAATCAATATATAAATTCCATTGAACACAAACGGCCTTAAAGAAAAATCCTTTGTATAGGCCTACAGTGCCACAAAATTGAAATGACATTTTAAGATCATAGAAATATTCCGAAATCCCGCACCCATAATGTTGAATATTAGTTGTTGAATTGTAAAGTCTAAATGAGGAAGATAATCAGATGCTTTAGCTATAAGATTTTTTTTAATTAATTGGGGCCAGAACAACTGACATTTTTGCCGAATTTCGGCCAGGAGCTCTAGTCTGTATAAATTTTGATCATTTGGACATGTTACTAATTTCAGACCAAGTTTTTGCAGCATTGTTCTTTTCTAAATTGACGATTTAACTTGATGTGTACGTCGGCATATCGTTACATTTTAAGAATTTGAGTCCCGTTTGAACTTTCTTGAAAAATAGTATCTATACTTGCAACGTAGTGTAAAATACTAATTGAAATAAAAACACTTTCCTTACATTGATAGTTTTATTACTTATTTGTCTCCTAAACGGTGAACACCGAACCTGTGCACAATTATTTAAATCGTCGCTTTTTATACCATATTATACCAGTAAGTACCGCGGCTTGCGGTACTCGGCACGACTACAACATACGTTGGGTTCCGGTAGACGTACAATCTGACGCCTCCATTGTCTGCGTGCGCTTCCTCCACACTTAATTGCCATATGGAAGTCGCCATTTGTACTGTCGCATTCCTGGGCGGAAAGTCGCATCTCCTGCATCCTGCTGAAGAGCGGAGAAAAAGCTACGAAGCGCTGAAAAAAGTCAGCATTACACTGGCTGATGTTTTTGTCGTAACTGGGTGATTTAAAAGTTTTAAAAAGGTTTTAGTTCGCTCTTATATAACTGGATCAAAAGTTGTGAGTCGATGGTCGGTCGTTGCGTTGTTGGATCGAACGAAAACTGTGGGTTCAATTTCAGTATTTTCTCAAGGCAATGCACAAAATGACTATTTTTAGCCGAGATTTAAATATAAGATATAGATTTTTCCAGTATGGTCAACAACCAGTTTGAAAGCTAAAATTAAACTAACATTTGTCATAGTAAAAATATTTTTATATAATAGGCCTATTTCGTACTTTAAAATTGTTTTCGTATTTTTATTTAATCTGGCGCGTTCAACGCTAGAACCTAAACTGTTTTATTCACCTCGTTACTGTAGGCCTATATATTTGTGTTTTATTCATGGTCTCATTAAAATCACTAATCTTTTACTCATAATAATATAAAACATTGGAATAACATTGTTTCTGGTTAAATTTTAGTAACATGGGGCCTATGAGGTCTGAAACATAGATTAATAGACCTAAAATCACTGGTATCTTAATACGATTTTGTTACTAACGGGCCTTCAACAGAACAAAAGATTTATTTTAGTTTGAGTTTGTTTAATGTCAGTTTTTGGCTAAAGAAAACTGTGGTCCCTGATGATTGAAACGCTCGACATTTAAACGGTCCAAGTGCCAACAGTAACCATGGGAGATGTAGCTGGAGTTAATTTCCCAATATAGGAGGGTAAGAGGAATCTTCAGTGATAGGCCTCTTATCTTACGGCAGAATTGCACTATCGCATTTTACATCACGTTCCATAAATTAAAATTGATTTAACACAATTCCTGCCTGGAAATCTACAGCCGAGTAACGCCAGTTATGAAATTCACATAGCGATCCATCCTACCCCGGAAGCTCTCGCCTCTCTTCTCCTCGCAAATCTTCCGGACGTGTTGACATTCCCGGCGCAATGACACAGCTGATCGGGGATTCACCACGGGTACCAACTGTGAGGTACAGTGGTGCCAACGTTGCGACATTAATAGCTAGATCATAACGTGGTCGCACTCAGGCTTGCACAATGTTCCTTTCACTATTCGCCTTTCACTGATGTAAACTTGCAGATGAGCTTGTGAGCGACCTTTGAGCGAGGCCATAGAGTCGAGAGGACGACCTATTTGCTTTGACGGCTTCTGCTTCTGATCCCCCCTTGTAGGCCTACATTCATGTTTGTTTATGCAATTATAAAGTCTAGGCCTTATAAGCATCGTTAAGGTTCTTAAAAATATATCGCAATACGTCCCCCATAGAATTCTCTGATATTTGCTATGTCTGGCAACAAAATGTTAAACTGTAATCATGAACCTCCTTTAAGAGCTCACTTTATCCTTAAACAATACAGACTAAAAGAAACCCATTAAAAGTTAATTCTGATAACGTTATGGACTTTTTTACCATAGTGAAGTATGCTAAATGACTAAATTGTGCATTTAAAACTGAGAGATTAAACTTTTTTTTAATTACTAGTAAATGAGTTGCTCGATATCGAGCAATTTAATATAATTACAAAAAGTTTAGAATCGATAATACCCTATCAATTCAATATTGTGATTATCATCAGCTAATCACCAAAAAATACAATTATTTACAGCTGTTCAAACATATGTTTTAAAGAACTAAATCCAAGATGTTATTCTAATGGAAAATTTTCAAATTTTAATAATGAATAGCGCCTTTATTTTAAGTCCGCTTCTCGTCAATTTTTGACGGAAACATCTATAGACCAATCCCTATCCAAACACACAAAAAACATGGTAATTGGTTGAATATAAGGAGGAGTTCTCTTAACAAAAATTCCTTTAGCGTATAGATGTTCCGCCATCACCTGATTATAAAGCCGCGTCCGCACTAGATGAACATTTGGTGGCCATCTTGTTCGGTGAACAAAAAAATCAACAAACATTTGTAACGAACAAAAATAGCAAATGGATGGGGAGTTAAAGCATTTGATTTATAGAAGAAATAAATACCAAAACAAACAAATGTTCGCACAGTGAGGACGCGGCTGGAACTGGCAACGTCAATTAATTATTGACTTTGTCAGTTTTGAGAACCATTAATTGGAGAAAATATTGCACTTTACTCCTTTAATGCATTAAGAGTCGTCTTCACCCCTGGGCCATTAGCCCATTGTTGCCCAGTCGGCAATGTTAACCATACGGCTTTTAATGCAAAACATGGCATCGCATTCCCCTGTTTCGGACGCCGTTTTTCAACCGATTTGCTTTAAGCTTGGTAAGTGTTTAGTTGAATAGTTATACTATGTCGCTCATACCTCGGAATTTTGAAAATTTAACAAATATTACTCTTTGAGACGTCACAAAGTAACTCGATTTTCCTTAGGAATATTTCAAAATTTAGTAAAATTTTCAAAATTCCGAGGTATGAGCGACATAGTATAACTATTCAACTAAACACTTACCAAGTTTAAAGAAAATTGGTTGAAAAACGGCGTTCGAAACAGGGGAATGCGATGCCATGTTTTGCATTAAAAGCCGTATGGTTAACATTGCCAACTGCGCAACAATGGGCTAATGGCCCAGGGGTGAAGATGACTCTTCATCAATATTGACATTCTGACTTAAGTCAATATTCCTCGTAGGTTTTCTCAGTTCTCGCGGTTTTTCTTAAAACTATGGATACTCAAAGTCATTCGCTTTAATAACTTTTAGCAGGGAAAAGAAGCTGATTAGGCCTACACTCAGTGCAGAAACCCTGCGTAATTTCTGCCTGAGCCTCGATTTTCATAATTAATTACTAGTATAGTAGCTGAAGTGACGTAAGTGCTTCACAAGGAACAAGGATAGTTCCAATACTAATAAGCTTTACTTAAAGTATTCTATTTAGTCTATATTGATATTTCATTGATTTTCGCTTTTTATCTTTCTCCTTAAAACTGTACACTGCAACTGTTCTTAACACTTACTTCAACTATATACTGATTGCCAAATCATGGTCTATTTATAGTATACTTTTGAAATAGCCTAATTTTCCTCAATAAACGCAAACTTTTGTAGCTTCTTTAGCTATCTGGAGCTTAGCATTTTAATCGTGTTAATATATTGGCTATGACTATGACAGATGGGCTTTCATCGGGCACTCAATAAAATTGCAGGGACCTGAGAAAGTTTCCTGCTCGCACCTTGCACCCATCTTTTGGCTAATTTACAAACTGCTTTTATATTTTATTTCTTTATATTTTTCTTTTTTAGCAAGTTAAGGACGATATTCGTAAAAATTTAATGTTCATTATTATTGTCAAATCATTTCTTCTATACATAAACCAGTTTAGAAATCATGGATTTAAAAATTTCTATCGCTACAAAGAAGTAGTACGGAATTTGTAAACGAATAGAATTAAGAAGAAATCAAATTAATTCCTAGGAGAGGAGTGACAACCACAACTACATTAGTGGAAAGTAAAATAAAAAAAAACCGGTAGAGCATAAGAAAGTGGTCGCAGTGATGGTGGTAGTTTACATAATGACTTGGGCCTCCGGTTGATCACACCACCACCGGTGATTGTGTTGATCTCTTTGATCCATCCAGTCAAATATTCATTGAGTAACATGACTTCCTAATTCTTTTGAACTTGTATTCGCTTTCACTTTCGACCACGAATGCTTTCAATATTAATCATTACATGGTTATTTATATTTGTGGCATTTTTCGCTATGCTAGCAAGTTTATTGATACCATTTATACAATATACTTAGGATACAGCGGATTTCGAGTCATCAAGTATGTAACTGATTTCATTTTTACTAGGAGTAATTCGGGAACTTGTTTTTAAATATTTCCAACGGGTTTTGCAGTAAGCCATGGAATATTTTTGCATAATTTTCACACCGATTCGAGTATAAATAGTTTTTAAAATTTGATCAGTATTCTGCAGATTATTTAGCAACTTGTACACTAAGAGTACCTAAATTATATTATCTATATCTACCTTTTTCTTGCATGATCAAACGTCTAGACGTTTTCTCGTGCATCCAAAAGTGCGCATGAAGAAACCAACCCATAATTATCAACATTGTGTAGTGTCACTTACACAGCCATAAATATGACCACATTCCATCTCTAGTTCTGCGGTGTGTTTTATGACCAGGAAGCTTTTACGGCGAGTTAATTAAATGATAACGAGCAGGAGGATGGGTCGCCGACGTCACCCGGGTGGAACGACGAAGAGGAAGCAATTACGGAGGTGGTCGATCTGGAAATGCGGTAATCGGTGTCAGAGGTGCAGAGGTGCAGAGGTGGAGGAGTGGCCGGGGAGAAACTACCCAGGAGGCGAGGGAGGTTGGAACATCAGGACTTCTGCGAGGATCCGCTACTAGGATGCGAGGGAGGTTCGAACATCAGGACTCCTGCGAGGATCCGCTACTAGGATGCGAGGGAGGTTCGAACATCAGGACTCCTGCGAGGATCTGCTACTAGGATGCGAGGGAGGTTCGAAAATCAGGACTCCTGCGAGGATCTGTTACTAGGAGGCGAGGGAGGTTCGAACATCAGGACTCCTGCGAGGATCTGCTACTAGGATGCGAGGGAGGTTCGAACATCAGGACTCCTGCGAGGATCCGCTACTAGGATGCGAGGGAGGTTCGAACATCAGGACTCCTGTGAGGATCTGCTACTAGGATGCGAGGGAGGTTCGAACATCAGGACTCCTGCGAGGATCTGTTACGAGGAGGCGAGGGAGGTTCGAACATCAGGACTCCTGCGAGGATCTGTTACTAGGATGCGAGGGAGGTTCGAATATCAGGACTCCTGCGAGGATCCGCTAGTAGGATGCGAGGGAGGTTCGATTATCAGGACTCCTGCGAGGATCTGTTACTAGGAGGCGAGGGAGGTTCGAACATCAGGACTCCTGCGAGGATCTGTTACTAGGATGCGAGGGAGGTTCGAATATCAGGACTCCTGCGAGGATCTGTTACTAGGATGCGAGGGAGGTTCGAATATCAGGACTCCTGCGAGGATCCGCTACTAGGATGCGAGGGAGGTTCGAATATCAGGACTCCTGCGAGGATCTGCTACTAGGAGACGAGGGAGGTTCGAACATCAGGACTCCTGCGAGGATCTGCTACTAGGATGCGAGGGAGGTTCGAACATCAGGACTCCTGCAATCTGCTACTAGGAGGCGAGGGAGGTTCGAACATCAGGACTCGTGCGAGGATCTGCTACTAGGAGGCGAGGGAGGTTCGAACATCAGGACTCCTACGAGGATCTGATACTAGGAGGCGAGGGAGGTTCGAACATCAGGACTCCTGCGAGGATCTGCTACTAGGAGGCGAGGGAGGTTCGAACATCAGGACTCGTGCGAGGATCTGCTACTAGGAGGCGAGGGAGGTTCGAACATCAGGACTCCTGCGAGGATCTGCTACTAGGAGGCGAGGGAGGTTCGAACATCAGGACTCCTGCGAGGATCTGCTACTAGGATGCGAGGGAGGTTCGAACATCAGGACTCCTGCGAGGATCTGCTACTAGGGGGCGAGGGAGGTTCGAACATCAGGACTCCTGCGAGGATCTGCTACTAGGATGAGAGGGAGGTTCGAACATCAGGACTCCTGCGAGGATCTGCTACTAGGAGGCGAGGGAGGTTCGAACATCAGGACTCCTGCGAGGATCTGCTACTAGGAGGCGAGGGAGGTTCGAACATCAGGACTCCTGCGAGGATCCGCTACTAGGAGGCGAGGGAGGTTCGACCATCAGGACTCATGCGAGGATCTGTTACTAGGATGTGAGTTAGGTTCGAACATCAGGACTCCTGCGAGGATCTGTTACTAGGAGGCGAGGGAGGTTCGAACATCAGGACTCCTGCGAGGATCTGCTACTAGGATGCGAGGGAGGTTCGAACATCAGGACTCCTGCGAGGATCCGCTACTAGGATGCGAGGGAGGTTCGAACATCAGGACTCCTGTGAGGATCTGCTACTAGGATGCGAGGGAGGTTCGAACATCAGGACTCCTGCGAGGATCTGTTACGAGGAGGCGAGGGAGGTTCGAACATCAGGACTCCTGCGAGGATCTGTTACTAGGATGCGAGGGAGGTTCGAATATCAGGACTCCTGCGAGGATCCGCTAGTAGGATGCGAGGGAGGTTCGATTATCAGGACTCCTGCGAGGATCTGTTACTAGGAGGCGAGGGAGGTTCGAACATCAGGACTCCTGCGAGGATCTGTTACTAGGATGCGAGGGAGGTTCGAATATCAGGACTCCTGCGAGGATCTGTTACTAGGATGCGAGGGAGGTTCGAATATCAGGACTCCTGCGAGGATCCGCTACTAGGATGCGAGGGAGGTTCGAATATCAGGACTCCTGCGAGGATCTGCTACTAGGAGACGAGGGAGGTTCGAACATCAGGACTCCTGCGAGGATCTGCTACTAGGATGCGAGGGAGGTTCGAACATCAGGACTCCTGCAATCTGCTACTAGGAGGCGAGGGAGGTTCGAACATCAGGACTCCTGCGAGGATCTGCTACTAGGAGGCGAGGGAGGTTCGAACATCAGGACTCCTACGAGGATCTGATACTAGGAGGCGAGGGAGGTTCGAACATCAGGACTCCTGCGAGGATCTGCTACTAGGAGGCGAGGGAGGTTCGAACATCAGGACTCCTGCGAGGATCTGCTACTAGGAGGCGAGGGAGGTTCGAACATCAGGACTCCTGCGAGTATCTGCTACTAGGAGGCGAGGGAGGTTCGAACATCAGGACTCCTGCGAGGATCTGCTACTAGGATGCGAGGGAGGTTCGAACATCAGGACTCCTGCGAGGATCTGCTACTAGGGGGCGAGGGAGGTTCGAACATCAGGACTCCTGCGAGGATCTGCTACTAGGATGCGAGGGAGGTTCGAACATCAGGACTCCTGCGAGGATCTGCTACTAGGAGGCGAGGGAGGTTCGAACATCAGGACTCCTGCGAGGATCTGCTACTAGGAGGCGAGGGAGGTTCGAACATCAGGACTCCTGCGAGGATCCGCTACTAGGAGGCGAGGGAGGTTCGACCATCAGGACTCATGCGAGGATCTGTTACTAGGATGTGAGTTAGGTTCGAACATCAGGACTCCTGCGAGAATCTGCTACTAGGATGCGAGGGAGGTTCGAACATCAGGACTCCTGCGAGGATCTGCTACTAGGAGGCGAGGGAGGTTCGAACATCAGGACTCCTGCGAGGATCTGCTACTAGGAGGCGAGGGAGGTTCGACCATCAGGACTCATGCGAGGATCTGTTACTAGGATGTGAGGGAGGTTCGAACATCAGGACTCCTGCGAGGATCTGCTACTAGGATGGGAGGGAGGTTCGAACATCAGGACTCCTGCGAGGATCTGCTACTAGGATGCGAGGGAGGTTCGAATATCAGGACTCCTGCGAGGATCCGCTACTAGGATGCGAGGGAGGTTCGAATATCAGGACTCCTGCGAGGATCTGCTACTAGGAGACGAGGGAGGTTCGAACATCAGGACTCCTGCGAGGATCTGCTACTAGGATGCGAGGGAGGTTCGAACATCAGGACTCCTGCAAGGATCTGCTACTAGGAGGCGAGGGAGGTTCGAACATCAGGACTCCTGCGAGGATCTGCTACTAGGAGGCGAGGGAGGTTCGAACATCAGGACTCCTACGAGGATCTGATACTAGGAGGCGAGGGAGGTTCGAACATCAGGACTCCTGCGAGGATCTGCTACTAGGAGGCGAGGGAGGTTCGAACATCAGGACTCCTGCGAGGATCTGCTACTAGGAGGCGAGGGAGGTTCGAACATCAGGACTCCTGCGAGGATCTGCTACTAGGAGGCGAGGGAGGTTCGAACATCAGGACTCCTGCGAGGATCTGCTACTAGGATGCGAGGGAGGTTCGAACATCAGGACTCCTGCGAGGATCTGCTACTAGGGGGCGAGGGAGGTTCGAACATCAGGACTCCTGCGAGGACCTGCTACTAGGATGCGAGGGAGGTTCGAACATCAGGACTCCTGCGAGGATCTGCTACTAGGAGGCGAGGGAGGTTCGAACATCAGGACTCCTGCGAGGATCTGCTACTAGGAGGCGAGGGAGGTTCGAACATCAGGACTCCTGCGAGGATCCGCTACTAGGAGGCGAGGGAGGTTCGACCATCAGGACTCATGCGAGGATCTGTTACTAGGATGTGAGTTAGGTTCGAACATCAGGACTCCTGCGAGAATCTGCTACTAGGATGCGAGGGAGGTTCGAACATCAGGACTCCTGCGAGGATCTGCTATTAGGATGGGAGGGAGGTTCGAACATCAGGACTCCTGCGAGGATCTGCTACTAGGAGGCGAGGGAGGTTCGAACATCAGGACTCCTGCGAGGATCTGCTACTAGGATGTGAGGGAGGTTCGAACATCAGGACTCCTGCGAGGATCTGCTACTAGGAGGCGAGGGAGGTTCGAACATCAGGACTCCTGCGAGAATCTGTTACTAGGATGTGAGGGAGGTTCGAACATCATGACTCCTGCGAGGATGTGCTACTAGGATGCGAGGGAGGTTCGAACATCAGGGCTCCTGCGAGGATCTGCTACTAGGAGACGAGGGAGGTTTGAACATCAGGGCTCCTGCGAGGATCTGCTACTAGGAGACGAGGGAGGTTCGAACATCAGGACTTCTGCGAGGATCTGCTACTAGGATGTGAGGGAGGTTCGAACATCAGGACTCCTGCGAGGATCTGCTACTAGGATGCGAGGGAGGTTTGAACATCAGGGCTCCTGCGAGGATCTGCTACTAGGATGCGAGGGAGGTTCGAACATCAGGACTCCTGCGAGGATCTGCTACTAGGAGGCGAGGGAGGTTCGAACATCAGGACTCCTGCGAGGATCTGCTACTAGGATGCGAAGGAGGTTCGAACATCAGGACTCCTGCGAGGATCTGCTACTAGGAGACGAGGGAGGTTCGAACATCAGGACTCCTGCGAGGATCTGCTACTAGGATGCGAAGGAGGATCGAACATCAGGACTCCAGCGAGAATCTGTTACTAGGATGTGAGGGAGGTTCGAACATCAGGACTCCTGCGAGGATCTGCTACTAGGATGCGAGGGAGGTTCGAACATCAGGGCTCCTGCGAGGATCTGCTACTAGGACACGAGGGAGGTTTGAACATCAGGGCTCCTGCGAGGATCTGCTCTGCTAGGAGACGAGGGAGGTTTGAACATCAGGACTCCTGCGAGGATCCGCTACTAGGATGCGAGGGAGGTTTGAACATCAGGGCTCCTGCGATTATCTGCTACTAGGAGACGAGAGAGGTTTGAACATCAGGGCTCCTGCGAGGATCTGCTACTAGGAGACGAGGGAGGTTTGAACATCAGGGCTCCTGCGAGAATCTGCTACTAGGATGCGAGGGAGGTTCGAATATCAGGACTCCTGCGAGGATCTGCTACTAGGAGGCGAGGGAGGTTCGAACATAAGGACTCCTGCGAGGATCTGCTACTAGGAGACGAGGGAGGTTTGAACATCAGGGCTCCTGCGAGGATCTGCTACTAGGAGAAGAGGGAGGTTTGAACATCAGGGCTCCTGCGAGGATCTGCTACTAGGAGACGAGGGAGGTTTGAACATCAGGGCTCCTGTGAGGATCTGCTACTAGGAGACGAGGGAGTTTTGAACATCAGGGCTCCTGCGAGGATCTGCTACTAGGATGCGAGGGAGGTTCGAATATCAGGACTCCTGCGAGGATCTGCTACTAGGAGGCGACGGAGGTTCGAACATCAGGACTCCTGCGAGGATCTGCTACTAGGATGCGAGGGAGGTTCGAACATCAGGACTCCTGCGAGGATCTGCTACTAGGATGCGAGGGAGGTTCGAACATCAGGACTCCTGCGAGGATCTGTTACTAGGAGGCCAGGGAGGTTTGAACATCAGGACTCCTGCGAGGATTCGCTACTAGGAGCAACGGGTGTTCTTTCTGTTCATCGGTGAGAGGTCATATCGGGGACAGACAACCAACGGTATCGCGCTAGAATGTGTGTTTAAAAAGATTACTTACGGGAAAATTTGGACTTTATTATAGTCTGGTATAAAGTCACATTGAGTTTAGGAAAACTCTCTGAAGGTTAGGCCTACGTTAGTTCAGTATACAGAAATTCTAGTAACGCAGTAGAGTTAAACTGCTGGTATTAACAATTTGCCAGGATGATTTAAAGTTGCAATGTCTTGCTCTTCTGTCTATGATAATGAAAAGAAGTGCCCACCAAAACAGTTTATTTAATTTAATAGTATTTAATAAACATTACTTTAAAAAAATTAATCAGTGTTAGTGGTACTCTGGAGTTATTCATCGCAGTACAATGCCATCCTCTTGTCGTTACTGAAATTGTTCATCAGTCAAATGATACACTGTAAAGCAGATGTGCCCACAATTGATTCCGATATCATCATTGCTTTATTTATTTACTAGAGATCGCCTCTTGATCGAAATTCGATCAAAATTTTAGTTGATCTGGACCCAAGAAGCTTAAAAACATTTAGAACTAAAACATCTGTTCTTCCTAATTTTCTAGCAGTTAATATTACAACAGCTGTCTTATGATTCATCCAATTCTCCTTTCTCCATAAGATTAACATTGGACATTTGAAAGCCTGTGGGGCGTAGCCCTGGAATCCGTTGTGAATTAGAATGGGATCCTTCTCATCTACACTTCCAGGACTATACCTTTCTAAAGGTATGCTCGGATTTCTCCTACGATGTACACGAGCAGAGAAAAAAAGGAGGAAGTGAAACATGCTTGCGTATTGATATATAAATACGACGTTTGTACAAATGTACAATCCAAAAAAATTTCATAGTACAAGAAAGCCAATAAGATCTAAACTGAGTGACATGAAATGTACCTAATATAATACCTGTAGAACATTTTCATTAAACCTGTACATTACATTGTAATATGCTTGATAAAAAATTAATCAGCATAATCCGAAAATTCACTAAACCGAACAGGATTTGGTCTTACTTACTTTCGATATATATATATATATATATATATATATATATATATATATATATATATATATATATATCAAACAATGTGAAAACTGTAGGACCAACCAAACAGGACGGTCCTAGTGACCATTGTTTGCAGTGCAAATAATTAAATAAAGAATTGTAGTTTTTTTATTAACAAAAGTATTGAGTTAATTTTGTATAGAGTTAAGTTTTACTCATTGTAATATTGTGTAAATAAAGCACTTTTTCTCCTTCTTCTTTTTCTTCTTCTTCTTCTTCTTCTTCTTCAATGTGAAAACTAGAGGAGTAAGCTGAAGCCCTGGACTACCTAAGGGAACTACAGCACCAACTACCGATAGCGGCTGATCGTGAGATGGCTGCAGGTGCCGCAAGGTCGTGAGATCGTCCTCGTCCTCTCCACGGAGAAAGTCACCGGACACTCGACCGATAACCCCCCCCCCCCCCCCCCCCCCGGTAACAGCATTGTTCACATCTTCCTGTATTTATTGTTTTATTTTCTCCCGCCCCATAACTTTCTAATGTTTCCTATGATAATCGCTAAACGATTTTTTGCATCATTTTTACTTTTTACATACTTATTCAAATTAGACGATGTTTTGTTTCACTTAATGTGATGGAAAGTTGTGAAGATGGGTGAACTTATGGAAATTATTCTTCATAATTGGCTTGTAATTAGGACTCTAATCTGGCTAAAGAACCCAACAGTTGCACGCAAATCTTACTTGAAATGAGAGTAGAATATGTAACTATAGCTGTAGAATAAATTAAGAGATCTTCGGATTTAATCAATGTAGATTAAAATGACAAGAAAATTTAAAGGATGATTGGGTTTTTTGTTTGTTTTTTTTAGAAAAATAAATCTTTTATGATGTTTGCTACGTCCTCTGCTCAATGTTATTAGAAGACGGAAATGTGATGACAAAAATTATCCTCATCATTATATTTGTTAGAAAACTTAATCGCAACACCTCTATAATTGATCCATCGCAACGCCTCAATAGGTTGTAATCGTTTATCGATTTAGGGAACTGTACGAAATCGCGTATCATTTTCCTCCTCTATTTCCACAACAAACGCAACAACGTATGAAATGCGCTGGCAAACAACACTACCAGATATGTAGAACGCGATTTTCCCCTTGGCCAAGTGTCTTTTCATCCACAGAAGGAAAGGAATGGAAATTAGTTGATTGAAAGTAGATTGCGACCGGGCGAGAGAGGAGTGTGGCGGAGCGAAAGGCCGACAATGACTCGTCACGGTGACAACAAACAGCTGATATCAACACAATCAGCTGGTACCGACACAATCACCTGATCAAAACAACCGATTGACATTTAGCGGGAAAGAGGACCCTTGCAGAACACCAAGGCCGCATAAACGGTCGTGCACTTGGAGGACAACACGAGTAATTTCCATGCAGTTAATCCTATAACATTTTTCAATAAATTTCAGAGCCAAGGGAAGATTGTTATATTAAATAACCTTTTGCACTCCTTTGTTTTTAATGTGATTCTTTGAATGTGACACCAATTTACCTCAAACTAATTTTAATTCTGCCATAGTGTTCGTGCTGGATGACGCACATAAAAAGTTACTTTTAAGTCGGCGAGTTAGGTATAAATTGTCAGCAGATGATCAGGAAAAATGTGAAAATAATGTAAAGATTGTGCTTTGCACCATTTTATAAAATATTGTGCACTGTACCAGTATCGTTTGAAAGATAAAATATGACAATTGAACTTAGACGTTCTTTCTACTTCCATTTTAGTTTTAAATATAATAAAATACATCACTATTCTTGCATGGGTATCCTTGGCAAAACTTTCAAATTTTTTTTACTAAAAAAGGTAAAAAGTCACCAGAGCCTTACACCTACCTGTTATTTTCAATCGCAGGCGTTTGTTCGCTTTCAACCATCGCTTTTGTCCACACTGCCCTTAAGAATGGCACGAACGAGCTTCTGCGCGTAGGATAACAGTTTTCTATGCAGATTACATAAGCGCTCGGACAATGGCCCGGCCGTGGAGAATGATAACTGACAGTCGGGCAAAAACCGACCAGTTAGCCAACGGTGACCTTACCCTGCTTTCCCTGCGCCGCAGACCGCGGGCCATGTGGGTGACCCCAGGAGAGAGGAGCACGGAGATCAGGTGGAGCTGGTACGTGATCCGATGCCATCGCGGCCTTGGCGTCTGCTAGGAGTCCATCAACATCACCCTGCTCAAGTCATTAGAGATGGTTCAAGGCGATCTACTTATTTAGATCATTAGTTAGACCACTAATTGTGAAACTGAAATATGTCAGTATCCTTCTAATCAACGTGCATACAATTGTCCGAGTTTAAGGAAAGATTATAGGCCTGCAGATCTCGATTTCGATTAAGTATTCTAAAAGGTTGCCCTTAAATCGGTTAACACAAATAAAACAAAACTATAATTCACCAGTCATTTTCATTATGTCTTTTTATTCTATAATTCTATTATTTATGATAAGCTTCATATTTTACCATTCCTATAAACATATAAAGAATAGAATTATTTAATATCTCAATTATTAAATTATTTAATTGAATAGCAGGGAAGATCTCCCTGGTGTATTTTTGCGAGATGTCAGGAAGGAAATAGTTTAACGTCTCGTTCAAATTATAATTTTTGTAATGTTACATCATTAAAATTTTATCTTTAGTACCTTCACAAAGATGTGATAGGCCCAGCAAGTTACGAGAAGAGACCTGGCAACAATGCATTTAAATATGAGCTCTTCTACTAACTCGCTGACCTGTTTAATAATTTCTGTTTCTTTCCTTCCCAGGCAAGGATTAAGGAACATACATTCATTAATCCCTCAGCAGAGTTAAAATGGGTATTCAAGATGATTTGTAATCTAATGATGTATGATGGTAATCAATTTCAGAGAAAAATCACTTTCATTTCCATTAAAATCTTGTATACTGGCAGATCGTCCATATGACTTGCACGGACTGTTCCCACCCAGCAACGAGTCACGAGGTAACACACAACACCATTGACGAGGTTTTTGGCAAGGTTCATTAGGCCATTTCGGGGAACTGGTGACGTTTGAATCTCCAAGAACACTTAGATCTGTGAGTTTCGTCAGCTGCAAGCAAATAACTTACAGCGTGGACCGGCTCGCGTGCTCCCACCGTCCCGGCACCTCCCTCCTACAAGCAGGAGCTGAAGTAGCTCGATCTGCACCGGATCCGGATGTTGGACGATGTTTCCGGATGTCCGATTGTGCAACCCGATCACTCGTGCTCCGGATGACATAAGTGAGAAAGCCATCCGGTCCGGTCCAGATCCGGCGGTCACTAGGTCGAGTCAAGGACGCTGCTGCTGGACTTGCACGACCAACCGACGGCTATTTTTAGCCTCTCCATATATTCGCAACTTGTATGTACTGAGGAGTTTCCTCGAGTACACTGGTGTATTTTTGCGAGATAACGTTGAAAGTGAGGGACAACTTTCACTCATCTATACCTTGTTAAATGTGAATAGTAGTGGAGTCCTTATAACTGGTGTTGAGTCCAAGAATAAATTATTAGTATGTAACCAGTTAATTCTTGAGGAAGTGTGTGATTGTTTCGTTGCGAGGAAGCTTGTTGGATCCATACTACGTGTAGGCCTATTATGTTATATTGGTTACTTACCTGATTATATCAGTTTAGCTTTAGCTTGACCAACATCTAACCAACATAAAAGTGTAAAGATAAATGGAAAATAATGGAATTAAAATTTAACTGAAAATGAATGACTCATTTAACTCGTTGTATCAGTTTAATGTGTGACATTTAGAGTTACAAATCATTCTTTTTCTCATTTTCACTTCCGATATTGAAATAGTGATAAAAACGTAGAATAAAGGCACGTTGAATGATATAAATAAAATAATTAACAAACTAACACGTATAGTTTCTACTTTTTTGCTACCGTACTTTTGGTTTTACAAAGCCTTATACTTTCATTTTGTAATTAAAGTCAACGTTTTACGAACAGGTTCATAAGTCTATCTGCTCACGTTCATGATTGACTCATTACCATTACCATGTTAGAGACGAGAGGTCATGCACCCTATAAAATCCATTCATACCGAAGCTCAATTCAACTCTCCAGT
Organism: Neoaliturus tenellus; assembly: GCA_030545055.2. NCBI lineage: Eukaryota > Metazoa > Arthropoda > Insecta > Hemiptera > Cicadellidae > Neoaliturus > Neoaliturus tenellus. The sequence goes on along the minus strand of CM061533.1, from coordinate 71,888,865 downwards.
AATATAACTAACTTTACTTTAAGGCTGCGGTCTACCCCAGCCAAAACAACAACAATGCCGAATGCCGCCTCGCGGCCGTAGCGCTAGGCGAGTTTGATGGCTGCAGAGGTTTACGGGGATCGTGTTTTAAAATTAACCAATTAAGATAGAGATTGGCTGTTAACTTTTTCTAAAAGTAGAAAAAAGTATCTAGTCGGCTATCTTTTTAGAATTTTTAAATAAAATTTCTAATTTCAGTAATGACTGTCTAAAATCATCTGTTTTTTAGTTTTGTAAATGCAGAGGTTTACGGGGATCGTGTTTTAAAACTAACCTCTTAAGATAGAGATTGGCTGTTAACTTTTTTTTAAAGTAGAAAAAAGGATCTAGTCGGCTATCTTTTTAGAATTTTAAAATAAAATTTCTGATTTCAGTTATAACTGTCTAAAATCATCTGTTTTTCTCGATTTTTAACTGAAGTTTTCTATTGGTTTTAATGAACTAATTACAAAAGTGTAACAGAGGAAAATTAGTACCGTTATTCTTCTTTGATATGACACCTTATTTATAGCTCTAGGCATCATTTGTCAGAAGATAGCACGATTCTAAAAAAAACCCTTGCATTCGGGTGAGCGCCAGGGGTAGAAAGGATCCGGGCAACGCCTGGCGCGCACCCAAATGCAAGGGTTTTTTTTAGAATCTTCTGCCAAATGAAGCCTAGAGCTATAAATAATGTGTCATATTAAAGAAGAATAACGTTACTAATTTTCCTCTGTTACACTTTTGTAATTAGTTCGCCTCCTCACGTGAGTTCTTTGTGGTGCGATCTTCTGGTTTCATCTACTATTGGTTGTGCATCAATACACTTCTATAGCGCTTTACAACTATTGTTTTCAAAATCAAAAAGAGGAACAAAGTGATGGACATTAGGACCTTCAACATATAAGTCTCTGGATGAACATGGGCCTTTAAATATCAGCACATAAAACATCATCTGACATGGATTTGGTGGACAGAAAACTAAATGGAACCAAGCGAATGTAGAAACGCAGTACCAGAATTTTTAACACATTTGTCTAAACTTTTAGACGAATGTTTAATGTTTTACAATAAATATTTTAGTTCTATATTTGTAAATACACTATATATTATAAGAATGTGCCCAAAAAATCACAGTTTCTTTACAGTCTAGACGTCTACCTAATTAAGGTCAACAGAATGAGAATGTAGCAGAAAGGTTAGGCTTATCTCAAAATAACTGGGAACTCTCAACTCTCCAGAACCTCTCTACTAGTCAGATAACCTAATCCTAATCGTATGGGCGCTCGGTTAACAGCTCTGTTAGGCAAAATATTAAAAACACAATAAAATATACTTAGAACTCTTTTTCTTGATTCATGGGAAATATTAAAGATTTTAATTTAGCGGATACAATTTTCTGTTTCGGCATTAATAAACTTATTTGAATAGTGCAAAGCAGTAAATGCACTAAATAAGTCAGTAGGGTTTGAGTGGCTGTAAAGGACTGTTGGAGCCAAATTTATACCTTTGTTTATAAATTTTGTTGACAAAGCGTTCATACTAATTTCGAGATTTTTATGAGGAGCTTTGTGGATAGGTAGTATAAAGAGCGCCATAGATATCAAACGAGGAATTCTGAGTGACGCTAAATAGTTTGGATTGGCCTCCAAGACATGATTTTGTTGAACAGAGGGTCTTCTGCGTCATTATCCCAGAAGACCATATGATTAAATAGCTTTTTACTGCGTTTGTAAAGTGAAATGACATAACTTTCAAGTTGGAGGGTAAAGTTTAAAAAGTTGCCTGGTCTCGCAACAAAATACGAAAATGTCGTAAGAGGCATAAATAGGTATGAACTTAAATATTTGCCCATGTCCAAACTAAGCCATTGTGCGATTTATAACTATGGGTACACTAGAATTAGACCTATATAATTTTACTACATTACCTATAATAAACTAAACTGTTAGTAGTCTAGATAATTTTTACTGCAGTAGTTCCAGAATACATCAATGCAAGTTTTATCTAAAGTGATACAAAGACTTCAATGTGGGGTCCGACTTCTGAAATACCGGGTGTCCATAAAGTCTTGCCCTGATTTCATAGCTTTGCTGTACGGGCACCATTATAGCAACTCGCACCTTACGTTTCTTGTTTTCAAGAAATTTAATCTAGTTTTTTCTCATCAATTTGTTAACGCATAAATTCAGGTAATTGACTACAATTCATTTTAATTAAAATGCACAACAAAAGCAAATCGTGGTGGCCCACGATTGTTCGAGGTGACTAAATTGTCACCTCGTTCACCATGCTTGACCTCTCTGGATTTCTTTATGTCCTCTGATTTGTTGAAGATTTGGTTTATTCTTCCCTAGGTCTTCATTTAGAAACTCTAAAAGACAAAATAATAAATAAAGTGACCCCCGTTAGTCAGGAAATGTTATCTGAAACCGATAAATGGATGTTAATAAAAAACTAACATAAAAGTCACCTAAACGATTTACAGGCTACCCAAGGCCCACACATTGAAGTGTATCGAGTTTGTACTTAGCCGTAAAAAACTTAAGAAGTTAGTTACTGAAGATAAAACTTTATCTTACCACAAACTGTATTCATACTATACAGTTTCTTTACCAGGGCAAGACTTTATGGACACCTGGTATAACAGTTAAATGTATTAACCATTTAAATATAATGTTGTACTACGAAAATTGGCGGGAAGCATGCTGGGCGACTAGACAAGCGTGTTGCTCGCTCCCGGATTATTACATTTTGTGCGGGTTATATTACATATAAAGTTTTAACGAGTGCATAAGAAGTTTATTCTGGGAGTTCTTTATCTGTACAGTGTTGGTTTTATGCACAATATCTTCAAAGTCGCTCGCAATTACTCTTTAATTACTGCACCTGCAGTTTTGAGGTTATCCGAGGCGGGCACCGGCGCTGGTGGTTGTTTCAAGTTCAAGGTTATCTGCCGTTAATAAATAAATCATTCAAGGACGACATAAATAAATCATTTGATATGTGCTTTAGTCAAATTAAGGAATGTAAGGACATAAGCAGTGCAAATTCAACAGCAATATCTAAATGTTTAGTCAGTGTTGATAATCTAGAGAGTGAAAATAAGGCCTTGAAAAATCGTGTCTCTGAGCTAGGCAAAAAGCTGGCTGCTGCTGAACAATACTCGAGAAGCAATTGTTTGGAGATTTCTGGAGTTCCGGAACAAAGTAATGAAAATTTAATTTCGGTCATACATCAGATAGCTGCAGTGCTCAATTTCCGGTTTGATGAGTCGATGGTGGATGCTGCTCATAGACTCGCTAAAAATAAAAACAAGCCTACGGAGCCTCGAGGGATTATTATTAAATTCTGCCGGAGAAGTGACATGGAGGAGATGCGGAGGCGATCACTCGTGAAGAGACCTTTCCTGGCTTCGGAGCTCGGCTACAGCAGCGAGGGGAGAATATATATAAACTCGCCTACGGCTCGATGGGGGCTCCGCCCCCATGCCCCCTTACGGGGTTACCCCGAATTTATTGATTGCTCTAAGTCTTAAGTACTGAACAGGCTAGTTGCGGCCTTCACCCCTACGCTATCCTCGTCTTCGCTGACTTGGTTTAATTAGAAAGTCTAAATCATTTAAGATATTCTCTTGATATTTAAAGTTTAAATTGACACTTTTGACTTCATATTGTTTGACATGTTTCCGGATCAATTATAGACTTTATAAAAGGTTAAATTACCTGGTTTGTCCGCCGTTTGATCCGACTTGTCCACAGTTTGGATGACGCGTTTCGGCAGGTTAAACTGCCATCTTTAGATCGAAGAACTTAAAAATCTTGCCTATAGTAGGTGTGTCAAAAGTTAATAATTGTACATAGAATCACAAACACTTAAACATTTACACGTGCACCTTCCACCCGTCCTGTCCGTGCTCGTGTCAAACAGTAGGCCTACTCCGTTCCGCTATGTCCGTGTTCTCGTGTAAATGTTTAAGTGTTTGTGATTCTATGTACAATTATTTTAAACTTTTGACACACCTACTATAGGCAAGATTTTTAAGTTCTTGGATCTGAAGATGGCAGTTTAACCTGCCGAAACGCGTCATCCAAACTGTGGGCAAGTCGGATCAAACTGCGGACTAACCAGGTAATTTAACCTTTTTTTAAATGATAATTTTGTTTTATATTTTATATGAAAAGCTCAGGGTATGTGTGTGTAGCTGAAGTTCGGGCATCTATGTGCCATAAAAGTAAACGAAAAGTATTCAAATAGATCAATTTTGGTGAAAGAAATTCGATTTTATGAAAGTACGCCCCTTTTTGAGGGTGAAGGGGGCTAGATATGCCAAAGTGTCACGGGACAAAACTTGTAGGACGTCTATAATGTAATATAGTATTAGCAAAACATATATCGATGTAGCGGTATATTTACCAGGTTAAAGTGAATTACAAACACTTTATATTAAAAACATGTTAAGAATTTTGTGATTTTACAATTTTTGGACTAAACTTCGATAGAAATTGGAAAATAGCTACTACTATAGAAAGAACCTGTTGAGGTCATAATAGAAATAGAAATTCATGCATATATGTTGCATATTAGTAAAGAAAAATATCAAAATAGCGCAATTTTTTCGAAGAATTTTAGAAATTTTGTAAGTACGCCCATTTTTTAAGGGTGAAGGGAGTGAGATACGGCAAAGTTTCACCGGAATAAACTTGTAGAGCGTCTATAAACGAATATAATAAGTGGAAAACGTATAACGAAATGGTAATACATTTAACGGGTTAAAGTGAATTAAAAACACTTTACATGAAAATTTTAAGGAATTTGTAGTTTTACACTTTTTTCTACTAAAATTTGATTGAAATTGGCAAATAACTACTACTATAGAAATAACTGTTTGAGATCATAATATGTACAGAATTACATGAATCCATGTGTCATAATAGTAAATAAAAAAAAATCAAAATATCTAAATTTTGGTGAACAAATTAGAAATTTTGAAAGTACACTGCTTTTTAAGGGCGAAGGGGGTGAGATACGGCAAAATTTCAAATTACTAAACTTGTACACCGTCTAAAATAGAATACAATAATGGAAAAACATAAATCAACATTGCTCTATAATTTACCAGATTAAATCAAACACTATACATGAACATTTTTTAAGAATTTTGTGTTTTTACGATTGTATTGGACTAAACTTAGATTGAAATCCTCCAATGAATGCTTCTATAGTTAGACCAATATTAGGGCATAATATTTACAAAATTTCTGACACCCATGTACTATAATAGTAAATAAAAAGTATTAAAATAGCGCAATTTTTTGAAGAATTTAGAAATTTTGGAAGTACGCCCCTTTTTGGGGGTGAAGGGGATGAGATACGGTAAAATGTCACAGGACCTAACTTGTAGAAAGTTTAATTCCCAACTAACGATTTTCCCTCAGATTTGAGCTAGGACCTCTCGTTCAAAAGTTATAGCCAAAATAGAAAACCCTTACATATTCAGATTACTCATGTCATCCCCTTTTAATTTAAAATCGTAGTTCATCCAATTCAGTACCGTAGTAGTCTCAAATCTATGAAAGGCCTAACCGTTTAGCCGCTACAGTTGAAATATACTAAAATTACGATTTCTCTAGTTGGCCAAAAGCCACTGCTTATTTATCACAAAACTGGGAAAAAGTAAAAAATGTATTTTGAGAGTAAACGGAAAGAGATACGGCAAAGTATGTTAGAATCAAAATTGTAGATATTAAAAAGACCTATAAAAGTTGTCATTTAAACATTTTTGTAGGACAAACCATTTAGTCACTAGGGCCCTAAATCTAAATATAAATTTCACAAAAATCAGTTTGGAGGGTTAACGGTGCGATGTACGACAAAAAGTCAAAGGACCAAAATTGTAGATCATCCAATTCCCTATCGTAATATGCTCTCATATTTCAGATAAGACTAACCGTTAGGCCACTAGAGCTGAAAAACTAAAATTACGATTTCTCTAGTGGACCAGAACCGGTGTTTTCCCACTACTTACGTTAACAAAATCTTGAAAAAGTGAAAAATGAATTTTGTGAGTAAACGAGTAGAGATACGGCAAAATATATAGGGATAAAAATTGTAGATATTAAAAAGATCTATCGAAATAAACCTTAAAAAAGTTTTTACGACCATCGGTTTAGTCACTAGAGCCCGAAAACCAAAAACGGCATTTCATTAAAAACGCTCTGGAGGCTTAACGGTGCGAGATACGATAAAAAGTCAAAGGACCGAAATTGTAGAAAATTGAATTCCCTATCGTAATATTGTTCTCAGAATTTAGATAGGACTAAGCGTTTGGCCGCTAGAGGGAAAAAAGTAAAATTACAATTTCAGAAATCCGCCATTTTGAATTTTTTTAGTAGGTTAAAACTAAAAGTTTGCAAGTTTAAGATTTTACACTTAGCATTGACCGTTCAGGCTAGACGTATGCCAAATTTCAAGTCTCTAGCTTTAATGGTTACGTCAAAAGTTCGTATCCCATATAAGTGAGTGAGTGAGTGAGTGAGTCAGTTACACATGGGGCTGTATATATTATAGACTTATCACTCACCAAGGAGTCGCGGGTGCTGTGGGCGGAGGTGCGAAATTTCAAGAGCCGCAACAACTACAAGTTCGCATGGATCACCAGCGCGGGCAAGATGTTCCTTTGGAAGGATCAGGGGCATGCAGCTGTTTTGATAAGTGACAAATCTGATCTTGATAGGCTTGTGTAAATGTATATCAGCAAATTTCGTCAGGTATTTATTATGTTTTGCATGTTTACTATAGGCTATATTATTATTATTATAACTGCACAAAAATAAACATCACACAATTGTAATAATTTATTTGTTATTGGGCATGTTTATAGGCTATTCACTTATAAATTTCATTAATTGGTTGCCATTGCATAATATTTGGAAAGGTTTAAGATGCTTAGAATATGCATGGTGTTTATCTTGTCTGCATTTAGCTATTAATTTTTTTTTTCTTGCAAGTTCTTTTATTGTTTTAGAAGTGTTTTTGCTCGGTACATTATTTATTTGCATATATTTATTTACTGTTAGGCCTATTTATTGTTATCTAGTTTTAAAACATGGTATTTAATAATATAGTTAATATTTATTATCAAAATGTACGTGGTCTGAGATAAAAAACCATTCCTTTTAGATTGGGTATTTTGGAATGCAATTGGGACATAATTGTATTAACTGAAACATGGCTCAATGATTCAGTTTTCAACTCAGAGTTGTTTACTGATAAGTACCTGGTGCACCGCCATGACAGATGCCAGCTGAGGACTGGAATGTCCAGGGGAGGGGGGGTTTTGATTGCTGTGTCTTCACATATTAAATCCCGTAGATTACAGTTACTTGAAACAGAAGGTGAAAATATTTGGCTTAAGTTGGAATTTCCTAATAAAAAACCATTAATTATCTCTACAGTTTATTTCCAGCCAAACTGTCCAATAGCAGAATACAATAATTATTTTGAAAAACTTGATTTATTTACTTTTAGGAATGAACAAATTTTAATATTAGGAGATTTTAACTTACCTATTACGGGGAAAACCTGTGATCTAGCTTTAAATGGTGAAATTTGCAAAAATTATTATTTTTTATGAAGTCGCATAGTTTAACTTTATATAATGATGTGAAAAATATAAATGGAAAAACATTAGATTTAGTCTTGTCAGATATTGATAACCTGCATGTTTGTGAAGATGTGTGTTCTTTAGTTAAAATTGATAATCATCATCCTCCTCTGGATATATCTTTTGAAATATCTACATCTGTGGTAAATGATCTTAGCTCTCAAGGTTATTTTCATAATTATAAGAAAGCAGATTTTTTGTGCATGTATAACTGTTTTAAAAATTTGTCTTGGGTAAACCTTTTTACTATTAGGAATGTGAATGAGGCTGTTGATTATTTCTATTATAATGTTAATAATGTCATTGAAACATCTGTACCTAAATCAAAAAAGTTTAAGTCGAAGTTTCCTTCATGGTTTCATAAGGATTTAATGTTTTTAATAAAAAAGAAAGAAAAAGTATTGCGAAAGTACAAAAAATACAAATTTCCACAGTTGTTAAATGATTACAAGGATTTGCGTAGGCAAATAAAAAAAGAAATAAAAATAGCTTTTAATAATCATGTAAATATTATCGAAAATAGATGTAATTTAGATCCTAAGTCGTTTTGGAGGGAAATGAACAAGTTAAAAAATGCCAATAACATACCATCTGTGATGACCATTGATGGTAATGAGATGGAGGGGGGAGACAGTATAGCAGACGGGTTTGCTAAGTATTTTAGTTCTGTATATGAGCCTTGCCACCTTGATAGCACAGAAATGTCCAGTGAAGCGCTCCGCTCGCCGGTGATGGCTGGCGTCCCCACCATGACTCTTGATTCCGTGACTCATTCAGAGGTATTGGTGGCTTTGCGCAAGTTAAAGCCAAAAAGATCTGTTGGACCCGATGGCATTCCCCCTTATATTTTCAAAGCTTGTGCAGATTATTTTGTTACACCTTTGCTCTATATTTTTAATCTTTCTATTAGCAATTCACAGTTTCCGGAGGTTTGGAAGAGAGCAAAGGTCGTGCCTATCTTCAAAAAGGGTCAAAGATCAGATGTGAAAAATTACAGACCAGTTGCAATTTTGAGCTCTCCAGTAAAGGACCTGTGCTTTCGTTTTGTGTCAGAGAGATAGCTTTACCTCAGTGAGTAATAAACTGCTAATAATATAATTGCAAAATACTCACATATTTTTTAATGCAAACCATTTCACTGATTGATGATACTATGTTTCTTGTTTTTTCATGATAATATGCAAATTTGTTTAAAATCTAAAACTCGTCACTTATTGATACTTGCTTACTACTTGTTGTCGTCTGCATCTGTCTAGTGAAGACTCCCGCTCCTTTTTTTTCTCCTCCACAGCCTTCTGAATATGACAGTAACTTATGCAAGTAGCATATACGTACTATATTTTCTACCAGCCCAAGCTAGTGGTTGTTAATAGTGGATCGAAGAGTAACAAAGTTTGCACTTAGAGGTTTTAACCTTCTGTTACTGATTTGTTTTTTGAGTGACCATGTCATTTATTATATCCCAAGAGGTATGTCCCTTATGCGTGAAATTGGTTGGTAACAACGAAAGGAAACTGCAATGTAAAGCAACATGCAACCGCTGGTTTCACAAGGACTGCCTTTCAATGTCAACATCGGTTTATAACTCATATGCGAATGATGATACTAAGAAGTGGGAGTGCTGCAGAGAAGACTGTGGTAAATCCAACTTCTGCAATGATCTTAACACTAAACTGGATACTATACTCAATAAGCTGTCCACTTTGGCAACTAAAGAGGAGCTTGGCACTATAAAAGATGGGATCGCGGATTTGAGGAATGACTTAGTAACAGTAGTGGACAAAGTTAACGGTTTTGAAACACGTTTAACTGAAGTTGAAATTAAGGTGGATCAACTTAAAGCCATCAAGCCTGATAGTTCTTTGACAAATGTTGAGGATGTTGTAATTGAATGCAAGGAGAGATCTCGTCGAGCGAAAAATGTCCTTATTTATAACTATACAGAATCTGAAGCTTCTTCCTCGTCAGCTACATCTAAAGCTCATGATGCGGCTGTTGTTAAAGCGCTTTTACAACACACTCAGTCCAAAGTGTCTGTGGACAATGTTCGCTTCTATAGAGTTGGTAAAAACAGATCTCAGGAAAAGCCTCGCCCCTTGATCCTTTGCATGCCTTCTGAGGAAGCTGCTATAGAGATTTTCAAGAACTTTCGGGAAGATAACGCCTCAGCGCCCTTAACCGGCATCTCACTTTCCCATGACCGGACCCCTCGTGAACGTGAATATATGGATAAACTTAGACACCAACTCAAGGCCCGCCAAGATGCAGGTGAAGACAATATAACGATTAGGTTTAAGAATGGCACTCCTGTAATCGTCCAAAAAAACTGAGTATGTCTCGCCGATGTCCAGAGTATTCACTGAACTTGTACTTCCAAAACGTTAATGGACTTCGGACAAGACTTAACGATCTCGACATTTCTCTATCATGCTGCCCTTATGATATATTATTCTTTTGTGAAACCAACTTGGGTCCTGATATTGCCAATAATGAACTTAATTCCAGCTCATGTTTCACCGTGCATAGATGTGATAGATCATTATCTACTAGTTGTAAAAAGTCAGGTGGTGGCGTTCTAATTGCCATTCGTAAAGACCTGAGTTGTAACCGGTATAATATCACCTCTAACATTGAGTGCATATTTCTCCTCTTAAACCTGGGCTCAAATAAGAAAATTCTCTTGGGCTGTGTCTACCTTCCCCCAAATAGTCCAATCATGCTGTGTGAGACCTTTAAGGACTCGGTGGATGAGGCTATTGGAAACACAGAACCAGACTCTGTAATCATCTTTGGTGACTTCAATATTCCTCTGTTTGACCTGATCCCGAATCAGTTCAACGTCTCCCAAGCTACTGCCTGTCTCAACGATTTGTCTGCCTTCCATAACCTCCACCAAGTTAACCACGTAAGAAACTCCAGGGGCGTGACGCTGGATTTGATCTTCTCGTCTTTTGGCAACATGGAAGTGAGCACGGCAGATGAGATAGTTGTTCCTCAGGACTTTCATCACCCACCTCTCTCATCCACCCTTTGTATTATGAGTCCTGTTGCTGCTTCTGGCTCGTTTTCTGCTTGCAATCTCAGAAAGTGTGACCTAGCAGCAGTGTTCGACACCTTAGCCAAAACTGATCTTGATTTTGTTTATAATGATTCTTTAGTAAATGACAAGTTCGACAAACTCATTGGAATGCTGGGTGACTACTCCACTAAGTTCAGTCCTATCAAACGCTACGGCTGCCGTCGTTTTCCGTTTTGGTTCTCCAAGGAACTGATTAGACTGATCTTCGAGAAGAAAATTGTTCACAAACTATACAAACAGAGACTGGATCGGGCGTTGTTCCTTCGTTTCACCCAGCTTAGAAATATATGCAAGATACTCTCAAAGGCGTGCTATAATAGCTATGTGGCATCTGTGGAATCAACAATCCCTTCCAACACCAAAGCTTTTTGGTCGTTTGTTAAAGCCAAGAAAAGGAATGACACAATGCCATCTGTTGTCCACCTTGATTCTCAGACTGCAAGTAACGCCAAAGAGAAGAGTGAGCTCTTTGCCTCTTACTTCAGCTCGAACTTCTCCTCCACTTGTTTAGTTGCACCTGCCTTCGATTTTGGCAATGCTGGTCATCTGGGACTCATTCGTCTGTCTACTCAGGAGGTCAGAGCGGAGCTAGAAAACCTTGATACAACTAAAGGCGCTGGCATAGACAACATTCCTCCTTCGGTGCTGAGATATTGCCATGAACTCCTGATTGAGCCTTTAACTTATTTGTTCAACGAGTCATTGATGAACGGGATGTTCCCGAATTCTCTTAAAGAAGGCTATATTATTCCCATTCCAAAGACAGGTGACTCTCACGACGTCAAGAATTACCGTCCGATAACGATTCTTTCTGCGGTCGGCAAGATTTTTGAGAGACTGGTGGTGAATAGGCTGAGGCCTCTGATTGCTAACATCACTTGTGATTCTCAGCATGGCTTCATTTCAGGTAAATCGACTTATCTTCATTTAGAGCCAATAGACAGGTAGATGCTATCTTTATTGACATGGCTAAGGCTTTCGATAAGGTTGACCACGCCATCCTTGTCTCCAAACTTAAAGGATTTGGCATTTTAAACCCACTCTTGTCCTGGCTGGAAGATTATTTGTCCAACAGAAGATTGGTTGTCAAAATTGATAATAGAATCTCTTCTACATTTATCCAATCTTCCGGGGTCCCACAAGGCTCAATTTTAGGCCCTTACCTGTTTACATTGTTCATCAACGATCTTGTGGACACTACCTTCGTTGAGACATTAATGTTTGCTGATGATGTCAAGCTTTTTGTTGAAATCAGTAGCCCTGAAGATTCCGAACGTCTCCAGCGAAGCCTTGATGAGATTGCACTCTGGTGCTGCAAGAACAATATGTCTCTTAACCCTAAGAAGTGCTCTGTAATAAGCTTTTGCAGGAGGAAGCACCAGCAATCATTTGACTACTTCATCATGGACGAATGTGTCCCCAGAGCTAGCGTGGTGAAAGACTTAGGAGTGCTATTGTCCAGCGATATGTCATTTAATGCTCATTTGGACATGATATGTAAGAAGGCTAACCAGAACCTTGGATTCATCACCAGATCTACACGAGGTATGAAAAACACTATTGCCCTTCGAACTCTCTACTTCAGTTTGGTTAGACAGCTTCTCGAGTATGCATCCCCCATTTGGTCTCCATTTACTCAATGTGCCAAGGACAGGTTGGAAGCCCTTCAACGCAGATTTGTCCGTCTTGTTGGCCTGAGGAGTGGCTACGAATTTCGGGAGATTCCAGTTGGCACCCTAGCAAATGACCTACGGCTTCACCCTCTGGAGGTCAGAAGATCTGTCGCTGATGTTGTGTTCCTAGTCAAGCTCTTAAAAGGGCACATTACGAGTCCAGAATTGCTGGCTGAAATTGACATCAGAGTCCCTTCATCTCGCACCAGATCCCAAGAATTATTCCACCGCCGACATCACTCTACTGTTTTTGACTTCAATTCTCCATTGGCCCGTCTCACAAGACTTGGTAATCGTGTTTCAAGTGATGTAGACATCTTCGTTGATAGTGTGCCCGTAATCCGACGACGCTCACTGGTCACTCTCCTTCAAGTTTGATCTGATTCGTGGCCACAGTTCTTCGGCCTACTAATCTGTGAATGCTCGTGCTCTTGGTGGCGCCATTAATGGGCCACACCTCGCTTGTGTTGGTGCATGTCTGTTTTTGGTGAGTAGTGTCAAATTGTTGGTGCTGGCTCAGTTCAAGGCCACCTGAGGGATGACGTCATCGAGGTCAATGACCTCACCGATGACGTCATCGATGACGTCATCGATTGCGTCATCGATGACGTTATCACTAATGACGTCATTTCTATGACGTCACACCCATGACGTCACAGAAATGACGTGCTGATGACGTCATCACCCCTTACGTCATCAAAATGACGTCACCGACGCCACTGAGGTCAAGGTCACGCCGAAACTTAAAATTTTTTGGCACTTTTGCCGTTTCTCGCACTACGCTCCGAGTTTCAGTCAGAGTCCCCGTGACCTTGACCACTTGGAGCGAATTTTCGACGAGAAACGGCAAAAGTGCCAAGTTAAACTCGAGTTTCTGACATAACCCTGCCTAAATGGGCAATCGGTTATTCCTCAGGTGACCTTGAACCAGCACAACACCAACAATTTGATATTACTGTGACCTTGAAAACCTAACAACGGAGCGCCGACACCGATGCGCACCCCACGACAGCCACCGAGTGACTGACTGTCAGGCTCTGTGTATGCTAGGTATATCGGCTTGAGAGACTAAGACTCTAAACTGTCAGGAATGGGAGTAACTAACTGAATTTTGCAAGGAAAAGTCATTTCATCCAATATTTTAAACAAATCCTCATCAGTAAAACTGACATTAGTCTGTTTTGTATAAAACTTAGGGTGTCCGCGCAACAGTTTGTGCCACTTAGCTAAAGTTGAAACTCTCTTAACTTTGAGTGGTGGACAGTGAGCAACTAATAAAGTCTTAACACGGCTAAGTTTCTTACCTAAAGTGTCCTGCGACATGGCTTCACCTCACAAAAGTCCGCACAATACTGAGAGACTGCTTGTAGCGCATGAGTCAAGGGAAAAGAGGTGGGGGAAACAGCAGGAGTGGGGGAAGGTCACAGTGGCGGGGGAAGGTGAGGTGGTACGCTGGAGTATCGCATCACTTCACCATGAGCTGTCCTATAGTCAACACACTGTTCTCTTGGCCGGAGTTGGCACTAGAAGAAACATTCCTGTACAGCTTAGGCTGTGAGAGCCGTGGAAGCAAAGTCAAAGTGGAAATTGTGTTAAACTCCAAGATGAAGAGTCTCCTAAATAAACTAATTGTATCCTTGCAATCTCCTATAACTTTAGAGAAATACCACTTTATTAAGCGACACCTTATACTTTGGCAAAACGAAGCGGAAATGGAAAAGATTACAGTAAAATTAATTTAACTTAAAACCTGGACTGGACACTCATGGCGACACCACGTGGCGTGCAAACGCCACCCTAAACATTACAAGTTAGGTTATTGAGCACCTCTGGTACGATAACTGATGTGCTAGAGTTAAAGTGTGATGACCTTGAGTCAAAACACTGAAATACTACAAGTCGATATCGTCCCAGAGTTAAAGTGTAGTGACCTACATTCAGAACTTGTAAAATTACTTACATATAGAGAGCTAGAGAACAGCGAGACGCACCACATGGAAGCCGGAGACATACTGGCAAAGCGGTGTTGTGCAGCCTAGGGACCCAGTTGTGGTGGGGGTATAGCCAACACTTAGAGTACAAGTGTTGTGGGTGACCTTGACCCACTAAACTTACCTGACCCCCCCCCCCCCCCCGCAAAAAGTGCGAACCCCCCCCCCCCCGCAAAAAGTGCGAACCCCCCCCCCCCCCGCAAAAAGTGCGAACACCCCCCCCCCCGCAAAAAGTGCGAACCCCCCCCACCCCCACCCCCTCCCCCACCCCTGATATCCTGGGCGTGGCAGCCCCGGTGGGGATATAAGGGGGTCCGGCCAGAGCCGGCTCGCAGTCCGCTCCCGCGCGTTGAACGTGAACGACCGGGACGGACCGCCATAGGCATCACTAAACATTGAATGGCGCCTTCAGTGTTTAGCGAAGTCTACTCTAACTTTAAGACTTGTATTAGTTGTAAGATATTGCGCTTGCGTTTGGGTATTGCGAATTGTTTTATATGAGAGTGTTTTACTTGTACCCTATGTCTCCTGTGTCTTTTATCCTTTGTGTCTTGTTTGTTATATGTGTTTAATGTGTATGTGCTTGTTCCAGCATTGACTACGTTGAGCTCAATTGTGTGTTGTAAGTGTGTTATATGTTTCTAAAGTGTATACGCTTGTTTTAGCAATCCCCCCTTGAGCTTTTTTCAATGCTCAAAGTAAATTGTAAAGTCAGGGAACGGGAGTAGGCCCCCGTGTAAAGCCACTTTTAATAATTGGTAGGCTCCTTGCCAGGCATGCAAAAGGTTGCGGATGGCATTTGGGGAGCATGTCCGTTTGTAAGCTGGCAAGCAAAAGGTTGTGGCGGCCTCTGCACTCGGACCGAGGACGTAAGCCATTAGGGTGTCCTCAGTATGTTTCCCTTCTGGAAACTCAAAATTATGTAAATGAATCTTTGTTAGCTATTTGTGTTTTTAGTCCCCAAGGCCCCCGAACATTCGTGGTTCGCCATGGATGTACGGGGGCCGAAATTTTTTAATGTCCGTGTGGCCTTGACCTACAAAGACTTGTAAAAATTCAATGCATTTTAAATGAAAAATATTAAAGATAGGTTACGGGAGTAGGCCCCCGTGTAAAGCCTATTTTAATTATCGGTAGGCTCCTGCCAGGCATGCAAAAGGTTGCGGATGGCATTTGGGAGCATGTCCGTTTGTACGCTGGCATGCAAAAGGTTGCGGCGGCCTCTGCACTCGGACGAGGACGTAAGCCACTAGGGTGTCCTCAGTTTGTTTCCTTCTGGAAACACAAAATTATGTAAATGAATCTTTGTTAACTACTGAAAAGACAATGCAGTAAATGTTTACAAGTCTTGCGTGGCGAAGGGTACACGACATTGGATGTTGCCTTGTTGTCATAGTTGGGTCTCTTCGGAGGCTACAGCGATGACAACCCAAGTGCCTCACACCCCCAAAGGGGGGTGTGGGGCTTAATTTTTTTAAAGTTTTTTTGTAACCTTGACCTAAATATGTAAAATCTTTCAAAGTGTTTAACAGTCAGGTCTTATTAACACAGTTAATACATTAATGTCTGTTAAAAAAATATAACAGTTAGGTATTTGTAACCCACAAGTTTGGAGTTGTTAATAGTTGGGTCCCTTGGGAGGCTTCAGCTATGGTAACATAAATGCCTCAAGTGGGGCTTATTTTTTTTTTAAAAAGTGCGAACCCCCCCCCCCCCCGCAAAAAGTGCGAACCCCCCCCCCCCAAAAAGTGCGACCCCCCCCCCACCCACCCCCACCCCCACCCCTAATATCCTGGGCGTGGCAGCCCCGGTGGGGATATAAGGCGGCCGGGCTGCACGCACTTCTCATTCCGGTCCAAGCTCCCATACGGACAGGTACTCTCTCTCGCTCTTGAGACTTTTGTTTTACACGTTCACTTCTTTCTTTACATCTATTCTTTTCATTTATTACAATGGGTAAAATGGGTCTGAAGCTAAAAAACTACCCATCAACTTCAACCTCGACCGACGCGTCTCGACCCTCATCATCCTCGACTTCGATCCTGGAATACCTGATGACTGCGAACATCCTGAGCTGCCTGACGATGCCGCCACCGCCGCCGCCGCCACCACAGCCCGCCTCAATGCCCAGCCTGTCGCCATTGCCGGCGACAGTGGAAGAGGCTGGTGCACAGCCATCGTCAGAAGAACTCGTCAAGTCGTCAGGTCGAGTCCCGGTAGCCTCTCCAGCACTCTCGCTGCTATCGGACTCAGGATCGGAGTCTGCGGCTTTTGAAGAGACGTCTAGGTCGAGGATCACCCCATACAGCAGAACCCGGAAAATCCTCTCATACACTACATCCCAATGTCCCTCACCTATATCCCCCATGCCACCTACACCAACCAAACCACCCCGTAAATCCATCTTCTCCCCTGATCTTCCCACCATAGACCTAACACGCTCTCCTACCCCGCCCAAAATTGTTTGCTCCATCCCGCTTGAACAATCTTTGCCCCTTCTACCTCCTTCCAACCCCATCCCTTCTAGCCAGCCTAATTCAGAGAAGCTCCAAGACACTCCGCTAAAGAGTCCAACACAGAAACGTAAACGCGTTAAAGCCCCTGCTGGCAAGGGTAAGAAATGCGATTACGCTTGGATGTCTAGTAAGTTTGGGGTTTTGTGTTGCCAGAAACTTGCTTGTGCAGAAGGGGATCGCTGCCAACGACACCTCAAAAGTACAGTCAAATTTCGGCAATTCAAACCCTATACTCTGTACATTAAGCCTAAAACGTTCAAGTTCAGACATCCCCACGGTCCGCAACCGCGGGATATTAGAAGGCTAAAGGTTGATGAAAAATACTATTTCATTGGTCAGACATATGGAGCAGGTAATAAGAAAGTAGAAATCGTTGTAAAAGGTGAAGGCCGCCTTTGTACAATGCAAGTACCACCTCGTATGGTACAAAGAGAATTTTTCATACCTAAAGCCTATCTAATACGAAGGAAAGGATGTGAAACCGTGTGGGAAATGGACTAGGACATGGGCCCACCAAAAAAAAAAAACAAAATTGTTAGGCTGTGTTGGACAATATTTAAAAAGTCTTTTTCCAAATTATTTTTCCAAATTTAGTCTTAACCCTCTTAAAGTAAGGGAGAGGGGTATTATACAAGTCAACTAATAAAAAAAAAAAAAATACTTGACTTGTATAATACTTTAACCTGGCGGTGATGTAAAGTCACTGGGACAATCTCAAACCGTGTCCTTGAGGGTGAAGACTAAGTTACAAATAAATCATTAACAAATAAAAACTTACCTCCAAACACTTGTAGCTTGCTACAAGTGTTTGGAGGTAAAAATTTTTCAAAGTTTGAATGACCTTGACCCATATAAATTACTTACAACTAATGTTGTGTATCACGTGATACCCCCACTCTAACGCTCTTACTAAGCTTGTATGAGCCGTTCATTTGCTTCAGTCTGTTTCTGTGCTCCGTGGTAAACATGTCACGGTACAATTACAAAGGTGGTGACTTCTTGATAGATCAACACAATGCTTGGGAAGTGCTAAACCAGCATAGAATGGAAGTTGAGTATTGTATAAGACAAGACGGGTCTACATTTTATCTATGTATTATAAACAACCAAACTCATAAGTATGAACACTGGACAAAAATTAATTATAACAACATAGATGAGCTGTTTGCTTGGGTGTTTGAGGTGTGTAAAGTTATTGAAGAAACCAAAATAATGGGTGTGCTAAAGGTATGTAAAACTGATGACCGGGAAGACTAAGCAAAATTTCTTTTAACCCCCCCCCCCCAGTGTTATCCCCACCACTAAAAATGGGTATATATAGGAGTGGTGATCAACCGTCCTCTCATTCTGCTTTACACCGTTAAGCTGAACACCACCATGTCTGCTATGAACGTCCCAGCCTCTACCTCTGGCCCGGTCGCCTCCAACTCCAGCCCGAGCATTGGACCAATCCGATCGGGGCCTTCGTCAAGAAGTCGTGTCCGATTCTCCGGCTTTGGTCCTGTGAGGAAGGAGTTGCGGAGCAGCGGAGCGTCTCAACCAACCACGACGGATGCATCAACTCAGACTCCACCAAACATCATCGAGTGGTACGACGAAGTGATAGAGCAAAGGGACAGAATGCTAGAGAATACTCGCAGGGAGCTACTTTATGTCAGGAGTAAATGGGAAAAACTGATTAAGAAGTGTGAAAGCCTGTTGGACAGTGATGATAGTGAGGATGAGAGTGGATAGGTGTGTGGGTAAAGACTTGGACTGGGACTTGTGTGTATGTATGAATGTGTGCGTGAATGTGAAATACAGAGCGGGGGATAGATCACTCTGTGGCAATGGACTAACATGCCACTTAGTGATCTATCCCCCGTTCTGGTAATGTTTTTGGATGGCCTTGACCCACTTTACCAAGGCTAGCTAGTACCCCCACCACTGATAAGTGTATATATACGGGTATTGATGTGCAGTTTGGTTATTCTGCTTTGTATCGCTTAGCTGAATACCTCACTTCAACATGGCTTCCAACTGCAAAACTTCTCAGGCTTCCTCTTCTTCTTCAAGAAGGCGTGCTGCCAACGTCCTGCCTGCTACTCGTGGACCTGCTCGACCATTCCACAGCATAACTGTTGCTCGGGCAAACGCCTGCAAAGCTCCAATGCTACGGACCTTGCTGGAGGTGAGCCAAGACGGGCAAGGCTTGCTCAGTCCTGGTCAACGGCAGGAGCAAGAAAGGCGTATGGCGTACTACAGGCTGCAGGGTGTAGTTCCCAGCTTGAAGTTAGGCGATCCGAGAGTAGCAAGCATCAACGAGGCAGCGGACTACATATCACACCTTCACAGTGTTTTAGAAGTAAAGGACCAACAAATTGAAAACTTAAAAGAACAATTGAAACAATTTAACTTTAATCCTGTGGAGTTTGTGGAAGCAGTGATGAGTGATAGTGATGATGAAGGAACTGAATATATATTGGGTATGTAATGAAAGACTTGGACAGGGACATGTGTGTGTGTGTGTGTGTAGAATACAGAGCGGGGGATAGACTACTTTGCGGCAATGGACTAGCATGCTGCTTAGTGGTCTATCCCCCGCTCAAAGGGTAGCATTGGATGACCTTGACCCACTTTACAGCAAGGACAACCGGTTAACTGGTATAAAAGAGGGGGGTCTGTACATCCCGACTTCATTCTGCTTTGAACCTTCCAGTGGAACGCTAGAAAATGAGTGGATCACTGATCATTGGTAAGGAGTGGGAGTATGTAACCATAAACTATTTAAACTGTAGAGGGATGTTGAAGAAGGTGTATGATAATGTTAAAAGAATGGTTGTTGAAGAAGGTAGGGTAGTGATTGTAGCGTGGAAGAAGAAGCAGTATACAGGACAACAAGTGAGATCAAGTGACTTTGGGGGGAATAGTGTGTTTCAAATTGGACGAGCGAACTTGGTTAATTTGGACATTGTGTTTTGGGACTTGGAAAGGTTAATTGAAAATAGTGGCAAACATGGGGAACTCTTAATTGGCAGGGAGGACAGAGTATATGAGTAAGTGTAAAAGACTGGGGGGCTTATGTGTGTGTAAAGACTAGGACTTGTGTGGAATACAGAGCGGGGGATAGATCACTTTGCGGCAATGGACTAGCATGCTGCTTAGTGGTCTATCCCCCGCTCAAAGGGTATTATAGGATGGCCTTGACCTATATAAAGGTAGAGGGGGAATAGGTAATAGGAGGGGGAAATTGGTATATATGTAGGACTGATGAATAAAGTATTTAGTCAAGCATTTGTCTAGACACTATCAACAACAACAATGGAGAGCTTCAGTGTTGAGTTCATCCTCTTGGAAGAAGACATCAACGAAGTGGTGGAACTTATAGAGGATAAGACCAGCCAGGGCACATTGGAACTTGTGAATTGCGAACCGTTGGACAATGCCGCAATCGATAAGATTGCATATTTCATGATGCATTTGTATAACGAACAAACAACCAATATGGAGTTTGTGCAGTACCTTTATCAAAACCAAGTAAATGTGCGAGTGACAATTACTTGGTGGCAGTAATAATAAAGTGTAACATATGGATGTGGACTTGGATGTGGACTTGGACTTGAGTGTGGTCTGCGGAATAGAGCGGGGGATAGATCACTTTGCGGCAATGGACTAGCATGCTGCTTAGTGGTCTATCCCCCGCTCAAAGGGTATCTTTACGTGACCTTGACCCACATAAATTGTATAGTTGGTGGGGGTATAAAAAGGGTAAGCAAATTGGATGGATACAACACTTCCATACCATGGCTCCACTTGACAACACCGTGTTCCATCGCAACAGAATTGTCTCTATTCTGGAGGTAATACCTCTAGAAATTATAGAAGTAGAGGACCAACTACCTGCGGTTGATCAAGAAGAGGAGGAGGAAGAGATAATGGATATTGAAACGGACTCTGACGAAGCTGGTTCAACGGACAATGAGGTGGACTTGCACGCCTACGAAACATTAGAGTCGTCATCTGAGTCGGAAATGGAATTCCAATTGGAAATCGAAGAAGAAGAAGAACAAGAACAAGACACTCCCCATCGTCCAATGGATAGGATGTTAGTTGCCAGAAGAATTATGTATTGTCATCGCTGCCTATTCCGTGATGAGGATGATTCCGACTCTGATGGTGATGTTTCACCCTTGTAAAAAGTTTAAACAAAAAGTTAAAAAAGAATGTGAGCGGGGGATAGAGCACTTTGTAGTAAATGATGCTGCTTAGTGCTCTATCCCCCGCTCAAAATAATAATTCCAAATGACCTTGACCTACATAAACTTGCTCAAACAGACATCTTTGAAAAAACTTGTACAAATTATTGAATCTAGACCAAATATCATCAATTTATCAAGCCTACTGATAAATGTATTACAAACGGTTGTGTAAAGGCTAAATTTAGCACATGAGTGATAACCTGTTTCCATATGACGTCACTTTCCCCACCTATCTGCCTCGGATATAAAGGGTCCCGGTGGAGTGCGTTGCTCATTATTGCGTGGACATTCACAGAGTGTGCATTCAAAGCCAAACTGTTTGAAATGGCTCTTTGCGACATTTGTGGGGAAATCTTTCAAGACGAAGATCTTTTCACCATACACAGAGAATTACATGAAGACGAAGATAGAAAAGAAGATATTACCATGGATGAAATAGACTTAGACTCAATTGACCGGTTTTTGGAAGAGCACCAGAAGCAGACGGACTACTGGGACAGCTATCTACAGCAAATGCAAAGAAGAAGACCTAGTGTGATCCAATTTGCTGGTGCTGGACCATCTACTGCTACAAGACCTATTGAAGAAGAGGACACCGAAGAAGAGGACACCGAAGAAGAGGATATGGAAGAAGAAGAACTGGAAGATGTAAGACAACTGCGCACCACAGCCTTGCCAGGACGAGTTGTAACACATTTCAAAATTAATAACGTTCAATTGGAATTGGAAACATTCATAACCCAGGCTAAGGAACTTGTTGGTCAAACGTTGAGGGAAGAATTACAAAGGCTAAATTTTATTAAATTTGGAATGGTGTTAGAGGCTATGTTTAACAATACTGATGGTGAAACAGCATTGAGAGCATTCATTACCAAAAACCGAACCCTTACCTTCACCTCCGACATTGATGATATTATTGAAGAATGCTTGGAGGAACTTATAACCAAACTCCAAGAACATGAAGGAAGAGGATCTGGATGGACTTTGTCATCAATCGAAGGTATGGATGTTAGGGTTCATAAACATGGATATGGTTTAAGAGGTAGTAGTTTTATCCCTCTACCAAAGAAAATCCAAAACACTAACTCGTGTAGAAATGTTCAAAATGAGGGTAATGAATGTTTCAAGTATGCAATGTTAACCAAGTATGTTAAAAACAATCCTTGTAGAGTTGGTAGAGAATACTACGAAAATGAACACCGCTACAACTTTCAAGGTCTTACTTACCCAGTTACTTTAAAAGATATTGACAAATTTGAAAAGAAAAATCCTGGCGTTTCAGTCAATGTTTTTGGTCTGGATGATTCCAACAACGTTTATCCTTTGCGGGTAGTAAAGGTTGAGCAAAGAAACCATACGGATTTGCTATTGATAACCAAGGGTGAAATTTCCCATTATGTATGGATAAAAGACTTTGAAGCGTTAGTTGTAAAACAATTGACCAAAAGAGTAAATAGGATTACAGTTTGCAAGAGATGTTTCTGCTTTTCTTGGAAAGATTCAAGACGTGGAGGATTGGACTGGTTATTGGAACATAAAAGACTTTGCAACGAGAACTATGAAGTAAAGATAAGTCTTCCACCGCCTACCCGAGCTTCAATACAATTTAACAAGACAGTTCACCAATACCGAATTCCACTAGTGGTCTATGCAGATTTTGAATCAACGTTAGTACCACAGGAGCTGCCGGACGGCGAAGTGACTAGAAGAACAAAATATCAGTTGCATCAGCCCAACAGTTTTTGTTTACTAGTTAAATCAACCTTGTCTGAAAACCAATTGCAAGACTATGGTTTAACATCCACTCCAATACTCTACCGTGGTGAAGAAGCCGCTAAGTATTTTGTAGACCAACTGTACGATATTGCTGGAAAGGTTCAACGCTTGTTCGGTAATATTGTACCTATGGAACCTTTAAACCAAAATCAACAAGAAGAATACAACTTAGCGACAAGATGCTATTTATGCAAGAAGATGTTCAGTGAAGAAAATCCAAAAGTAAGAGATCACGATCACCTGACAGGGTTATACAGAGGAGCTGCTTGTAATTTATGCAATATAAATTACAAACTGCCAAACTTTATTCCTGTCGTTTTACACAATCTTAGCGGCTACGACTCCCACTTTATTATCCCGGAGTTAGGAAGAGATGACGGTAAAATTGATGTTCTTGCTACAACATTGGAAAAGTACATCAGCTTTTCAAAAACAGTAGGTAAAATTAAACTTCGCTTCGTAGACTCTTACAGATTTATGGCATCTAGTTTAGCCAAATTGTCAGAGAACCTAAGAAGAGAAGACCTAAAAGAAACCAGAAAAATTGTACCTGAAGATAAATTAGACCTAGTATTACGGAAAGGAGTGTTCCCCTACGATTACATAACTTCTACAGAAAAATTTGAAGAAACCAGTCTACCGCCGATTGAAGCCTTCAACAGCAAATTAAACGAAAGTGAAATCTCCGTTGAAGACTACAATCATGCATGTAATGTTTGGAACCAACTAAACATTCAAACCTTAGGGGAATATTCTGACTTTTATATAAAATTGGACGTAACTCTGCTGTGCGATGTGATGGAAGAATTCAGAAACACCTGCTTCTCCGCCTATGGACTGGACCCTCTACACTCGTACACATCTCCAGGATTAGCATGGCAAGCTATGCTAAAGTCAACCAACTGTCGACTGGAACTTCTAACGGATATTGATATGGTGCTCATGATGGAATCTGGTGTACGGGGCGGTTTGACACAAGCTGTAACACGTCATGTCAAAGCCAACAACAAGTACATCCCCGGCTTCGACGAGCAACAACCATCGGTCTACCTTGGCTATTTTGATGCAAACAACCTTTATGGTTGGGCAATGTCAAATCCGCTTCCCTACGCTGACTTCAAGTGGATCGACCCGGCCACCATCGGAGACATCTCACAGATTCCAAAGGATGGTCCAAAAGGCTATATTTTGGACTGTGATTTTGAATACCCGGAGCACCTTCATGACCATCACTACGACTTGCCTCTCCTAGCCAAGACTGAAGTTTCACCGACAGGAAGATGGCCAAAATTGATGATGACCTTGGAGAATAAAGATCGCTATGTGGCTCACTACTGGGTAGTTCAACAGGCTCTTGAATTGGGTCTACGTATAGTGAGAATTCATAGAGCAATTGAATTCACCCAGTCTTGTTGGTTGAAACCATACATTGATTCCAACACTACAAGAAGAGCTGCAGCAACAACAGCATTTGAAAAGGACTTCTATAAATTAATGAACAACGCCATCTTTGGGAAGACCTTGGAGAACAAAAGAAAACATAAAAATGTAAAATTAGTGAGTGATCCTAAAAAATTGGAAAAATTAGTGCAAAAACCAAATTTCGGAACATCCATGATTATAAACGAAAATCTAGTCGCTGTCAGTATGAAGAAAACAACAATAGTCATGGACCGTCCGTTATACATAGGTATGTCGATTTTGGATATAAGTAAAACCCTGATGTATGATTTCCATTATAACAAAATGGTTAAACATTACGGAAGGGAAAACATTGGAGTCGCATACATGGATACGGACGCGTTTATCTACTGGATAAAAACTTTGGACATGTATGAAGACCTAAGGACCTTTCCATACAAAGAAGATTTCGATTTTTCTGACTATCCGAAGAACCATCCAAATTTTAATGAAAAATATAAAAAAGTAATTGGAAAATTCAAAGATGAAGCAAATGGAATGCCTTTAGAAGAAATAGTGGCGCTGATGGCGAAATTGTATTCATTTAAGATGTACCGCGAGAACAACACACCGACAGTGAAGAAAGCAAAAGGAGTGAAGACATCTTATTTGAAAAAACACGTGACATTTGACCACTACAAGACTTGTTTGTTTGAAGATACTACGATATCAGCAACATTCAACAATATCCGAAGCTTCAAGCATCAAGTCTACAGTGTCACCGAAATTAAAAAAGCGTTGTCAGCTCGGGATGATAAAAGATACATTATGCCTGACAAAATCCACACTCTTCCTTTTGGCCACTACTCTCTAAACCCTATCAACTAGTAACCTATTCTTCGTCCTTCTACAACTACGACCTTATTCCTTTCTCCTTCCGTAAAAAAATGGGGAACACGGCAAGTCCAACGCCGTGTTCCCCATTTTTTTACACAAGTTTGGATGACCTTGACCCATATAAATGATGTGAATATTTAAAACAACATTCATTGTGATTATACATGTGATACAACAAACATTGAAACCTGCAATATGAAGGACTTGAAGCAACAAATTGTCAACGAACTTCATAAACCTGCAAGAAGAAAGTTTCCACGAAGAAATACGGTGATAAAAGGAATTAATGATTTATATCAAGCGGATTTAATCGAAATGATTCCTTATAGCAAACAAAATAAAGGATATAAATACATATTGACTGTTATTAACTGTTTTTCAAAAATGGCAGATGCTTTACCACTAAAAGATAAAAGTGGCAAAAGTGTTACAAAAGCAATGGAAACAGCTATACAAAGAGACAAACATACTATTAAACATTTACAAACAGATGATGGAAAAGAATATTTTAATAAGGAATTTGCAAATTTAATGAAAAAACACAATATAAACCATTACTCAACCAATTCAGAGGTAAAAGCTTCAATAATCGAAAGATTCAACAGAACTTTAAAAAGTGCAATGTATAAAATGTTTTCCAACAGAGGATCGCACATATGGATTGATATGTTACCAAAACTTATAAACGATTACAATAACAAATTTCATAGGACTATCGGGATGAAACCAAACCAAGTAACTAGTAAAAATGAAAACCTTGTATTAAAACGTATAAAAACGAATACTAAACCAAAAGTTGAAAAACTAAAGCCTAAAAAATTTAATGTGGGTGATAAAGTGCGAATAAGTAAATATAAAGGTGTATTCAGTAAAAGATACCTGCCAAATTGGACCAATGAGGTTTTTACTGTATTCAAAGTACAACCTACAGTACCTGAGACATATATTTTAAAAGATAATAAAGGACAATTGCTTGAAGGAGGGTTTTATGGACATGAAATGTTAAAATCAACAGTAGGCGATGTATATTTAGTTGAAAAGGTGTTGCAACGGAAAAAAGATAAGGTCAAAGTACGATGGTTAGGATTTAATAAGACGGAAGATTCTTGGATACCTAAAAAGGATTTGATATAACGATAGAGAATCATTTTAGGTTGAACCATTACAAAGGATGGAGATAGTACCACAAAAAGAGAGTTTTACTATTAATAATATAGATGAACTCACAGTGGATAATTCAGAATTCAATAGTGGGAAACATGGCAATTTGTTACCAAACACCGTTCGTTGTCTGGTTACCGGACCTTCCAACTGTGGAAAAACTAATGTAGTATTCAATTTGATTACAAACCCTAAAGGATTACGATTTAACAATCTATATGTATTTTCAAAATCATTACAACAACCAAAGTATCAATTATTGGAAAAGATACTGACTAATGTGCCTGAAGTTAAATATTTAAAGTTTAATGCAAGCGAGAGTGTCATGCAGCCACAAGAAGCTAAACCATTCTCCGTGTTTATATTTGACGATGTATCTTGTGAAAACCAAAACACAATAAGGAATTACTTCGCTATGGGTCGACATAACAACATAGATAGCATTTATATTGGCCAAACTTACAGCAAAATACCTAAACAACTCATTAGAGACAATGCAAACATGTTAATTGTATTTAAACAGGACGAAACCAACCTAAAACATATATATTTTGATCATGTAAATGCGGATATGACATTTGAACGATTTAAAGAGTTGTGTGGAAAGGCTTGGGCTGAAAAGTATGGGTTCCTAACAATTATGAAGGAACAACCGCTAAACAATGGTCGATACAGGATAGGATTTGATAAATTTATATTAATACATTAAACGTGGTGTAACACATTCATTGTTGTACAACACGTCTTGCTACAAACATGGTTAACCAAGAAAAATTAGTAAAAGAAATAAAATCACTTAGTGATTCTATTCGGGCTAAAAACAGAGCATTGAAACTAGGTATTAGCGAGAGGGAGAAATTCCTTGAAGCTACTTTTAAACCTATTACTGAACCCTTGAAACAATTAAACAAAAAATTTGCTAAACCTGTATTGGAAGGAGATGCGATTGCACCTATTACGAAGTTTGAAAGAGAAAATGTAAAATCAGAAGATTTTAGTGATGAAGACCTGGAATCCTCTACGTATAGTGGTTTTACCGGTGGAGAACCCGAAAGAGAGCTAGAATCACCGGACTATAGTGGAATAAAAGAATTATATGAAGTAAAAGCCAAAAGAGGACATGAAGTTGTATCAACTGCTAGTGAAGAGGAAAAAGAAGAAGAGACAAGGGAAGGTCCGTCAAACATAAGCTTGTTGGGTGAAAACATTCATAACAAAGGACCTTTAGGAAGGAAATACATGGTAAAAATGTTACTCGGAACAATTCCTAATAAGAATTACCATAGTTATGGAGCGAGATTAACAGAAGACGGTTTAATGATAGGTAATAGCCCGTTAAACGTTGACGAACATGATAATATTGTCATTGGTGATCAAAGGTATAAGGGCACAAAAGGATTATTTGAATTATTATTTGAAAATAAGCCTTCAGTATCGGTAGTGAAAGAAAAAGACATGGAAGCATATAAAAATATTTTGGAACAGACAAATGCATATAGGAGAAAGTATTTACCTGACCAGCCTCCTTTTAGATCTAAGTCTTTAAAATATAAAGAATTTGTATCCAAGTTAATACCAACTAGAAGACAAACAATGCCGTTAACACAAAGAAAACCTGTAAAACGAAGATTTATGGCATCCACTTTGGATGTAAGTGCTCAGGAACGAAGAAAAAGAAGTAAGTCCGTTACGGGTACAGGTTTAATGAAGAAACTATATAACACAAATGTGATTTATTACAATAATATCAATAAATTGGTGGATAGAATGAAACTAATACATGAAGCTAAAGAAGCGGGTCATACTGGATTGGAAAACGAATGGGTGGCTTTAGTGGATGAACTCCGAAACCGTGGGGTAATCTCATAAAAATGCGTTACTCCCTAGAATACTATTCAGTTGCACCATGAGTGTCGACAAGTTCGGACGTTACTCCTCGGATGGGTTATATTATGCCAATAGTTTAAAAAGAAGTGCTGGTTTACCACAAACACCTGATGGAGATTATGATATGAGTAATAAAAGGTTAAAAAACATAAAAGATCCTACGGATGAAAACGATGCAATAAATCTAAAAATATTAAAGGAAAAGATATCGCCAACATTAAGACTACAAAATAACACATATGACGCAGAAGATCATAGAATCATCAACGTTGGTAAACCAAATCAAAACGGTGATGCAATAAACAAAGGTTATTTGTCATCTGAATTAAAAAATACGTTAAAATTCAATGGGAAAACGTATAGTGCCAACAATAAACGTATATCCAACGTAGATGACCCTAAAGATGCAAAAGACAGCGTAAATAGACGCTATTTACATTCTTTGATACCTGAAAAGACAAAAGATGGATTTTCTTTTTATAAATTTGTTATTAACGATATAGGTTATCCAAAAAATGAAAATGATGCTGTAAATCTCAAATATATAAAAGATCATACGTGATGTGGGAGTTATCGATTGTCTTGGCAATTGTTTGGCGAATGTAAAAGATGGTTCAGCACCATCTGATGGTGCAACAGTGGGTCAAATGAAAGAGACTTTAAAACAAGAAACAACTGGATTTGCAAAACGAGATGAAGTATTATCAAAGCAAGGGGATGACTTTATTCAAGGTAATGAAAAATTTCATTTATTGACATACAAAAACGCTTATTGGGATTGCAGGCATGGAAGGTTATCAAATGTGTCATGGGGTCATGCAGATAGAGACGCGGCTACCTTAGGACAAACAGTACATCTAGATCCAAATAATTACCATGCGTTTTTTATATGTAGTAATAAAAAATTAACAAACATGGCGCAAGGAAGAGAAGCAAATGATGCTGCAACTGTAGGACAGGCTATCACATTATCACAAATGGATAGCAAAGTGTATACTTGTAATAATAAACGTATAACAGAGCTTAAAGACCCTGATCATGCAGATCATGCTGTAACTGTTAATTTCCTTGTAAAAGTAATAGGTAATTTATTATTTGATATGCACAATTATATTGCAGATAAAACATATACTTCGCTTGATGAAAACTTGAGAGGAAGATGGATAAAACAGGAAATTGTTAATAAATACTTTTATAACCCTAAAACTATAAAATTTAGAACTTCTAACATTGCTAATTGGGGTACTTTTGATATATAACTTGAATATCTTAACAAACAACTTCATTTATGTTTAACTCCTCATAGAGGAAACACATATGTTGCGAATTGCAATTATAAAAGACATTAATGACATTTCGGTATATCAGTCCAAATCGGGACATTGCGAGGAAAGGAAGTGGGATCACATCTACAGCGGTTTCTCTGTTAAGTAAAGCTTTAAAACGAATTCCAGTAGGATCCATAGTAAATAGAGCAATAGACGCATTACCATACGAATTTCATATACCGGGAGGTTATCAGTATTGCGGACCAGGAACTAAATTGAAAAAACGACTGGAAAGAGGCGATCCTGGCATAAATAAGTTAGATCAGGCTTGTAAAGAACACGATATCGCATATTCCACGTTTGCCGATTCAAAAAATAGATCAAGAGCTGACAAAAAGCTTGCGGACATAGCTTGGCAACGAGTAAAATCAAGTGACGCTAGCATAGCAGAAAAAGCAGCAGCTTTAGCAGTAACAGCAGGTATGAAGGCTAAAACAGCAGTAGGAGGTGGAAGAAGGAGGAGAAGGAGAGTAAAAAGGAGGTCAACCACAAGAAAACATGGAGGAAATATAAAAAGAAGACGACGATCTACAAGAAAAGGCAGGAAGAAGCCCACCGTGTGGTCAATGGTAAAAAACGGGGCAGGTCTTTACCTAAGACCTTATCGTGCATATTAAATGAAAGAAATCATTTGGTCATACCACATAAAGCATTAACCAATATTGAATTATTTAAATATATTTCCTGTTTAAAAATACCATTTTTCCGCGGTGTGTTTATGAAAGACAGTTTACCAAAGAAAATGTGGCAAAATGAGACTGGAATTGTAAATTTGGATAATACTGAAGGGCCTGGCACCCATTGGGTTTGTTATAAGAAACTAAATAACAATGTATATTATTTTGATAGTTTCGGTAATTTGCCACCACCAAAAGAACTTCAAAATTACTTTAAATCTGCTAAAAACATATATTATAACTATAAAAGAGAACAACCTGATAATACTTCAATATGCGGCCATTTATGTTTGGAATTTCTAGCTAAAAGTATCAGTCACTATTGAGATGTCTTCCTATACGGTATCATTAACAGGAAAATCGTCCACTTTACGAAGTATCCTTTTTCCAGCGTTACGCTTGCAAAAAGGAAGGTTTTGGGAGGCGGCACTATTGGATTTTACAACTTACAACTCTATCCCCAATGTTACGGAAGGTAAAAATAACGTATTGCATTATTATAAGGGAAAGGATGCCAGTGGAAAATTTACAGACTTACAAGAGTGCAGGTTACAAACAGGTTCTTATGAAATTGATCATATAAATGAATTTTTGCAAACTAAAATGGGAAAAGACAATATAACATTAAAAGGTAATAATAATACGATGAAAGCTGAAATTACTTCCAAATATTATATAGATTTCACTCAACCAAACTCAATTGGTGATTTATTAGGATTTTCCAACGATGAGCCTGTTTTAGAACCAGATGTAACACATTCCGGTAAGAAAACAGTAACAATATTAAAAGTCAATAGTATAGACATAACTTGTAACATTATACAAGGTGCTTACAGGGATGGGGCTAACACCCACATCATACATACTTTTTACCCAAGTGTACCACCTGGATTTAAAATTGTTGAAAAGCCACAAAACCTGGTATATCTACCGTTGAACACCACTTTCATTTCAGACATCGTGTTGAGCGTATTGGATCAAGACGGTAACTTGGTAGACTTCAGAGAAGAGCCTATTACGATTAGATTACATTTAAAATCGACACTTTAATACAAAACCATGGGTTTAACATTTAAAAGCGAACAACCTACGGGAAACCGCATTAGTAGCTCTTCAGCTGTGGAGGAGTTAACACGCGAGAACATTCGTTTCTTAGAGAGAATTGGATTAAAATTAACCGAGTATGGATATACTGGATATAGCGCAGGGTCCAACATTCGACGAAACCCTATGGGAAAAAGAATATCACACCCACAACCCTTACACTTCATCGAAATTAAACAATAACGATGAAATTCGTATTCCCATACAAAATCAAGACATTTACACACTACCATGTGAAAGTTACTTGTATATTGAAGGACAAGTTACTAAAAAGGACGGTACTACTGTTGGTACAACAGTTCCATTTATAAATAATCCTATGGCTTTCCTATTTGATGAAATTAGATATGAAATATCAGGTGTAACAGTTGATTCCACTAAAAAAGTAGGTATTACGACAACTTTAAAAGGATTAACATCTATAACACCCAATGAAACCAATTTACTTAAACCTGCCGGATGGGTATTACCTACGATTGACACGATCACTCCAAATCCAAATGGATATTTTGATTTTCATATTCCATTACGTTTGCTGCTTGGTTTTGCTGAAGATTATAGGAAAATAATATTAAACGTTAAACAAGAATTAGTTTTGTTGAGATCTTCTAACGATAAAGACATTATTAAAGCTGCAGATGCTACTACAGATGCGACTTTAGAATGGAAATTAAAATTAGACAAAATTGTATGGAGAGTTCCACATGTTAAATTGGCTGACGAGCATAGAATGCTACTTTTAAGAAAATTAAAAGCCGATCGTGATATTGTTATTCCATTTAGAAGTTGGGAATTTCATGAGCATCCCAGTTTACCTACTACGGATCGACACACTTGGACTGTTAAAACATCGAATTATGTAGAACGAGCCAGGTATATTATATTTGGTTTACAAACAGGTAGAAGAGACGCCATTACTAAACATGCAGGACAATTTGATCATTGTGACTTGAAAAATATTAAAGTTTATTTAAATTCACAATTCTTTCCATACGACAATTTAAATGTGTCATTCACTAAGAAGAAATACAGTATATTGTACGATATGTACGCGAGATTCCAAAGTTCATATTACGGTAAAACAAATACACCTTTATTACCACCTGACAAATATTTCGATGCCTACCCAATAGTTGTAATCGATTGTTCTAAACAAAATGAATCAGTAAAGTCTTCAAGTGTGGATATAAAAATAGAAATGGAATTCAACGATGCTATACCGGCTAATACAACTGCATACTGTTTAATTCTACATGATAAAATCGTAACATACACACCTTTAACTGGAATTGTTAAAAATGTATTGTAAGAACCGGTTTTGTTTCATTCCGCGAGTATAAAAGCAGAGCGTACAGACCGCTCCTCATCAGTTTGTTGCCTACTGTTGTATGGGTAGCATCGTATTCAATATGGCTTCTCCTAGTGGTACACCTGAAAATGTGGTAGATATTGAGAAGGAGATATCTGAGTTTTTAGATCCTCAAGGTCACCAGGAAGGAGGTGAACAAAACGTTTGCGGACAACTTCAAGCCAGTAATAATGTTGAAGAAAAAGGTAAAAGAAGAAAGACTATACAAAAGAGAAAAAGGGATATTGAAGATAATATTTCTCCAAACATATTGAGTGAGGTATTTTTGCGAATATTTTACCCAATCTCTTCCAGTTTGGATAAAAGTGTTTTAATCGGTGTTATGAAATCTACAGATTATTCCCCTACTGTAATTTTAACTCATGGACCCAAAATGATTTTGTTTACGGACAGTGCTTGGGAATCGTTTATGAAACATTTGCATCTACTAGAATGCTATTTAAGTAGTAACATGTTTGGAAGAAAGACAAGAGTAGGACTTTTGGATTCAAATGTGGAAATTGATATCATTAAACAACGTGGTGATCATCAGCTACGGTTTAGAGACACAACAAGACATGATAACAAAATTCAACTTAATCGAGAGGAGTTTTTCATTTTAACTTGTGCTACTGAACCTATAACAAGATACTTGAGACAACTGGTGTTTTCAAGTTCGATTATTAAAGATTATCTGGAAGACACTTTGGACAAACAACCGGACGCACCTATATTATACGGACCTGTGGATACTTCTATATTTAATAGAGTTCCTCATGAAGTACAGATGTGGAGACAATTGGAAAAGTACGCTCAACTACATAAGAAATCAGTAAAACAGGAAGAAGAGGAAGATGGAGGAGAAGAATCAAGTGTTAGTGATGAAAATGAAAATAAGGAAAATATAAAGATGGAAACTTAAATGACAATGGTTAGTTTTTAAAACAATAACCAACATTTTGTGGGGTTAGGCCTATTGGGGACGGTGCCCACGTTAAATATACACCAACGCGCCAACAACTGTACGGCCTGGTATAAAAGTAGTACCTACCGTGGTGTGGAAATCAGTTGACCTCCTGACTTCGTAATGAGCAGACGTGTGACCTTCAAAATGGACAAGGGAGAAGAACAACAAGTAAAGTCCAAGCCTGGTATTATTGAGTTTCAAGCGTTTCGTGGTAATGATGATAGATTCATTACAAAAGAACTTGTGTTTTTGGACATGAATACAAGTGTTCCTTATTCGTTTTTATTTAAACCACCATGTTCTTATTCGTCTTTAACTAGTAAAGCCGCTACTACCAACAGATGGATTTCAAAACACTTCCATCATATCGATTGGTATGATGGTTTTACAAGTTACACGGACTTGTATCACATTATGCATCACTTTTCAGACAAGTTTACCAATATTTACACAAAGGGGCTGGAAAAGAAAAGATGGATCGAAGGATTTACTCATGTTCCGGTTAATGATGTGGAATTGGATAAGAATTATCAATACATGCTGGAAACCATATGTATTTGTACAAAAAGCCCAGAACATGATAAAGATAGACATTGCGCTTTGAAAAATGCCTATAAACTCGCCTCTTACCTTCAAAGTGGGGAATTGGGGAGTGGTGGGGGTAACGGAGAGTATATAAGTGGGGAGCAGACAGGGACCTGGCATGAGTATTACTCGAGATTCCGAGACGACAACATCTCCGAGCAAGAAGACGATCTGTAACCTGACCATGGCATCTCACCAGTTCCTTCAGACTTTGGTCGAGCAGTTCAATGCTCACTCCAAGTCAACAATATTACCTGTAAAGAAGTGCTCGGAACTAAAAGACGAGAAGCACTACATAATCCATGCTATGAAGAAGATGGAGACTACAGTTGGGGAGGCCATCTGCTGCAGTCTCAGCGAGGCACCGTTTACTCCGGGGGATGAACCAAAGTTCCAGGTGTACCTGCCCAAGAGATTCGTCCATCTTCTACAAAACGAGGATCTTCGCTCTATTCAACCCGGGTGTCTATACCTGGTGTCCCACGGCTGCACGGGTAGCAATTCTACAGAGTTGACCATCCACATCGCTGACAAGCAGCAGTGTTAGATTTAAGTTTTAATGTTGTACATATGTTGTTGTTGTAATGTTTTATAAATAAACGAATCATAAAAGACAAAAAAAAAAAAAAAAAAACAAAAAATGCAACATATCAATATGTGACAGACTTCACGTATTGATATGTTGCATTTTTTTTAAACTTCGCGGGTGACCTTGACCTTTGACCTTTGCATTTCACAATTACCCCCACTACTGTAATTACCCCCACTACCGCACTAGGATTCAAACCTGCTTGGATGCGAAAAACGGTCAGTCTGTTGCCAACTAGCAAACGATGAGCACCTTGTACGAGCTTTGCATACAACGAGTTATAACTCACAAGGACTTGTTCTCAACATGTTTACAAGACAATATCCCACTAACAATAAAAGAAGATGTCAAACGCTACAGGAGGGAAAATACAGGGTATTCGGAATACTCCTGGTATAAGTTCCACGACGGGGAAAAGTTTTGTAGGCCTTGTGGCGAGGCCGCCGTCAGAGACCTTCGGCGATTCGTACAGGATGGTGGTATAAAACAATTCGGATTTCTAGCGCCACTGTTTCGATTTGAAAATTACAAGGACACCTGCGCTATTTGTTCCATTCCATTGTATCGATGGAAAAAGTTTAGAACTGTTTAATTGGATTTTCTATACCCCCACCACTATTACCCCCACCACTTTTTCATGTACCTCCAAGCGCTGTGCCTCGGCTTCATTTCTACTCCAGCAGCCAACCTAGCAACATCAAGATGTCTCTGAACGTTAGTTGCGCAAGTTACGAGGAGGTGAGCATCAAGACTCAGCAGGAGCTAAACGACTTATACAAGGAGTTGCAGCTGATGGTGGCACGAGGCTACCGTATAAATGTGCAAGTTTACGCTTGCAATATACGGAACACCCGGCAGTCAAAGGAAGAGCCTGGACACTCCTCGACGGCTTCCTCACCAGCGTCCATGAAGACCGAGCCAGACAACTTGGACTACTTCAGCTGACTAGCAGTTGTATTTCTTGTCCTAACCATTGTAGAATATGTATATTTTTTCATTATATTAAAGAAGTAAAAGAGCAAAAACACCTATCTTGTTACTGACATATAAGCTCAGTAACAAGATAGGTTTTTTTAAAACACAATTTGGATGACCTTGAAACTTCCCCCTCCACTGCTTCGTTACCCCCACCACTTGACTATTGGTGTACATGGCACATCGCAATTGGAAACCTCATTCCATCTTCAACAGCCACACCGACAACATCAACAATGGCAAACCTACCAACAGATGAAAGATGTCCTCACGCATGTTGTGACTTCGTCCACGAGTTGGAGAAGAGGATGCAGGAGAGGGCGATAAGAAGAAAACAGATCCACTCAGAAAATATCATGATAGTCAACGGCTATCTTTTATTGTTCGGCCTTATTATGGTTGTACTTTTCATACTGTACGGCATAGTCACATGTGTCGGCAAGGTTGCAGAAGAAAACGCTCGCCACCATCAATTGGAAAGTTTCAATGTTACTTTGTAAGTTTTCCTTTTTTTTAAAACTCCGTTTGGATGACCTTGAAAATTCCCCCACTACTCCACCACACCCCCCACCACTTCACCATGTTCCTGCATGAGCATCACATCAACCGTCATTCCTTGTCCGACAAGCAACCATGGCAGACAACAACACCATCAGCCAAGCTGACTCCACTACTGATGTCGGTACAAGTACGGGTTGGACACTGTCGATCGATAGTGTACACTATTTGGAGTCAATTTGCGAACGTATGAAGGAAATACTGCGGGACAACCCTGGGATCATAATACAAATGAATTTAAATTATGATTGGTCCCAAGTTAGAATGCAAGGGGACGACAACAACGGTCAACAATCTCCACAATATTCGCCCATGTCCCCGATCTATCCTTACGGCGAGTCTGACGTCGATGAAGATGAGGCTGATGAAGATGCAGGGGACAACGAGGCTGAAGAGGAGTAAGCTTCATTCCTTTTTTTTAAAACCTAAATTGAATGACCTTGAGAATTCCCCCTCCACTATTTCCTTTTTTTAAAACCCAAATTAAATGACCTTGAAAATACCCCCTCCACGTACTTTTGGTTTACCCCCTCTACTTTTCAATACTGTTACCACAGTCTGTAGCTCACATCATTCCTTGCTTAGCTATCATGGCGGACAGCACTCTTTCTCGAGTTGACTCCACTACGGATGAAGAATGGCCATTTTCCTGGAATGTTCATCTGCAAGACTCGGCAGAAGTGGATATGTTGCATGAGAAATTGGTGTATGTATTAAACGAAAACCCCAACATTGAATGTAGAATGACTATGGATTTCGATGCGACAGGGGTCCACACTCAACCTTCCACTTCCAGCCAGCCTGAACCTCAGCTACAGCCAAAGAACTTTACACATCTTTACACTCCAATACGGCCGGAGGATGTGGTTATCAGCGAGGCAGACTCTACTACAAGTTATATTGAACCAACGAATTGGAAGCTTGTTGTTGACACCTTACACAAGGTCGACTTAGTATGTGACAAATTAAAGGAATTGATGATGCAAGATCCTGGTCTTCGTTTTAAAATTGATTTGTTTTTCATCTGGGGAGCACCTGCACGGGGCTCTTCGTCTGACAGCTCTCTAAGTACAACGGATGAGGAGGAGGAGGAGGACGACTAGTTATCTTTTTTAAAACTCCGTTTGGATGGCCTTGACCTTTCCCCCTCCACTGAGTTTATTTAAGGTGCACTCTCAATGACTGCAGCATCATTTCATCGCGCACCTTCACCACAGCAACATGGAGAGTCAACTCAACTACTGTTGCGAACGGAAATGTTTTTCATGGCCGAATGACATTGATGTTGCGGATGGCCTGGCGTGTAGAAAATGTGAAGCTTTTGGTCAATGCATGTGTAAGTGCAAGTCTTGGAAGAAGCCGAAACCGGAGTTGAAGACATTCCATGTGTACCAGATGAGAGGGCATAAGTACACTTGTTGCCCTGAACGTTGCATTGAATTCACATTAAAACAGCTAACTGGCTGCAAATTGTGCAACAATCATTTTGCAGGTTTTTGCAAACATTATTTAGGAGCCTGTCAGTACAGATCAACTTGGCATACAGAAGCACTCACTATCAATGAAATCGCTATAGATACACAAGAGTAGTCTTTCTACTCTTTTCTTTTTTTAAAACTCCATTTGGATGACCTTGACCTTTCCCCCTCCACCCACTTTAGTTTATATAAACCCCATTCCCACTGACCACAGCATCACTTCATCGTGCTCCCTCGTCAAAGCAACATCAGCTATGGAAAGTAAGCGCATCTCATGTTGCGAGCATAGGTGTTTGGAGATACAAGGCGTCACATATTGTGCAAAGAAGCGTTGGGAGGAAGAGACGGGGACAACCTATTGCTGTGAGGATAAGTGTTTCCTCTTACCAAAGTGGCAAGTGGATGGGCTGGCCTGCCGGCAATGTGAATGCTTCGGATGTTGCAGGTGTAGATGCAAGAACCAACAGCTGCCACCACCGGTACTACAAACTTTCAAAATCTACAAATCCAAATACTTTTATACTTGTTGTCCGCAGCGGTGTATTAAATTTCACTTCTCCAATCTTACCAATTGTCGGAAGTGCTACGGACAACCTGATGGGTGGTGCACCTGTTTTCTAGACTCCTGCCGCTACAGATCGGATTGGTTTACAGATCCGTTGGAAATTGATGAGGTCGCCCAGGAAGCACAAGAGTAGTCTTTCTACTCTTCAACTTTTTTAAAACTCAATTTGGATGACCTTGAGATTTCCCCCTCCACTTCCCCATATACCTAGAGTACACAGAGCCTGATAGTCAATCACTCGGTGGCTGTCGTGGGGTGCGCATCGGTGTCGGCGCTCCGTTGTTAGGTTTTCAAGGTCACAGTAATATCAAATTGTTGGTGTTGTGCTGGTTCAAGGTCACCTGAGGAATAACCGATTGCCCATTTAGGCAGAGTCATGTCAGAAACTCGAGTTTAACTTGGCACTTTTGCCGTTTCTCGTCGAAAATTCGCTCCAAGTGGTCAAGGTCACGGGGACTCTGACTGAAACTCGGAGCGTAGTGCGAGAAACGGCAAAAGTGCCAAAAAATTTTAAGTTTCGGCGTGACCTTGACCTCAGTGGCGTCGGTGACGTCATTTTGATGACGTAAGGGGTGATGACGTCATCAGCACGTCATTTCTGTGACGTCATGGGTGTGACGTCATAGAAATGACGTCATTAGTGATGACGTCATCGATGACGCAATCGATGACGTCATCGATGACGTCATCGGTGAGGTCATTGACCTCGATGACGTCATCCCTCAGGTGACCTTGAACTGAGCCAGCACCAACAATTTGACACTACTTTGGTGGTGCCATTAATGGGCCACACCCGTTTGTGTAAGTGTTCGACGGTGTCATTGGTGATGCCATTATTGTGCCATATCTCGCGCATGTTTCGTGCTTGTTTGTGCTCGGTGGTGCCGTTGATGTGCCGCATCAGCCTGTTTTTCATGCATGTCTTGTGCTTTGGTGGTGCCATTAATGGGCCACATCGTGCATGTTATTGTGCACGTTTGTGCTTCTGGTGGATTTTTGGAGCCTTTTTGGGCAACATAGAATGTCTATGCAGTAGTAGTTACCGAATGTAAAATTGTAATGTGGCTCTCCAAATTTGTAAATTATTGTATGTAATATTGTATTGTATTGAATTATTGTTATGTATCATAAATCATTGTGATTTGTTGCATGTACTATTATTATAATTGTATTTAGTGCTTCGTATTCAGCTTGCTTCAATGTAGTATTGTAATGTTGCATAATGTCACCTTATTCATTTTGTATCAGCACCATATATATATATATATATATATATATATATATATATATATATTTTGCTCATTGTATTAAAGGCATGTAAATTGTATTAGGTACAGGCTATTTGTATTGTATTAGTGCATTCGTAAGTCAGTACTATGGACCGCCTAGTTTACGCCATCTGCCAACAATTAATTGTAACAAATATGTAAAAAATGGTAACCCGTAAATAAATAAATAAATAAAAATAAATAAATAAAGGTTTTTGAAGCTATTTTACATGCCAGGTTATTTTTTCACGTTAAAAGCTTCATCAGCCCACATCAGCACGGCTTTTTTCCAGGCAGGTCAATTACTTCCAATTTGTTGAATTTTTCCGAGTATTGCTTGTCAGAGCTGGATAACGGTGATCAAGTTGATGTCATTTACACTGATTTTGAAAAGGCTTTTGACCGGGTTAATCATTTGACTCTGCTCTCAAAACTTAATTTCTATGGTCTTTCAGAGTCACTAATTAGGTTCTTCTCTTCATATTTACACAATAGAATGCAGTATGTTTCAGTTAATGGTTTTTCATCTGTCGAGTTTTGTGCTCTTTCAGGTGTTCCTCAAGGCTCAAATCTAGGTCCTCTTCTTTTCACAATATTTATAAATGATATTTCACAGTGCATACTTAACTGTAGATTTCTTCTTTATGCTGACGATTTAAAACTTTTCCGGTCTGTCAAAAATATTTCTGATTGTCTTAAAATACAGGAGGATGTTGACCGTCTATTAACTTGGAGTGATCATCATTTAAAATTCCATGTTGATAAATGTTTTGTAATGTCTTTTACAAAGAAATCCGATCCAAATAAATTGTTTTATAATTATTCTATGAGAGGAAAAACTATTTCTATCAAGTCAACTATAAAGGATTTAGGGATTACGTTTGATTCTAAGTTTTCATTTGCTCCTCACATTACTTCGATTTGCAAATCAGCATTTTCTATAATGGGTTTTATTCGTAGGTCCAGTAACTTCTTGAAAAATCTTGGTGTTCTCAAACTACTTTTCTGTTCGTTGGTGAGATCTAAATTGGAGTTCGGGTCAGTGGTATGGAATCCTCATCAATATTATCTTTCTGAAGCAATTGAAAGTATTCAGAAGAAATTCCTCAGATTCCTGTATTTTAAGGAGTTTGGCCACTACACTACAAGTGTTCCGTACAGTGAGCTGTTATATCTGTTTCAACTTGATTCTCTTGATAAGCGGCGGCGAGGGGCTGTGTTGGTGTGCCTGCATAAACTGGTGAGTGGCGCGCTGGACAGTGAGGCTCTGTTATCTCAACTCCAATTCAATGTACCTCGACAAAATTCCCGTTGTCGCTCTACGTTTTCCCCACACTTCTCCAGAACAAACCTGGGTGCTTACTCCCCAATTAATTGCATGTCCCGTGCCTATAATTCAGTTAATCTGTGTACAAACATTGATTTGTTCAATAGCAAGTTGTCATATTTCCGCAAAGAAGTCCTGCATGTATTAAATGATTAATTAAAGCACGATACTTTTTTTAGTTCAATAGCGTTTATGTAATAGATTATTAATATTTTTTTAACCATTTCAAGATATTGTTGATATTTATTGTTGCTTGTTTCTGTTATTAGATTTGAACTAGGCATTAGTATTGTTATTCATTGTTATTATTATTGTTATTATTATTTATTTTTGTAATGCATGTTGAAGACTAGTATTGTTACTGTTGTGCAAGAAGACTTGAGAGACTGGCATGTTTTCAACAGTATTTTAATTTAAGTTAATGCTACAATGTAATTGGGCGTAAGCCTGTTTTGTAGTGTTGAAATTCAAATAAATAAATAAACAGATCGAAAATGTGTTGTTTCGAATCTCCTACTTTGTTCCGCGCTAATCTTCTCATACCTGTAGTAGGGCAGACGGAGACGACAGCGTCACTCACGTTACGTGACGTCACGCTGCGCGCTGCGCGGTGAATATGCGCAGTGTCCGCCAGACCGACGCTATCACTGCGTCTGCGCATTACACCGCGACAGCATTCTTCTTGTTGCAACGCTTCCGCAGCTACTCTGCAGTAGATAGGTCAGAAATATGACAGTAATAAGAGATGAAAAATATGCTATGAAATTTTTAGCGGGTGCTCGGTTGCTATAATAGGGGATATTTTCTAAAACAGAAGATATTTGGCAATGTTTTCGTAAAAGTGCTTGTAACTTGTGGAGACAATAATAAAGGCCAAACATAAACAATGCAGATTCGGCCAGAATTAAGTTTTGAACGAGGGTTAAGAAAGGAACCACC
The DNA here is from genome assembly GCA_030545055.2 of Neoaliturus tenellus. Classification (NCBI taxonomy): domain Eukaryota; kingdom Metazoa; phylum Arthropoda; class Insecta; order Hemiptera; family Cicadellidae; genus Neoaliturus; species Neoaliturus tenellus. The sequence goes on along the minus strand of CM061533.1, from coordinate 71,846,854 downwards.
CAAATGTGAACACTTCCCCGTAAATATGGAGTATTGAATGAAAGTAATCTATATATTAATACGCAAGCATGTTTCATTTCCTCCTTTTTTCTCAGCTCATATTCATCGTAGAATAAATCTGCGCATACCGTTAGAAACAGATGAGCAGAATCACATTCTAATTCACATCAGACTCCAGGGCTACGCCCCACAGGCTTTCAAAGTTCCAATGTTAATCTTATGGAGAAAGGAGAATTGAATGAACCATTAGACAGCTGTTGTAAAAACAACAGCTAAAAAATTAGGAAGAACAGATGTTTTAGTTCTAAAAATTTTTAAGCTTCTTGATCGAATTTCGATCAGGAGGCGATCTCTAGTTTTTATAATTTAATAATAATCTCTTGAAGCTTTGGAGACTTTAATAGGGGAGTGATGCTAATTTCCCACAGTAATTCTTCATTTAAGTTTCGTATAAAATCGTTTACAGCATTATGCAGGTTTGAACTACAAAGTGAAATGTTCTTGTGCATTCGATTATTTGTTTGAGTAAGTTTTTAAGAAACTATGGTTTGCTTCATTTAGGATTGAAAGTTACCTTACTGCATAAAAAACAGCCTTTCCAGTTTATCGCCTACAAAACAATGGATTTCACAATGTAAGTGATTCACATGCTCGAAAGAACAAGCTAAAGCACTAACTGTTGTGACAGCCCGACAACCAGGAAGATATTTGTGCACGATTATGCAATGAAACCATTTTAGCAGTTATGTATTTTGGAACAAACAAATGCCTAAGTGAATACATGCAAGTGAGTGTTCAAATAATATTTCTCAGTGAAGGAATATTAGGTATGTGCAGGGGGGATATGAATATCTCTAAATTGAGTTCATGTTATCATATTAATACATTTGACCCACCAACAGGTCCAGTGCGTGTCGCGGCCACCGCTGTAGGCTGGACGACGTGCTGTACGGATGCCCTCGTTCGCCACGTGTGTGGCGCCTATGTGTTGTGTTGTAGCTCCTCCATAATTATCCGGTTCCCACAGATTCACCGTAGCTGGAAACAACAACATGTAGAAAACTGTGGCATCGGTGAGAGTGCAAAAGTGGGCCGAACGGGGGAAATGATTTGATACTACTGAAACTGAAAGTTGAAGCTGTTATTGGTTGGGTATGTGCGTCAACCAATTTATTACAGGGAGCGTACGTTTTAATTAAATTTAGCCGTTCGGTAATTAGCTATCGTATAGTAAACCGATTAACTGTATTGATTCATGTTTGTTTGGAAAAAGTATAAGTTTAATTACTTATTTTCATGAAGCTCTAAAAAAGTAAAACTCTTAAATTTGGATTATGCAGCAAAAATGAGTGTATTGAGATTAATAGAGAATTTCTTGTGTTTCATTTCAAAGTAAACAGCTTCTATATTTTATGTTCTTCTCTTTGCAGTTGAAACTGAAATTTTATATTAATTGAGATTTGTAATTATCCTTTCTGGAACGCAAGTTTATTTTTACAAATCAAATCTAAAGGCTTTAAGATAATCTTTAATGCAATGTATAAATAGTGCAATGGTAATGTAGTAAAAGTAAAGTTTTGAAACAAGAAACATGAAATAGCGCACACTTTTAGAAAGAGGGATATTGGAAGATGTAAACGTAAAGTCCTTAGATTTATAGAAAGTTCATTCATTAGTTCTCCTACTTGGGGGTAAACTCATCAGAATCGTCAAAAAATACCTGAACGGAATTTACCTTCTTATCTCAGATAAAATTAAAGACATTCTCATCTGTACAAACAGAAGGAGCGAATTTTTGCAAAAACTCGTCCACTAAACACGGTTAGAGGTAGTGGTCGGGGGCGAGTTGGTCCTCTCCTGGTACCCGTGGGGGGGGGGGGGGGTCAGTGAAAGCAGAGGAAGAAAGCTGTTGGGGCCTGGACAGATTCAGAGTGTGGTCGGTGGTGTCATGTTCTTGTGGTAGTGGTGGTGCAAACATGGCTAGACTGCTGTACACTGTGAGTATTGTATACCCTAGCACGTTTTTAGGGAAACTATAATATTTATAGATAGTTTATATTTTTTTAATCAGAATATATACTTATTTTCATACTTTACACAATTAAGTTATCCAAAACAAGAAAATTCTCATAAGGGTTGTTTGTTTAATAAGCAGAATTTATAAGTGTCTATTACAGAAAATGCTGAGAAAAAATAGTCTAGAAGAAAAAATAAACCTTTTACTCAGACTTCAGGGTTGATTTGTGGTTTATCCCTGCAAGTCTATACACTTAACTGTCTACAGTCTAAAAAGCTCACGTCGCAACATTTTTTACCGTTCCCCTATAAGTTTTATAAGCGCGGCCGCGAAGAACGTTAGAAGATTTTGTACTTGCACTGACTGTTGCATTAAAATATTTTTAAAATTTTCATTTCATTTATAATGTTTATGTGTGTATATTTCAAGGAAACTAAAAAAACACATATACTTATTTGACGTCGTTTTATTCATTTATTTTTTTTAAACGCAGATAAAACTCTACTTCTTTTTATACTTTACCAAATTATTGCTCAAGAAATATGTAGTTAACAAATGTTACTTCGTTAGTTTGCGATTTCATTTGTTGCAAAAGGAATAAACCTGAAAGTTCACAACGCGTCAAACGACATATGCATTTTGTGTTCCCGCAAGATCCTCGGGTTTCTCAGGTTGTCTTCAAGTAGAGCAACCTTAGAATTATGCAGTTTATGGCATAGAAATCTTGATATTAAATCTTGAGTAATACCAGTTTTGTTTTATATTTGTTGTTATTTAATTATTTTTGTTCTCGATTGCAATATTCATTTATGTAGATTGGTTCCTGCTTTGTATGTTACAGGGCTACAATTGTTATTAGTAACATTTATAAGAACATTTCAAACAAGTAACTTTTTTTTAAACACTGTGATTTTTAATTAAATTAAAATTTATAAATAATTGATACAAATATTATTGGACTCTGAATATGGGCTTATAGGTTGAAACTAGTAAGTCCAAATAAAAATGTTTAAAAACTTATTTGAAATGTTTATTTTATTAATAAATTATGCGTAAATACATCTCATTTGTATTTTTGTAAATAAAATATTTAACTGCAAAATGATATTGTGTCTTGACAAAAATAACTTGATTCCATGAAATTTATGTATTACTTTTTACAGTTTGTTTTTATGATTCAAAATTATATTTGTTTTAATATTTTTCTATTTTTAGCGAATTTACCTATGCGATTACGATAGGCCTAGTAGTCACGTTAAGACCTTAGCCCCAAGACCTTGTTACTTATTTTATTTCCCCAAAAGTCAAAGTACAATAGAAATTCCGTTCAAATTCATATAGCTTATATTGTGTGTATTAACGCGATATATCTTTTTAAAGAATCCTCCGATTTTGATGAAATTAGGGAGATGCAGCATCTATTTGAATGAGTTCGCGAAACAAGAATGATCGGACCATATAGAAACAACGTTTTATAACGTTTGAAAAGGGTAAAAAAAATTTGGCATTTTAAAATCTAACTTTTAAAATTTGACAATTTTAACTCAATTTGAGAGGACTTCAAAACAATTTAGTATTTTGAATCATTAATTTAGCTCAAATAGTTAAAAAGGAAAATAATATCACTTTCACTACGATATTCTTATTTAAAATATAAAAATCCTTATATATCGCTTATTTTTCAACGTTTCTTGACAAAAATTGGTATGAACCCTTTACTTGGTTGAAAGTAACTAAAACCCCCATGGCAGCAAACCTACGTAAATCACATTCTGTTTAGTGGAAAATTAGTGCTCAATGGAAAGGGAAGGAGATATGGTGTTCGTTCTTAATCAACTGATAAGCTGTTTTCCGAATTTGTCACATTTGTAATGTCTGTTTTAAAATTTGTAACTAGTTAATTTTTTGCTTCGCAGTTTCGGTATCCACTATTTGCTTAGCATTTTTTTTACAGTTAAAAAATTGTGTATATGGAAATAACGATAAAATTAAGAACATAAAAATGTTTAAATGTTATAAATATAATAATGCTTTTATGGAAATTTTGATTGGAACCTCCGGTTTTGATGGAATCTCGTAGAGGAGTGTAAGACAGCATACAATTCGGCTAAAAATGAAATATCGTTTAGCGTTACCGCTTTCATTTGCCATATGTACAAAAACTCTCTAGTGTCTATAATCCTATCTTATGATCGGCACCAATGATTTGTTTCTCGTTTTCGGATTACTATAATCAAACTAGTGTTTGGTTAGCAAAACTAATGTTAATGTAAGTTCAAACCATATGAACGACTCACTAAAGTTAAATAACATATGAGATATAGTCTAGTAAAATTAGCTAAAAAATAGCTGAACCCGGAGGTAATTGCAAACTTATATATTTTGACCGATTATTATGTAAAATTACCTGAGAAAAACGATGGTGAAAAGTCTACCACTCCCCGATGCTGCGCTCGCCTGCTATGGCCAATTTTCAAAATGGCGGCTGATGTAGTTTTATAGGTTTTTGCTTAATATCTTTTCAACCGTTAAAGGCAGCTAAATTTTGTAAATTAGTAAACTTTAGAAAATAAAATGTTGCACATTTTTTTAATATATAATATGTATTGGTTGTTATATTTAATAAGGTTGATATTTCTCTTTGAATATAATTTCAATTGTGGGCTTTTAAGTGAATTTCTTTTGTTGGAAAAACCATATTACGGTGGTGCCATAGGCCTTTTGGACTTTTACCGTGTTAACGTTTTACTACAGGGTCAACAGATACCAATAACACCATGCATTAAATTCATTTCATATCTGCATATATATATTTATTAAGATACATATATAAATATGTACTTAAATTCCATGAAGCCGGTAAACCTGTTAACAAAACGTTCGATTCTTATCAAAATTGACATAAAGGTGTTGGACTAGGTCTATTTCCATTATTTTTGTCGATTGGGATTATCAGACAATGGGAAAAGGGTGATATAGACTACAGGTTCAAATTTGTCTAAAATCGGCCCAAACATGACCAAATAAAACTTTTTCGTTAATTCATGCAAAAAATAGATTTTTAACTGTTGGCTCGTCGCCATTAATCAATTCAGATTAATTCAAATAATCTCTTTGAACCAATAATTCAGAGCATAAGAAAAGCTACAATTATGAGGGTTTTGTTTTGAATTTGTGATATTCCTGGACGGAACTAGACTATAAACTTTATGGTTGCCTTTTGACCATTGGGGCACGTATAAATAATTTAAAACTTGAAAAAAACTTTAAACTTTAAATGATTTCTTTTGTTATAGATATTTTATCTCTTGATAAATTCCGTTTTCCTAGGTTGATTAGAGAATGTATAATTTGTTGATTGTCCTTTATATTTGCTTGAGTTACACTTGGTTTAACTGGTTTGAGTTATATACATGAGATTTGGATATACTCAAAATAAAATTTTGTGTGATATTTCATCCATTTGAAATAAATAAGAATATACTAAAAAACAGCCTATGGCCAAACAGACATTGGCTTATTCAAAAGTGTAATTTTGTATTATTGAAGGTTGGAGTAGAAGTGGGTGGGTTCAGAGTTTTAAAAGATTAATTGAATCAGATTAAGAGATTGTTGGCGGTTTAAAATTATTGTTCAATGCTTAGGATTGTCTCATTAATACACTAACTATAAACAATATAATATGTCAATTTTGAGTAAAGTACTTTTGAAATAAGTTCCCCCAATCTGAGATCCGAACTGAGTTTTGAGCTTCTGAGTTTTATTGCAAACAGCAATTTAATAGAAACACTGTGATTATGATCTAAATGAATGATTTTATTCAAATCGACAAGAAATTGCGTTTAAGAAACTGACAAGAGAAAAAGTAGCTTGTGAAATTGTATCTGCTACAACGAAACTGGTGATTCTGCAAGGACTTTCACGCTAAATATGGACACAGTATCCCTTCCTCGGCCGCGGGACGACTTGTAGCTGGCTCGGCCGACCAGCGCGTCGCTGCTTGCGATGTTGACGACGATGACAATCAAGTGTGCATGATTAGGACTGCTGCTGAACAATCGTGCTGATGCGGATTTTTTACAATATTATAATAGATGCTGTGTTGTAAGGCAGTAACTTTGTACTCACAGTTGATTTCGTCCTGAGCGAGGGAGTTATTTTTTAGAGTATATTTTAGAGTAATATTTTAGAAAACAGTAGTATAACAACAATATATTTAGTTAACAGAGAACAATTTTAATCTAACATAACTTGTAACTGCAAATGCTGCGCGATTTTCTAAATTGGTTAATAATACCACCCGGCTATGTGTAATAATTTATCAGGGTGTGCTACTAGGCTATGCCTTCAGCGATCATTTAAATAAAAAAGGCATATATTATTGAAACTTATAAATTTTTCATTGAATTTTTACAAATTGCCAAAAAGTGAAACACTGCAATGGCTCTTATAACAAGCTTGCTTGTGCGACTCCCCTTGTTACAAGCACGCCTATATATGCTTGTATGTCTTACAAAATATCCCACCTAGTAGGCCTACTCTTGACATTGGTAAAGAGGTAAGATTCCCTCCCAAGAATAAATCAAGGTGTAAAATTTCGTCTTTCATTAATATAAAGTAAACAATTATCTGTGATAAGAGATGCTTTTGTTTCACACACTAAAATTTTACAAAAATTCATGTTGATCGATAAATGCCTCGACAATCACTTCGTAGGATAGTCATAGTCAAACAACTCTACCTCCTCCCTGATGGCCACCGTGCTCTACCAACACCACCTAGACAGGGTCTCAGTCAGTTGCAGTGGTTGTCTCTGCCCATGAAATGCCCAACCTGTTTATTGGTCACTGTAAAAGTATGTAGTTTTCAGCAATAAGACGGAAAGTGGCTAGAAATCTAAGATTTTTTTTTTTTAGATTTTACTCGTTCCATAGCTCTCTGGTGGTGATATAGGTGAAAACTGACTGGCAGAGATCTTTATGACTGTTACGTAACTATGTACGTTTGTACCACAACCTCTCTCCGCATGCAACGCCGGGACACAAGCGTCGTCTGGCACGCAAAGTAATCGCAGATTAGAGGTGGGTCTAGTAACTAACCGGTACTTGTAACGAGTACAGACCTTCAGCAAAAGTACCGGTTACTTAATGACAGAAATACCGTACCTGCAACGGTTACAACGGGTATTGAAAAGTAACAGTTTAGCACACCTCTAACGTGGATACTCCCGTTTAGTGGCCGAACTTGTTAACCAGGCCCGCCGCCGCCAGGAGTGCCGCGCTCGTTACGCGTTACGGAGTGATTATCTCGTTACGTAACGCGACTGCGCCTCACGCCACCGCCACCGGAATGTGGCGCGCGTAACGGTTATCACTCTACATTTAAATCACTGTTCTACACGATAACCGGTTCACATTAATTTGGCTAAGTAATTTGAATTTATAGTGCGAATAGTAATGCGTCACAGGTGATTTAACCTATAATATAGGCTGATGTAAACAATAATTTGATTTGATAAAAAGTTGTTAGTTCCATTTAGTATAAAAGTACCATTGTATATTGATTTACATTTTTGAGTATAGACTAAAGTAATTTTTTCAATTTACGGAATCCTAATTCGATACCAACTGCCCTGTAAGGATATAGAAAAAAGTGCAGACCCCTTATAGGTAACCGAAACTACTGTTACTGGTGTAGTATAGTATAACTCCATATCAAAACCCGTCTGATATCGATTTATTTTTATGTCTGCTGTATGTGTTGTTATATATTGTTGGCGTGTTGTTCCACGCGTATGATGAACGGCAACTTAAGCCAGATAATCCTAGTTCCACGCTATTATAAAATAAATAGAAACTAACACATCTATCAAATAACACTATTAACTACATAGAAAAAGTTTTAAGTTATTTTCTGCAATCAAGATATTTGATTATCAGTGGATACTTTTTCACAAATTTTATATTTTAGTAAATATTTTCTTCTTACTAGCTGAGTACCCGTTCTTCGCACGGGGTGTGTGTACAGTTTATTAAACGAATGATATTAATGATTTCACAAATTCATAACCTTCAGTTGGTTCATTCTAACGTATCTAGATATCAAGTTTTATGCTTAATAGCTACCAGGCAAATTTGTCAAAATCTTGTTAAATCCATTTCTCATTTAGTCTAGAAGTTATTTCTATTAATGGTTTTGTTGCAGTTTGATTAAACATTTATATTCGTATGGTGATTTACTTTATAGTTCTATGAGTTTAAACTTATAGAAGATTTAAGAAAACTCAGACTTGTAAAAAATATTATAGATTCTTATGAAATCTAATATTGAATCCTTGATTGGGTGTGACGATAGCTATATGCCAAATCCAATGTATTGAACCCCTGCATCTTGTTCTACCCATGAATGATATGTACAGACATGTACAATATTAAATCTAAATTCAAAATTAGTTAACATTTTAATTCCCAAACCAAGTAAAACAACGCAACATCTGTCAGTAACGTATAGCCACCGCACCGCAGTGTAGATATTAGGTTTACTTAATTCAATTTTTTTGTCTTTAGACTTTACCTATTTACCTAAAACCTCATGTGTTGCCAATGTATACAAAACCGAATAAATAGTGACATCCCATGTTAAAAAGTTATGTCGAAAAACGGAGAAAAATTAAGCATTGATGGTGGGATTACTTTTCCTTATTGCCACGGGAAGCGTTCTTTTTACCTTCTAAATGTCAAAATAAGTATATTTGTTTGTTTACACAAAATAAAAAACAATAACAAACTTCTGCAAATATGTTCTTAAACCATCTGATTCCATTCAACCAATCAGCATGATCCTTGAATGAAAATTACAGTGGTACTATGAGTGTTTTTTGAGCGACTTTCTCACTTCTTCATAAGAACCTACTCATTAAGCTTTTACACATTAATATTGCCCCGTCTATACCCGAACTACTTGAAAAATTGAGCAATTTATAAACCTCATTGGTTTTAACTACATGTTGTGTTTGATAAAATACACCTCTTTTTGTCAGAAAGTGCAATGAAAGCTAAATTGGGAACTAAAATTAGTTTGTAATGATAATAAGAAACATTTTAAGATTTAAGGGTCAAAACTCGTTTTGTAATAATTTCCATAAATTATTTTAATATTCATATTTAGAACCAAGAATTAGTTGACTTTATTCACTGTATTTAGGCCAGTGAAAAGTTAAAGGGTTAGATATGAAAGAGTCTGTATTTAAAATTTTAAGTGTTGCCATCTGTGGTGAAAATGACAAACTGTCTAATCCAGCTGATTAAAGAGCATAGATAAAAAGGTAGAATTAAATATTCCCATAAGATTAACATTGAATATTTCTTTTACTATGAGGGAGAGCCTTTTTGACGAACGATGCTTTAGAGCAGCTAAAATCGTTCTAATTTCAACATTTAACAATAATAAAAATTTTCATATCATTTACTAAAGCCCTTGTCGTGTGAAAAGAGATTAAAGATTGGTATTTTAGCACAACTTGGCTACTTTGACATACTATGGGGCAAAGCCCTAAGGTCGCTAAGTCAATTAAAGTTGTAATGAACCTTCACACCACTCTAGTCTATGACATGAAAAAAATTTAGACCCCTAGGTAAAGTCGTTATCCAGTGAAAAGAGGACAAAATAGGACCCATGAGCGTTACAGACAGAATGACAGAGAGAGAGACAGACAGACAGAGGGAAAGAAATTTAGATGACACCGATTTTGGATTCTGTTATGCATAAAAAGTAAAAATAACCAAAAATTTCAAAATTCTAAGCAACGTACAGACAAAACTCTAATTTTATTAATATAGATTATTGTTTGTTAATGCAAAATATATCTTTCATTCATAACCTATTTTAAAAAATTTCATAAATAACAAATAGTTTTATGTTTAGTGCAGTTAAAGTGCAACAGACAGAAAATAGTTTCCATAACACATGCTTACTCTATGTATGAAAACAAACAACTCAAGCACTGTTTAACATAGCCTTTAAGCGCCGTTATATATGTACAGCCCACAATGCATTTCTTATGGGAAATTAACTAACGTCTTATTACTTTATTACTTAACAGAAGAACTTCAGAAACGAACTTGACCTTACAAATTACGCCTAAAATCTACTGTGAAAGTTTAAAGTCGATCTGAGGCTTCTTGCGAACGTAATCGTCGGTCAATGAAATCGGGATTTGTCACTACACTGAAGGACCAACAGTCATGGAGTCATGTATGAGGATTTCACTCCTCTTCGATCCGTTCATACAACAATAATTTAGTAATAGTTTTATATTTTAAAAACATTCACGTTTTTATATTTTATCCATTCAATGGAATAGAACACCAATAAATATGTAAATACAGGGATGTGAGTATTCTTCTAGGTTTAGTATAATCTGTTTTACTGTAGGACTCAGAATGTAAGCGAAACCAGCATGATGTATCTTTTAGGAGGGAAAGTGTGCAACCTTTCCCTTATCACGAATAATTGTAGACACGCTTAAGGCACTATTTCTGTCAGCTGAAAGGGAAAGCACAATATTGCCATTTTAATACAAGCGGATCATTAAACCAATGATTAAGCTAATTAATTTACGTTCGTTTAATTAACAAAGAAAATATGAAGTGCATTTAAAAATGTCATTTGGATGGACATAATGGGTGGACTGGGACGGTATAGCGACGTCCTGTAATCCAACTACTTGGGGGTCACGAATTGTGGATAGTTATAAGCGATGGCTTGTGGATGCGATATTCCCTGGTGGGGATTAACGTCCGCACTAGTGAATACTAGTTCATCCACAAAGACCATCCTCATAATTAGACCAATTCGTATATATGAGGAAATTGTGGTTCGGATCCCACGTTAAACTGTAGGTCCCTAGATACCATTGGCTGGGTTATTAATTAACAGTCCTGCCTAAGGAGAATGTCGGCCTTAGTCAGTAACAAGACTAAAAGATCGCGCCACAATCATCCTACACTCATCTCTCATTCATGTTGAGTTAAAATACCCACTATGTGAGGTCCCTGTCTCAAAATAGTGATTTAGTGATAACATTGTACAAATGCCTCCAAAACACTGGTGTGATTCATATTAGATCTTGGAGCTTATTACCCTACATCTACAATACCTAAGCCTACTGTGCGCAATATTTGCGAAAAGGAAATTGGGGCATCATTTTATATATGTTTTAAACCCAGTTCAATTCTGAGGTGGTTTAGATGATGTGTATAAAGTTGTAATCCACGTTGCGATACAGATACGTTGTCCCTACTTGACATTTTTTGCCGGAACGCAAAATGTCAGGAAATGAGAATGTAATCTTTACTCATCGTATTATCCAATTAAACAAAACAAATACTTTTGTTTTTACAACTGTAAACTTTTAATCGCAACATCAATTAATGAAAAATTTACATCCATAGACCATAAACACTTTATAGCTGTTCAACGTATATGTTTATAGTTATGTTTATAGCCCGCCGTCGTCTTTATAGCTTGACTTTGCTCATTCGACCGAGGAGCTAGCGTAACCTTTTCGTCACCGTCGGTGCTTTCCTCGCCTACTTTTCCTCTCCTGCACACCAATCATGTTCGTCGCGGTCGCCGCCATCGCCCGATATTGTCGCTGATCCGCCATCATGTTCTTGCCCCTTTCGCCGACAATGCCCCATCACTTCTCGTCGATGGCCCTCCACTTCCTCCTACTTATTCAAACTGCCCCTTAATCGCAGTTTTGCTCCATTACTCGGCGCTGTTTGCCATTTCGCCTTACGTAAGGCCGCGAGAAAGGCGCCCTGGCGAGGGCGAGGGGTGTAGTAGAAAGGCGGCGGTACGGAGAAACGGGGACCTTGCCGCTCCCTGACCTCCCATTGACCTTGGGATCCTCTCCGCCGGTGGGAAATCGAAATTTTGGATTTTAATTGTAGACAACACATCAAAATGTTTATTTATTTACATTATCAATTTGTTTTGATTAAACCACATACCAAACAAAAACGTTTTTGCTTTCTCTAAACATTTTAGTTGATGGTTTCTGTACAACAATATTTGAAAAACAGAACAGCACAGCCGAGTCGGTGTGTGTTGAATGCACAGCCGAATCCATTTAGTCAACATTTGATTAGATCCGAATCGCTTTTACCCGTCACATTAATTCTGAATCAAGAAATAAGATATGTGACATCAACAGCTACGAATAACAAATCAGTGACGTTCTTGGTGCTCCAACTGATAGCAACTGCAAACAGAAGTGACGTACCTGGTGCTTTCCTCTTGGAATCAGCTGTAGTTGTCACCCAAATTTAGAGTATTCTAGTTTCGGTGTTCTGGAGCTATTGTCGAGAGTCTACTTCATTTCTAATGTGCTGTATACACATTTTGATAGTTAAAGATAATGCTGTATTAACAGTTAAATGTTGGTGACAACTTTTTTCCGGAATCATTTTGTCACCAATGTAGTAAGGTCTGTTTCTCGAAGACGAGAAAAAATATTAGGTGCAAGCATACGATATCTTATACTAGTATCTTATAGAGAAGGAACCCGACTTTTCAGCCACCACGGCAATTGTTAAAGGTCTCTATTTCTTAAATGGTTGAAGAGGGTGGTCTTGCGTCAATTTTTCTGGAATTTTCACATCAATAGCTCTCAATCAAGTATATAGTTGTGGTTGTAGGGATTTTTACTTCTGGGAATGCTTAAACAATCAATGTTATATCCTTCCAACAATCCAACATATAGTATCGTCTTACATCCATTTATAGATCTAGATAAAGGAACTTGTATAGATCGATGTAAAACTAGTCCAGTTTGCAGTGGCTGATTTGTATTTAGGAAAGCAATAAAGGTATTAAACACTCCAGTCGTATTGTGAAACTAACGGTTGTAGTCATCCTCTCGTGTGCCTTTGCCGGACTTATATATGCATTATTCAGACAGCAATATGCCCTCAGAGTATCCGTATTATCATCACAAACCGCAGGAGCTTCCGCTTTCCACATACACTAGCCGCTGCTGCCGCTGTCTCCGATGACGCTACGCCGCTGCTGGAGCTGACGGGGACGGTCGATTCATCCTGAGATATTGCTCCTCCACTTTCCCGCACACTTGCATATGTATCACTACAATTAGGTAGACACAACGGCGGCGGCGGCGCGGAGCGGCATACCAACACCGACCCACATACACGCGGATATGACGACCCGCGTGACGCGAGGGCTGCTCACGTGTAACATTGCGATACAAACATAAAGCACAGCTTCTGAGATAAAATAATCAAACATTTCATATAATTATGATGTTTTATTGTTGCATTATTAACATACAAGTTACTAAAATAAGTATGTTTTCTGATCGGACATGACTCATATGACGCCCTAGAAATATCAGACGCACAGTCCACTGCATGCAAAATTGTCTCATAAACTTTAAATTTATTTCAAAAGTTTCAAAAGAATTATTATTTTTAGCGATGGGTCAAGTTCACAGAGAAAACTAAACGTCTCTTTTCTATATTTTTCAAATTAAAGTAGCCTAATCTTTAATTCCTGTGTAGAGACGCACAGGCACAAATGCGTGTTGATTGAGCAATTAATTTTGTAGTAGACAAAATGTAAAACAGTTAGTCTATTCACCATGAGAAAGACTTGAAAACAAATTTGTATCCTTGGGAAATTTAATTGCATATGCATGATAATCCGGTTAACAGTCTTTATGCTCCAAACTTTTTTGAAGAGAAGTTGCTTATACTTATACAAAATTTTAGATATTTGAATGAAGTGTTGCTTGACATATCCTGGATGCTCGACCTAAGGTTTCACCGTATCAACTTGCTCTTCCCTTGAGGAAAATCACTAGGGGAGAGCACACACCATTATGAGTTGCGAATTGCCCCTGGGTTCTTGCTTTGTGGGCGTTTTCCAACAATCATTTAATTTAATGGATCATTTAAAGAATTGCGCCAGGCGCCACACACACACACACACACACACACACACACACACACACTGTGTATCTGTGACTGCAGGCCGACACTGCCGACACGCGTCGGCCTACATCAGCTGTTCACCTGTGGTTTGCCGCCACAACCGCGACATTGGCGGTAAACACTAAAGGTCACGTGATCGTCACGCTTGATCGCCGGCACAGCTGACAGCCATGTATAATGTTATTGGCATACACAACACGCCCTCGCAAACCTGCTTGCGCACTTACCGAATTTATTACACTAGGAATTGATTTAAAGGGAGATAGGCAAACGCATAGAGAAATGCTTGGCACCATAACAAACATCCGAACGTCATTTGACATGATTTGTCTCCGCAACCACTACTGCTAAGTTAAGTTATTCGTTCAAGATATTGTCGGGAGATGACTTGTTGGCCACTGAGGGGGTTGGGGGCCTGGGGGGCGAGGGGAAATTTATATCCAAAACCTACCGGTCATTTGGTTAACTAAGGAATAAAAAAAACTTAGATTGTACTATTCTACATGAAAAACTTTTGCTAAAAAAAGTAAACAATTATCTTTGTTGACAAACCAGCTAGCCTAATTCAATGTAGAGAAAGACAGCTGACTGCAAAAGAAAAGAAAACTTCGTAGGGATGCTGTATGTGTTTGGTTTTGTTGATAATTTCACACATGTTGGAATAAAAAAAAAGCAAATTGTTTTGGCCAATGGCATGCTTCAGCTTCCCCCTTACCCCGCAACCCCCTTAAGGAGCTTATAGACGGGGAGAGTAGCACGGTGAGTGCAGACGGTGAGTGGAGGCCTGTTCACATCACTCCTTGTGGGTGTTTTCCATTTAAAACATAGGAGAATGGCCGTTGACGACAGTAGCGTAAAACACATGTCACTGTCTAAATACCCCCGTCGCAGCAGACCTGCGTACTCAGCGAATTTCCAGTGGAATTTCAGATTATTTACTTTCCCCGTAAAAACACCATAGGATCGAGTATGTAGGTTTGCTGCCATGGGGTGTTGTTAGAAAATCTAAGTGGTGAATCAATAATTGGTGAATTTAAACACAAAATCGTATTAAGCTCTGGAAATTTTTTATTTTCCCCATAAACCCCATGGGGGTGAGTATGTAGGTTTGCCGCCATATGGGTTTTGTAAGCAATTATAAGTTAAGCCCTATCTAGATAATGTACATACCAAATTTGATTAAGTTATGTCAATAAATAAGCAAGATATAGGGTTTTCTTGATTTCCCATAAGAATAACATGGAAAACAGATTTTTGGATTTTCCCCGTAACCAGTTATGCTAAGATAAAAATTCAAAATACCAAATTGTTTGTTTTTTAAGCTCTTTTAAATGGTTTCAGTTAAAATTGATGAATTTTGAAAATTGAGGTCAAAAAATGCCAAAAACCCATTTTTGACCCTTTTGAAGCCCCATAAAACCCCGTTCCCATAACCCGACAATGCTGGTTCGCGAACTCATGAAAATAGACCTGGTCTTACACATTCATACCAAATTTCATCAAATTCGGAGGTTCCCTTCAAAAGTTATCGGTACCACGGACACACACACACACACACATACAAGCCTGGCTATGATTATGGCAACGCAATGGGAATCCCAAATTATGGCGCCCAGTGAGATTTTCACGTTATAACACGAGGTTCCATACCTAGATGTCAGCTGTACACTTTTTTCCTGAAAGTATAGTTGTTAAAATAGTTTACACACGGAAAATAAAAATTATACACAGGCGCCACAATCATAGGTACGTACGTGTTGCCACAATCGCCTGCGCACGCTATGTGTATGACGCAGCGTTGCCAGTTCTACTCCGCCCCACCTCCACGCACTTCCACGGCAACCACCACGCCGCTCGGTGAGCTCTTGCGTCTGTCTGGTTCCATGATCTGAGTTTTGGGACATAAGCCACATCGCATGGCTATGATGGTGGCATTGCTTGCCCAACGTTTGTTTTTAATCGTACTATGAATGCATTGTTATTCCTTTTGAATTGAAAATAGTGTTTAAATGGATTTCTTTCTTGATTTTTAATAGTTACGATTTTTTGTATTATTAATTTTTATTTTTACTGATGATTATAATAATTTTAAAAGTGTTATCGCCTCAAGCATTTTAAAATTGTTTTATTCACTATTATTTCTAGTCATAAATAACTTATTTCAATAATACAATGTAGTTGTTGTATATTGCACAATAGCTACAATTTACAATGCTTTTCCAGCATCCAGACGATAGTTGGCGAATACACATTCAATAGTGATTAAACAAAATGAATTGTTTATGAGTAAAATAATTTATTTACAAGGTACATTTCTTGTGCATTTGTTCTTTTGAAAGAAAGTTCTCTAATTTGTTATTTCTTATACAAAATTAATCTAAATTATACCGTTCTCTTGAATACGTTTCCCTAACTTGACTCAATTTTTATCGATATTGTAAATTTTTAGTAAGCATTATTGTTTCTTGTAAATAAATTGCATTTTAGTATGAGAATTTTTCATATGGCCTTTATAAATCAATTACTTAGACCTAAAACCACAAAGATATTTTTCAAATAGGCCTACACTTGAAATTGAAAATGCATGTTAGAAAGACGAGTACTGAATCGGAAGAGACATCAGCTTGTAAAATGCAATGAGGTGGTAAAATGGATATAACGAAAACTTTGTGCTTACGATTTCCTATTTTATTTTTATGTTTAAGTTTTATTTGATGCCTTCGTTTCAGCGAGTAAGTTTCAATAATTTTCCAAAATAACAAAAAGAATATTTAACAGAAAATATAATGATTTTATAGTATGTCAAAGTAATGCTTAAAAATAATGTTTCTGGAAATTTGTGTTTTTGAAAAATTAAGGCACTCTATTTAAACTGTAAGTTATATTGAATTGAATTTGAACTCAAACATCATCAGCAAACAGAATCGGATCCCATATGAATTTGTTAAGAATGTCCCCGATAACTTTTTGGATGTCTTGTTATTAGTGTATAATAAAATTTATTTGAGCAAAACCGTTCCTTCTAGCTTTAAAGAATCAACCATTTTTCCACTCCAAAGAAAAGCAATGTTAATTTAGTTGAAATCTATAGAGGCTGATCTTTTATAAATTGCACTTGTAAAATATTCACTTGTCTCTTTAATAATAGATTGCAAAATTGGGTTTTTGAAAACGAAATTTTATCGGAATTTCAAGCAGGTTTCTGGAAGGGTTACTCAACTGTCGATAATATATATTTTTGTCATGGTTAATTATAGACTGACGCAAAAGAAAGAAAAATGATATTTTTTTTTGTGGATTTCAGCTCAGCGTTTGATGCGATTGATCGAAAGGCATTCATTTACAAATCATAAAATCTCGGAATTTTGTCACGCTTAATAAATAGTTTGAAAAGTTAACAACAGTGAATCTAGCCCCAGCGTGTGGTGTAGAAATGGCGTCACAAGTAGTTTTCTGACTAACACAGGCTTGAGGTAGGGTTGCAATCTCTCACCTACTCGTTTCAGTTTGTTTGTCTTCAGAAAATGCGGTAGGTTTAAGGTAAGCGACAAGTGGTAGTATAAAGTGGAACATATTGAAGTTGTAAATAGCTATAAGTATCTAGGATTTACTTTCACATGTTTCAATTCATGGAACATCCACTTTAAGGAGAAAACAAATTAGAAAAAATTCGCAATAGATTCAGTTTGGAGTAATTTAATAAAAAAAAATGTACCGCTGGGTTTTTAAATAGTTTGTTTTGAGGCCATAGTGAAAGCAATTAATTATTTTTTACGGCGCACACGTTTGGGGTTTTATTGAAAGTGATAGACTACAATTGAATCGGTCCGGAGACTTTTTATTAAGAAATTATTTTAATCGCCGTTCAGTACTCCAAATTATGCATTATATTACGAAACTTACTTTGACAAATTATATTTTCACACTTTAAATACAATCATAAGTTATTTACTAGTTTTAAATATGTCTACGAGTGGATTACAAAAAATTTTAGCCAAACTTATTTTTAGTAAGAAAAGTATTATTTTGTCCTCGAAACGGGTATTTTGGTGCAAAAAATTGGAACTGTTAAGAATGTAATTTAACCGTAAACTTTGAAGAGCCTGAAAATGTGCGAACATATTTAAAAGCAACCGTGGAAGTGTTACGTGGAAAGTGATTAGACGGAGTGTAGAGGACGCGCGCGTACATCTGTCAATCACAAACTTATTGTCGCTTGACCTTGAACTTGGAGATGAGAGTTCCCTTTGTCAAAACGATTCGGATGTTATATCTTGGGCAATCAAAACTAGAACGGTTACAACTGTTCTTTTTGTAATTTTCAGGAACATGACAGTTTTTCATTTTGTTGCAGTTTGTCCTATATTAACGCAAATTATAAAAATTCGGTTCGGGAAAAACGTTTTGAGCGAAATCAAATTTAATCAATATTTAAACGTCAGGAATTTGTAAAATATCTTAGGACGTAGATTTGTAAAATATATTAAAGGAGCTTGGCAGTGTTGGTGGGAAATGATCCAAGCATTTAGTTTTTGAATCTGATAAATAAAAGATTAAAACAAACATACTGTTATTTTTATTTTAGTTTTTATACGTGCATCACTTTTATCACTTTATCAATGCAGATTATAAACCTCGCATCATAATGGATGTCTAAATAATTGTCTTTATCGAATTTTGTGCAACGAGTAATAATATGTTGATATTTAAATCCCCCATTAAATTCTTAGGACTCGATTTTATTGATGATTGACCTAGTCCCACAAGGCTTGTATAAAATTATCGATGTCTGAATTTGGGCTGCGATAAACACATAATAGTTCACATGCCTCACCGGCCCACCGGAAGGTGAGCGATAGCACAGAGTAAGGAACCTTTACAGAGTGCTCGCTGCGCTGCGTTTTCGCGTCAGTAATGACGCGCCTCGTAGTGGCGCTACTGACGCGGTGACGCAAAATGGCGCGGACTGACGCGGAGTTGCCAATTCGGACACTGCACCGCACCGCACAGCGCCGTGCCTCGCGTCACCGCGCCGCCGCAACACGAGCACCGGGTCGTCCGACCACCTTAACTTTACTCCGAATTCCCGAGCGCGATTATTTGGCCAAGTTGCAATGGGGGTCATTTGTACAATGTTAGATATTTGACAATAACTAGCAGACTAAAACTGAAATGCCAGCTGCCTCACTTTAATTAATATTTTGAGTTACTTGCAATAGTTGAATGTAATCATATAACGAAAGCTTCATTTAAAAGTTACATATTAACGTAATGGATTTCAGTTTAGGCTTGAGAATATTGCAAAATTTTTAAAATCTTTTATTTCATAATCACAATACGCACCTTCAGTATTGAGTATTCCTTCATATTTATTTGAAAATAAGCTCATATTAACTATAAAGAAATTTGTTCACTAACAATAAAAATCATCTATCATTTTAACAACATATTTAATCAGTACCGTATTAAATTACACAAGTAAATACAAACAATGTTATATACAATTATACAGGGTGTTTCTGAACTCCCTGACAATATTTTAGGGCATTGTTCCTGTGTTAGAAACATATCTAAATATCATATTTAAACTGTCCGGAAGTCTTTAGTTACTCACACAGCCGCCATTTTTTTAACTGAATAATTTAAATTTCCGAATATGAGCAGAATATAACCATCCGTTACGAAAATAAAAATTATACGAGGTGGCCCGTGCGCAAATTGCTCATTTTATGATTCGGTATGAGTGAAATTCACCTACAGTACATGACTGTTGATTGTTAGGTGACATTTTTGTTGGATTTTAAAATTCATCTGAAGGTAATCAGCTGTTAAATTACAATTCACATTAAAGAACTTGCAATAAAAGTTGTTCAACATTTTAAAGCGCCCTCTAGAAATAAATCAAAGGCGAGGGGGGCGAAGCCCGAAACAATATGACCTTTTTAATTACAATTCGTCACTGCGGTATATCCTAAGCTTTAAAGTGACACCTCAATCTTAAAAATCGGTTCAGTAGTTGAGAGAAAAAGGGACGTAACAGACGAAACTCTTATAGAAATAAGAAGATGGATTATTTGAAAAAAAAATGGCGGCTGTGTGAATAAATTAAGACTTCCGGACGATTGGAATATGATATTTAGATATGTTTCTAATCCAGGAACAATGCCCTAAACCATTGTCAGGGAGTTCTGAAACACCCTGTATCAAGATTTTTATCACATATGATTATACTACACAATAAAAAGGCCTACTAAAAAGCGCTACACAATATACGCAATATCTATACTTGGCATCCAGCGTAGTGGGCTACCATTGTTACAATTTACTAGTACAACAATGGTGGCAGGTACGTTCTTGGGTGGCAATTACAGTGCAACCTAATACTGATTAAATTAATGTATCTCAGTTGTTTATTAACCGCTTTTCATAATTTTTGTGTCATCGGATAAGGAATTAAATTGTCTAAATTGTTTAAAAGTTGAAAATTTTTGTTTTTATTTCAAGTTTTTTTCGAAAAATAAAACGGCCGCCATTTTTAAATTTAAAATCGTATCACTTTGATATTTTTTCGTAAATTAAACCTTTACTATTTCAAGTTCCTTGCCAAGTTTCAAAGCGATTGGTTGCAAAACGTCTCAAATATAAAATGTTTTGTAAAAAAATACAAAATGGCGGATATCTAAGTAACTATGCATTTTAGGATGCGGTATACCTTCATATGAACCTTTTAGCGAATTTCCCTATAGGGAATACGCTATTACGGTAGTAGCCATGGTAAGACCTAAGACCGGGACCACTGTACGTTTTCATTTTGAGGTCCCCAGAAGCCAAAAACACCATTCGTTCATTTTCATATACAGGGTGTTCGGAAAAAACGTTTTAGAAATTCAGGAGGTTATTGCCCACGTCAAAATAAGCAAAAAAGTTCCAGTAAACGTAAGTCCTAAAATGCTTCGTTAACCCGCTAGCCGCCATTTTGTTTTTCACACTAAATAATTTTTATTTCCGTAACGGATCATTGTATTAAGTTAATATTTGGCAATAACTTTCATCATAGCAATACTCATTTTAAAGAAAAAAACTATTTTTTCCAATATGTATTTTCAAAATGGCGGCCATTTAAAATTTTAAACTCAAATATCTCAAAACCGTTAAATTTTAACAAAACTTTACAAGAAACAAAAAAGTTGACAAATAAAATTACCTAACTGATGAAACCAAGATTGTAAGGATCGAACCACAGGCAACGGAGTTATTGCCATTTTTGTGCATAAAATCATCGAGTTTCCATTAAAATGCATGCAAATTTAGGTAATTTTAGAAGAAAAATCTCAATAACTCCATTATTCGTTGTCAGATGATTACAAAGGTCAGGTCTCATTGGTTAAATAATTAAATTTGTCAACTTTTTTATATCAAGTAAATTTTTTGTAAACTTACCGGTTTTGAGATATTTCAGTTTACAATTTTAAATTGGCCGCCATTTTGAAAATACATATTAGAAAAAAATAATTTTTTTCTTGAATATGAGTATTACTATGATGAAGGTTTTTGCCTACAGTGATCTGTTACGGAAATAAAAATTATTTAGTTAACAAAATGGCGGCTAGCGGGTTAACGAAGCATTTTAGGACATACGTTTACTGGAACTTTTTTGTTTATTTTGATGTGGGCAATTACCTCCTGAATTACTGAAACGTTTGTTTCCGAACACCCTGTATATGTATACAGGGTGTTCATATATCATTATTATTTAAATTTAAACCTTTGTACATTTAATATCTGTGTTCCAAATTTTAGATCTCTATCCTCAAACGCACAATCTTTCTACGTATCTGCCGGACTAAGTTCATATAATCCATATGTTACACATCAATGTATACAGAGGTTCTGGATACATTGTTACACATAAAAATGTGTTTTAACAAATACACGAGGGTGCAGCACCCGTAGGCCTACATTGAAATAGACGAGTGAGCGAAGCGAACGAGCTTCAATAACAACAAAATATAAGCCTTTTTGCACTGGGCTTTTTAGCGCACTGTCTGTAAATGATATTATTATAAAAAATATTACTGTTTAAGTTTACCAAGCAAATGCTCGGTCCCCGGGTATTCATAATATTATAAAACTAATATCAAAGTATATCATGGTACGGTAATGTATATATTTTATTCGATGTCAATAAAAGTACACAACTAAAAGCCTGTAAAGGATTGAGGGAAGATTGGTACTAATATAAAATGTAATCACATTATAGAACCTGACGGCGAGTGAGGGCAGTGAACGAGATCATCTGAAGAGCAAGTGGTATTTATAAAAAATAACATATATCATTATTATGTAATACGAATTGTTCAAATAACAGAACGCGTACATAAAATACCTGTTGTTAAATAATAAAAATTTTGTACGTGGGGGTACTTTTCCGGGAGTAGAATTCCGGCGGTAGTATTCCGGGGGTAGAAGTCCGGCTGGTGTTTGGTTTGCCATAATGTTAAATTAGAGCAATCAAATTAAATGATAATGTATTTATAAAACTGGGGATACTTTTCCGGCAGCGAGCAAAACTCCATGCCACTTTAAGCTCCGTCCCTCGTGACGTCAAAATGACGTAGCGTTTTTTCATGGGGGTACTTTTCCTGGGGTAGAATTCCACTACCCCCATTTTGCATTATGATTAATGCAAATTTAGGCAAATATAATAGAAAAATCGCGATAACTCCGTTATTTGTAGAAAAATCTTTACAACCTTGGTATCATTGTTTAGATAACTTAATTTATTAACTTTTTTGTCTCCTATAAAATTTTGATAAAATTTGTCGTTACTGTGAAATTTGAGTTTAATGGTCGCCATATTAAAAATACATATCGGAAAATAATAATTTTTTTCTGAAAACTAACATTTTTGTGGTAAAGGTCCATGCCAAGTCTGAAATAAATCCATCAATCCGTTACGGAAATAAAAATTACTAGTATTACGTACTAGTAGTACGTGTTGATCGAAATCGAGCACTTTATTTTAATACAATACAAAAGTTACTTTTAGCTCTAAATCAATGACATCCGACCAATCCAATATTGTGAATATCTTTACTCACAAAAACTACACGTATTTACAGCTGATTTTAACAGATGTTTAAAATGCTTTATTTAATCCCAATCAGGACTGGGGAAAACTGCTGTAATGTAATAGACAAGGGCTGTTTCATTAGCGGGTAAAACGATGTAAAAATTAGTACCCAAAACGTCACTAGCCTGATCAGCTGGTACATGTTATTCTTATGGACATCAAATTGATTACGTCACCGGCCTGACTCAAAAGCGGCATTTTCCGACATCAAAGGAATGAAACAGCCCTTCTTTTGTTCATATGTTCTCCGCAGTCCTGATCCCAATATTATTTAAATGAGAAATTTTGAGATTTTAATGGTGAATAGCGAATTTATTTTCAGTCCGATTCTCGTCAGTTTTTGGCGGAAACAACTACAGACCAAGCCCTATCCAACGACACCAAAAACTTGAAAATCGGTTAAAAATTGTAGGAGGAGTTCTCAAGACAAAAAAAAAAACCCTTAGCGTATTAAATAAGTACTAGGGATCGCCCACTGGTCGAAATTCGACCAAAAACACAAAATCTTTTATAGGTAACTGAAACATCCGTTATTCCTGATTTTCTAGTATTTGGTATTACAACAGCTTTCTAATGATTAACTCAATTATCCTTCTGCCATAAGATTAACATTGAAACTTCAAGAGCCTCTGGGGCGTAGCTCTGGGGTCCGATGTGAATTAGAATGCGATTCTGCTCATCTACAGGACTTACCTTTCTAACGGTATGTGCGGATTTCTCCTACGATGCACACAAGCTGAGAAAAAAGGAGGAAATGAAACATGCTTGCCTATTATAGATAGATTACACATAAAAAAAAATGGTGCTCAACGAAGGATTTTAGGACATTATGTTTACATGACCTTTTTTGTTTATTTTCATGTGTTGAATCAGCTCCCAAAATTTCTGCACTTCGTCGTGAATCGCCCTGTATGTATGTATGTATGTACGGTATATTTTCTTTTTCAGCACAAACTGTAGATGATGTAAAAACATGGTTTTTAACCAAAGCATTTGGTTATAGTAGCAACAAGTTTGTTATAGGCAAATAAAAATTTTTGAAAGCAAGCCACAATAAAGCTAACAAAAAAAAAAATCCTACAAATTTTATTTAAATGTGAAAATGGAGACAATTAATTTCCCTACATGAAAATGTCAACCCATTTGAATTACTTTTAAAAAAATGTAAAGGTTATACCTTTTTTGTTAAAACCTTAAACTTTCCCTGAAAAATGCAGTTTTTTATTCGACATATCAAAAAATATAAACATGTCCCAAATTAAACAAACATAATACTTTCGAAACGTAAATTACATTTTCTTTTATACAATATATATGTTTTTATTGTTTTCTTCTAAATTCACTGAGCTATAAACGTCAGAAAATGAAACTTAAAGGTTTTGCTAATGAGAACATAATCTTTTGACCATTTTAAAAAACGCATGAAATTTGGATTAGGTATCTTATAAAATTTCCAAGGTATACAAATTGTTGGAATTTTATTGATGTTTTCAAAAATATAACATTATAGCAGAAAATATACACAAAAAAATTTTACAAGTGAACATTTGATAAAGCGTACTGATTGCACGGACCCCACGACAAGGGTATCATAGGCCTTAGCACTTTTTCACAGTAAAATATTTACTATTTTGGTGTCTTGGACCAATACAGTACGTAAATAGTACCAATATTTATAACAGAAACCCCCAAACATTTGCTTTACAATAAAATAAAACTTTCAGAATAACCTAAATTATAACTCACAACAGTAACAAAGTGAAAAGGCAGATGGGATGGGCTTTAATTTTCCAGATAGAGAGTTAAAAAGGTTGGTATAAAATCTATTTATTTTATTAAATTGTTGCAAAATATTTAATTTTGTGTTTATTTTATATTTTGAGATTGAATGTGTTAAGAAGTGCAAAAAACATTAATGTTTTTATTGATTACAGCTGTAATACTGTGCACTAAGTAAGGAAATTTAAAGATTCGAAGAATTTGTAAAAATTAATGCACGAGAACCAGTGCAACCGCTACAACGGTCGTACGACGGCGCAGCGGAGCCAGCGAGCTAGCATGATGTCGCCCGTGCGCGTGCGTGGCGGGCGATGCAGAGTGGCAACACTGGATCGTGGCCGGGACGGGAAATGCCGAATCCAGCCCGTTCGAGACCGCCGCGCCAGCTAGCGGCATTATCGTGGAACTAAGGGCGAGCACTCTGTAAAGCTTTGTACTCTGTGGCGATAGGCAGCTGGGCACGCCCCCCAGTCGCAGCTGTCGGCAGGTTACAGGAATCGCACTGTCAATATGGACCACAATGCCGTCATTTTTATTAATTGGATTATTTGTTTTAAATACATTATACCCATCAAGTTGCTCTATTTGTAGGTTTCCATGTAACCAGGCTCCGCTCAAAACAATACAATGAATTTTTATAAGTAAATTATTTAAGACAACAAACCTTTGGTCAATGTTCTTTGAGTAACTACGAATATTCTGGTGCACAACATTAAAACATAACTTATTCCCCGCATTACTAAAGTTTAAAATATCTTGATAATCCTTAACTACCTTACAATCTATTAAAAAGTCATTATCATCTCTACCAATTAAATCTACCATTTGGTTGAGTTCCGGTGTTCGGTTAAGTGACAGCTTTTAAAGAAATATAAAGCAAAATACATGTTTTACATCAACATAATTACTAAGAGGGAACGGAAGTTAATGAATAGGCAAAATAGTAAATGAATTAATAGACACTAATCTAAATATCAATAAACAGTTATTAACCTAAATCAGTATGTCAAGAATGTTAAAAATAAGAGTTCATTAGAATAGTTAGTAGTGAAGTATAACATTCATATTTTATTAATTAATCTCAAGTAAATTTATTATTTAACCAATCAATTAAGGCTACAACTTGCTCTGTACAGGGCGGTCTCGGAACCTAGCCTCCACATGTCATTTCAGGATTTAAGCATTAAGTATAGGATGGGTTAGTTTTCTAGATACAGTTTATTATTAATAAATTCACCTTTGCAATTAATTTAGTATACGTAGATTATAATTAGCCTCATCAAAATGGCTTTGGTTCTTGGTTCTGTGCTTGGCGGCGATCCGTCTGGGTAATACCTACAGTATGTCCTTCAGAGACGTTACCTAGGTTCAGTCAATAAGTCAGGAAATTCCTGGGTATCTTATTTCACGCCATATACCTTACTCCGCACCAAATACCATAGTCACCTTTTAGTCAATCACCCAAAACCTAGAGATGACCAGTCAGCCCATTCATGTTGTTGCTCGGACCCAGTAGTCTATCAATTCAGCTTCCCAATAGTTTCTCAGTAGCTCAATACCGGCATAGGTCCACAATCAGCATATCCGAATACCCATTATCCACAGTCAACCGACATATTCCCGTTGCAAACGGTTCAAAAGATATTCAGCAAAATCCTATAAAACTACAGCCGCCATTTTGAAAAATTGGCCACAGCAGGCGAGCGCATTGTCGAACAATTGTAGAGAGTGGTAGACTTTTCACCATCGTTTTTCTCAGGCAATTTTACAGAAGAATCAATCAAAATATATTCTTTTGCAATTACTTCCGGGTTGAACCCTAATTTAACTAGACTAAATGGCAACATCCATTGTACTTTGTTTTATAAGTCTATTAAAATAAATATTATCATAATAAAGTTGTTTTTTCTTATTTGTTTCATTGAATGTCTCACATAATTTACAAATCTAGTTATTACGAGTTAGCCGTAAATATTGAGGTCAATCACCACTGTGAAATACTACGGCTAGTATTTTGTGTCTATCTACCATAGTGGCAATTTTTAACGTTTGACGGGGGGCGCTGAAAACCCCAGTCTTGTTATTATCTAACATCGACCAGTTGTTAGTAACCATCATTAATTAATAGCCCAATGGCAAATGGCAACTGGGTCCGTTTAATAAGTGTAAAAAGTGTAGGCCTCATTGATTCAGTTAATTTATTGGTAATTTAATGGAATAATGGAAAAATACCCTATCGCAGGAAATACTTGTAGACAGGCCTGGTTTTGCATATGTATTGGCTTAAAGGACTGCAGACTACCGTGAAAAATGTTGGAAGAAGGCTTTTTGGAGGCAAATTTTTTAATAATGTGCAGAAAATTTTGATCAGTGAAAAAATCGGCAGAAAGACAGAAAAAACAAACTATCCAAGCTATATTATAGTTCAGCGTTGTGTGTCATTCAAGAGCTTTATTTATTCATTTATGGGGAAGGCACTTTATAATTTATTCCACTCTCTTAGCAAGGACATACATTCTACTGTCCCAAAGTTACATCGTAACGCTTCAAGGTCGGTAGAGGAAAAGCATAGAGGAAAAGACTACAATCTAATGTCTTACATAGCCAATACTTTACTTAGGTAATACTATACTTTATTAAAATGACTCAAATAAATCGTAAAGAATGTAACCCATTAATTACATCTTTTAATTACCTTTGTTTATTTATTTTTTCAATGAGTTAAGTAGTACGATTAAAATTTAACAAAGTTGTAAGTCGCATAATGATTTGAATATTGAATGAAACGAATAAGAAATATTAAGTATTAGTATAATATGTATTGATTATCATGCAACCCATCAGTACCTATGCGTTTTAGTGTGGCGGACAATTTTTTCCCTCTCTTTTTCTTTTGTAGACAGTTTCCTCGTAGTAATATTTGTATATATCATTGGTTTTTATTATAATACAACATGGAAAAAATACATGTTTTTAAAATTAAAAAAAATGGTTGGTTAAAATTAGCTTCTACCTAAGAAGAATAGTTATATTATGGAAAATAAAAGTTAATTGTAAATTAAGTGCCTTAAAATTGTTAGTATAATTATCAATAGTAATAAATGCAATATGTCTATATGTGTATAACTTTTTGTGACGTACGGGTTCGTTTTAGAAATAACAATGTAAATAGTTTCAATAAATTAATTATGTTGAGTAGGTAATCGAAGACATCAAATTTTCTTTGAATATTATACTAATAGGTCCAGCTAAAGTTTTCTCAATCGATTTAAAATGAGAGTTTTAATTAAGTGTGTGCAATTGATTTTAAAGAGATGACCAGTTATTCATGTGTGAAAATGAACATATACTGTAATAGGTTATTTGATTTTGATGTAGGTTTAGGCCTATAAGTGAAGTTTACACTTTATTTTTACTAGGAATAACTCTGACGGATAATTATGTCCGATGTTCACGACAAGTCGGTCTGCGCGGGAGAGAGAGAGAGCCTCCGTATTTTTCGACTTAGCGAACCGATTGGGGAACGTTCTAGAAAGAGGCTGTCGGATACCGGCGCTGTGGCCAGTGAATCAAGAATCGCTACTATATGCAGTGCTGGCGGCACGAGCCGTCACACGTTAAAGACAGCTAAATTATTTCGCAATTTTCATCGCATTTCATTTAGGACCACTTCATTCAGAAATCGCTAACGACAATTCAAACATCAAATTATTAATGTATGAAATGAATACAACATGATATATAATTATCATCATAGCTGTCGTTTTCGTCCAGTAAGGCATCAATTAATTCATAATTAATTATTGTCATGTAGCGAAATTCCGTCCTTGCTACGATTTTACCGCATTTTGACTAATTCCTCCTTGACACATACACATCTATCTCTCTCGGACAGTAGTTAATAAATGTGTACAATTAATACTGGATTGTGTATTAGATCGTCTTAGCAGTTGCTTTCGTTAGGCTTCGTAGTTTTCGTAGTTGGCTTTAAATGAGGGGCAAAAAGCCGTCCTTGCAGTGATTTCATAGCATTTTGATTAAGCCCTCCGTCACTCAGACACCTCTAACCATATTTCGGACGGTATCGTGCTAATGTATACTCTGTACTCATAATTCCATATTAGCATCGTCATAGCAGTTGCTTTCTATAAGGACATGGCATTTAAGGCATGGCCTTAAATGTAGCTCAAAAGCCCGTTCTTTCAGGGATTTCATAGTATTTTGATTAAGCCCTCCGCTACTCAGACACCTCTAACCATATTTCGGACAGTATCTTGCTAACGTATAAACTGTACCCACCATAACATATAAGGATCGGCATAGCAGTTGTTTTCGTTAAGGTACGGCATGGATTTAAATAAGGCGCAAAAGCCATCCTTGCAGCGATTTCATAGCATTTTGATTAAGCCCTCCGTGACTCAGACACCTCTAACCATATTTCGGACGGTATCGTGCTAACGTATACACTAAATGCAATATCTCCTATAAGCATCGTCATAGCAGTTGCTTTTGTTAAGGTACGACATGGCTTGCAAAGTGTTAAAAATGCCGTCCTAGCTGCAATTTCATGGCATTTTGATTAAGCCCTCCGTACCTCAGACACCTCTAATCATATTTCGAACGGTATCGTGCTAATGTATACACTGTACTGAACATCCCTTATTAGCATCGTCATAGCAGTCGCTTTCGTTAAAGTGCGGCATGGCTTTAAATGTAGCGCAAAAGCCGTCCTTGCAGCGATTCCATGGCATTTTGATTAAACTCTCCGTGACTCAGACACCTCTAACTATTATTCATACTGTGGTGTACTAACGTATACACTGAATCCAACATGGAATAATTTAATTAATGAATGAATGTGTCATATTTGACAGTAAACAATACAATATCAATAGTAATTATGTGACGGCCCAAAAATCCCTAGACCCCACACCTGACACCACTTATAACGCCCGAGTGGTGTAGGGATCGAAACTCAAGAACAACAACGGTTGGGAGCAAAATTAGTTCTTATTTATTTAATTCAGGTTAGCCTAAAGTGTAATATTACAAAACTTTACGATTATCAACAGAAATACAACTTAAACAACACCGCTCACTAGCAAATTATCGATACATAAGGGACAGAGGACAAACACCCGATAAACCGAAACTCGGGCCACCGCCATTAACGCGGCGTGGCGGTGGCGCCGCGGCGGCGCAACGCCAGACGCAGGCGCTTAACTCAACGACTCAGAACCGACTGGGGCGAGCTGACGATTGTTCGTCAGCACGCTGAAGCAGTGTCAACCAATCAGAGCACTGCTGCTTCACGCTGGTGCCTTGATTAGTGGAGCGCTCTTTAGATCACCACGGACATTAATGAAACTAAAGCTGGACATTGTCGACAACTCAACGCACCGCTTGGTGATGACAGACACCACGTCAGCACATTCCATAACCCGTACGCCGCCTGGGCCGGGAACGGTGGGATTATCCAAGAGGCTACTGTCATACTGTCTTGCCAAGATGGGCTAGACTACAAATAAAGCACCATGCCCTAAAATATGATATTTAGTGACGGTAAAATTGTTAAGATTAGGGTGGTGCAAACTGGGAATATTATTTATGGGTCTAGGGATTTTTGGGCCGTCACAATTACATACATACATTCATTTTATTATGTATTTTTTGTTAAGTAAACCTTAGTATCAAAATCATTTATTAAATTTCATTTTATTACGATTTACGCAATTTTTAACAACGTTGATGAAATAATGTGGTTTTAAAAATGAATACTAAACAATTTTAACAATTGTAATATTTTGCAAAATTAAAATAAACTTGATTTTTTATTGTGTACACTGTTAATATTTTTCTAATTATTGTTAAAGTTTACCGGTATCTAGTTGGTTATCTGTAATTTGAATAGTCTACATTCAAAAGTAGGCTAATATAAATCTGGGTCAATCTCAAATCAGTCGCAAATCTGTACCAACTGAACATGAAACGAGGAAAAAATGGGTCGGCCATTATGCCAATGAAATGTTCCACTAAGTTCACGACGGTCCTAACTAAAAAACTTTCGTACATAGAATAACCAAACAAAGAACTAGAACTAATAACACCTCGCCCGTCACAGCAGACCTGCGTAATTAGCGAAATTAAAACAGATTTTTGGTATTTTTCTATCTTCCCATAAAAACCTCAAGGTTGAGATCGAAGTTTTGCCACCAAATGCGTTACATAGTAAATAGATATAAGAAATTTGTGTTTATCATAAATTTGTACAGAATAAACAGTGATGCTATGATAATAACAGGAAACAAAGCTTTTCATTAAAACAGCTCATACAACCGGTCATTTAAAAACTTAATCATGAATAAATGCCAAAGCCATTAACAACTGTTAACAACTATCCTAGTTTTCTACCTAAAAAATAAATGTAACATCAAATGACTGGATTTGAAAATCTAGCATAAACCTAAATATAAGTTAATCCTACGTAGTAAATGTACACACCAGATTTTATCGAGCTATATGGTATTTATTTATTTATTTATTCATCTCCACGGCATACACCATAAAAAATACTGTATAATTTACTACAAGACTAGAGAATCTGTTTAGTAAATTAACATACAATTGACTTATTACATGCTATGCTTGGCAACAGAATCAAGAAAGCGTAATGGACATAAAAAACAGTACAAAAAATCCAATGTAAAAATGAACAATAGGACATTATTTCTAAATTTGAGTTAATTGGATATTTTGACGAATAATGTTTACTATTGCACGTGTTGCTCGAACTCGAGCAATTTATTTTCATACAATATAAAATTTACATTTAGTTCTAAGTCAGTGACATCCGAGCAATCCCATCAGTGATCACAAAAAACTACAGCTGCATGTTAACACATGTTTAAAATGCTCAAATCAATCTCAATGTTATTCTAAAGGGAAAATTTTAAATTTAATTTGCGGATAGTGCCCTTATTTTAAGTCGGATTCTCATCAATTTTTAGCGGAAACAACTACAGACCAAGCCCAATCCAACGACACCAAAAACTTGAAAATCGGTTAAAAATTGTAGGAGGTGTTGTCAACACAAAAAAAACCCTTAGCGTATTGAATACGTATAGATTCTTTTAATTTTTTTCATAAACCCAATGGGAGTGAGTACGTACGTTTGCCGCCATTTGGGCTTTGTGAGCAAAAAAATTATTTATCGTTCCATGGCCTGTCCGGGACTTATTAGGTTTATTATACACACCTTTACAAAACCTAATTACTGAAAATACTTTGTGAAACTTTAAATTCAAATCAAATCAAATAAATTCAAAGTATTACGAACAAAATAAACATCTATACAAAATAAAAGATATTTGATATTAATTTTCTTGACATTACCTTTTATATATCGTCATACGGCATTTTACGTCAGAGTGCACTGACTTTGTCTTTGTAGCAGGTGTTGACAGATCTTAACTGAAAACTACATCAATGACATCTTCCATCTTTGTTTCGAGTTTTAAACTCGTTCAATTGTGGCATCATACACACAGCAGCATACCCACAATCATGAGTAAATAATTATGGCAACGAGAGAAGTGGCAACACTGTCCTCCGACATTTTAGTTCCCGTTTCCCTCCGTAGAGCGCTCTGCCGTAGCGCTGCCACAATAATATCCCGAGATTTCGGGAAATACACACGGTGAAAGAAAATCATAATCAGATAATTATGGCGACTTCCGCCAAATTTTTTGTACTTACTCCTTGGCAGTTCAGTAGTCGAAATACGCAAAAAAAATTGTGGCGACCGTGTGTATGCTGCCACAGTTCGAACCGACGCCACAGTCTGGGATTCTCATTGCCAAATGCTGCCACAAATATTGCTAGGCTAGCACACACACACACACACACACACACACACACACACACACACACACACACACACACATATATATATATATATATATATATATATATATATATATATATATAAGTAGATAGTATCATGTTACTTCTAGGACACTTTTGGAGCCAATCAAAAATCAAACAAATTTCACAGTTTTTCAATACAATTATGCAATATTTTTGCCACTTTTTGGCCAATTTTCAGCTTTTGTCAAATTGTCTTAAAAAATATGTAATTTTAATGAAATTTTTAACAAATATGCCTAAAATTTTCTACAAAATAAATTTTTTTTAAAAACAAGTAAAATTATCACATTTTATAAGTATTTTTTTAATAAAATCAATAGTTGACTTTTTATAAGTCAATTTAAGTTTTCTAGAGTATTTTTCCAATAAAATTTGAATTTTTTTAAAACAAGTAAAATTATGGTTTAGTATCAATAATATTGTAATAATTATTCAAATTTAACTAAAGCAGTTTCTTTATCATCAAAAGTCTTAATATCAGTGATAATTAAATGTAAATCTTTTTTATTTAATTCTTTAATTGATTTATCATCAATTACATTAGTAAATCTTTTTGGTAAATGTACTTTACATTTTTCTAATTCAACAATAATTGTATATCCATATTTATCTTTAATTCTTTCAAATTTTTCAATTTTATATTTTTCATTTAAATTTAAACTTTTTAATGGTTTATATTCTTTAAATCTTAATTCTCCAATATTATTAATTTCTTCTAACAGATCCATTTATATAGGAAAAAATATCACAAACTTGTTTGTGATAGATATGTTAAAAAGTCATTGTCATAATTAGGTTTTATACAAAAATCCATATTTAAGTATTTAAAAATCATAGGTAATAATTTTTTGTATGATATATTACTTTTCTTAAAACATAAATATTTATTAAAAAATAGTGTAATTTTTTCTTTATCTTCATTATTCAATTCAAAATCAATATTGTATATTTTGTTTAAAAATTGATAGTAAAATATCCAATTTGTACAATTCCTTTGTTTTAAAAATAATTTTATATTCTTAGGTGTTATTTCAAAATGATTGGAAATACATAAAATATATAATTCATTAATTAATTGTTGTGTTTTATATGGTTGAAAATGGTTAAATTCTCTTAAAATATGTTTAAGATGTTTATTCTTATTACTTTTTCTCTTAATCTTTTTTTCATAAATAATTCTTTTACATATATTACATCCTACACAATTTCCAATAATAGTAAAATTAGTTTGATTATGACATCTATAACACATATCCATTTATTTAAAAAAAAATTATACATAAATGAATGAACCAATTCATTGTCACAAATGTAAGAAAAAAACTAAAAATATTAATCCACAAATCGTTGAAATGAAAAATGGATTATATATAATTGCTACTAAATGTTCAATTTGTAAAACAAATAAAAGTAAAATTTTGAAAAAAGAAGTTAAACCTATAATTAAAAAAGAATTAACTAAAAATGAACAAATAATTGAAGCAAATGAAATTCATGCTCCAATTAGAAAGAAATTTCTAAAAAGAAAAATAATTACATTAGGTATTGATGATTTATGGGCAGCAGATTTAATTATAATGAAAAATTATGAAAAAGAAAATGATGGTTATAAATATATGTTAAATGTGATAGATACTTTCTCAAAATATGTTTGGTCAAAACCATTAAAGAAAAAAGATGGAAAAACAGTTTCTAGAGCATTTGAAGAAATAATTAAGGATGCAATTAAAATTAATCATAAATCACCTAATCTTTTACATACAGATAAAGGATTAGAATTTATCAATAAAGAATTTAAAGAAATATTAAATAAATATAATATTAAATTGTATCATACAGAAAATGAAGAAAAATCAAGTATAATAGAAAGGTATAATAGAACACAAAATGAAAAAATGAAAATACAGTTTGAAATTAATAAAAATTATAGATGGATAAATATTTTACCAAAAATTGTTAAAGAATATAATAACTCATATCATTCAACAATTAAAATGAAACCAATTGAAGTAAATAAAAATAATGAAAAGGATTTATTAGATACTGTTTTTAAATATAAACCACCAAAAATAATAACCAAATCAAAATTTAAAATAAATGATAGAGTTAGAATTGGAAATAAAAAATCAACATTTTCTAATAAATATAAAAATAATTGGTCTAGAGAAATATTTATAATTTCTAAAATTAATAATACAAATCCTGTTACTTATAGTATAAAAGATCAAAATAATGAAGATATTATTGGAAATTTTTATGAATACGAATTGAAAAAAACCAATTTGTAAATTTTATTTTATATAAATGGAAAAGAAATGTTTAAGGTGTAAATTATATAAAGATATATCTAAATTTTATAAAGATAAAAATACTAAAGATGGGTTATATCATTATTGTAAAGAATGTAAGGATTTGTATTATAAAAAATTATATGATAATATTAAAGTTATTGAATTAAATGAAAAACAATGTCATAAATGTAAAGAAATTAAAGATATTTCAAATTTTAATAATTATCATTATAGTAAAGATAGAAAAAATGCAATTTGTATACAATGTATTAGAGAAATGTTTTTAAAACCACAATTTTGTGAATGTGGAAGAAATATTAAATGGACTAATAATTATTTAAGACATTTAGAAACTAAAATTCATGATAAAAATATAACAAAACTAGATAATTTAAAAATATGATAAAAAAATGAAGACAAAATTTTACTTGTTTTAAAAAAATTCAAATTTTATTAAAAAAATATGATTTAAACTATAAATTACCTAGTAAAAAGTGGAAATACTTCTTATATTTTTAAGAGTTTTATTTCTAAGTAAAAATTATTTTTAATAAATAAAGAATTTCACCCCTAATAAATGGAACGAACAAATAAAAATATTAATTGTCCTTATTGTAATAAAAATATATTATATAAAAATTATGATAGACATTATAACTCAACTAAACATTTATTAAATAAACAAAAATATGATAATAAAATATTTGAATTAAAACATTGGTGTAAAAATAATAATATATATAATTATAAAAATAAAACTTTAGATGAATTAACAAATATTAAAGAAACATTTGATCTTACAAATTATTCATTATTTAATATAGAAAAATTAAATGAAATTGCAAAAAAATTATCTGTCAGAAATTATGAAAATTTATCTAGAGATGAACTAATTAAAAGATTAAACAAAATTAAAGAAAATCCAAATAATTTAGAATATAGATCATTTAAATATATTCAAAATTTAGCAATTAAAAATAGTATTAAAATTGTTAATAAAACTAGAAAAGAATTGATTGGATTATTAAATGATTATTTTAAAAATAGACCAATTCCAAAAGAAAATATAATAAATATTCAAGAAGCTTCGTCATTAAAAGGATATTTTCAAGATTATATTTTAACAAATTCAAATGATGATTTAGATATTAATGATTATTTAGAAACTCAAAGAAATGAAATAAAAAAATTGATAGAAAAACAAAAATTTAAAAATATTAAAGGGCAGATGGCTTTAGAATGTGAATATGAAAGAAAATTAATAAATGGTGAAATTCAAAATAGTAATATGTATTTTTGCATAAAAAGTTCAGATATTTTAAATATAGATGATTTTATTGATGATCAATTTAAGAAATTAATAGTTAGAGAACAACTAAATCAACCATTAAAAGGCTCTGGTTGGTCATTAAAAAGATGTGTTGAACTAAATCTAAAATTATCTAAAAATAATTCATTAAATGCTGGATCATATATAGAATTACCAAATGAAATTAAGAATAAAAAATGTTGTGTAAATTTTAAAAATAAAGATGAATATTGTTTTATTTATGCAATTAGATGTGCTATTGATAAACCAAACGAACATGCTGAAAGAGTTAAACAATATCAAAAATATATAAATGATGATATTTTTAAAGGTTTTGATTATCCAATATCATTGAAAGATATTAAATTATTTGAAAAAAGATCATTTGATTCTAAATATAACTATCCATCAATGTCAATAAATATTTATAGAATTGATGAAGATGAAAAAATAGTGCCATTACAAATATCTGAACATTATAATTCAAAACTAGAAATTGATTTATTATATTATAAAATTGGTAATAATTCTCATTATATATTGATTACTGATTTAAGTAAGTTAGTATCTAAGCAATTAACACAAAAAATAAAAATAAAAAATATATTTGTAGAAGATGTTTGACTCATTTCTACAAAAATAAAGACTTGAATAATCATTTAGAGATATGTAAATCATTAGAACCTTGTAGACCTATAATGCCATTTAAAGGTCAAACTGTAAGTTTTAAAAATTATTATAAAAAGTTTGAACATCCATATGTAATTTATATGGATTTTGAAAGTATATTAGAAAAGATTGATAATTGTAAAAATAATCCAAATTGCTCATATACAAATAAAATTCAAAAACATAAACCATATGGATTTACAATCTATTTAGTATCTAGAGTAACTAATAAAATGTATAAACCTATTTGTTATAGAGCAAAAAATGAAGAGGAATTAATAAATGTACCAAATAAATTATTTGAATATTTAGATGAAATTTCAAAATATATAGCTAAAAAATATAATTCAAAAAATAAAAAGCCTATAAATTTAACTAATGAAGAAGAAATTAATTATCAGAAAACTAATATTTGTCATATTTGTGAAAATAGTGGTTTTGATAATGATAAAAGAATAAAAGTAAGAGATCATTGTCATTTAACAGGAAAATTTAGAGGTGCTGCACATTTAAATTGTAATTTAAATCTAAAATTTCCTCAAAATATTCCTATATTCTGTCACAATAGTTCAAATTATGATACACATTTGTTTATAAAAGAATTAGCTAAAAAATATGGTAAAATTGATTTGTTAGCTAATACAGATGAAAAATATATAAACTATTCAGTAAATTCTGGTTATGGTTATGAATTTGAAGGTGAACTATATTTTAAACCTAGAAAATTTATAAAATTCTCATTTGTAGATACATTTAGATTTATGGCTACATCAATTGAAAAATTAGCTAAAAATCTTAAAGAATTTAAGCATATAAATAAATTTATAAAAGAAAATGATATAATTGAATATGATAATGAAACATTAAAAATATTAACTTCTAAAGGTGTATTTCCATATGAATTTATTGATAATGTTGAAAAATTAAACTATGATAAAATATTAGAAAAAGATCAATTTTATAGTTGTTTAACTAATGAAAATATAAGTGATGATGATTATAAACATTATATAAAAGTTTGGAATAAATTAAAAATAAAAACATTAGGTAATTATTCAGATTTGTATAATATTCAGGATGTATTATTATTAGCTGATATATTTGAAAATTTTAGATCTGTTTGTTTGAAAAATTAACAATTAGATCCAGCACATTATCTAACATCACCATCATTAGCTTGGGATTCTATGTTAAAATTAACAAAAATTAAACTAGAATTAATAAGTGATTATAATATGTATTTAATGATTGAAAAAGGTATTAGAGGTGGTATTTCACAATGTATAACTAGATATTGTAAAGCAAATAATAAATATACAAAAAATTATGATAAAACAAAACCTGAAAATTATATGTTATATATAGATGCAAATAATCTATATGGATGGGCTTTAAGTCAAAAATTACCTTATAAAGATATAACATGGATAAATCCTAATACATATACATTAAATGAATGGGAAGAAACAATATTAGAATTAGATGAAAATGCTGAATATGGATATATATTAGATGTTGATTTAGAATATCCTATTGAATTACATGATGACCATAAAGATTTACCATTAGCACCTGAACATTATAATAATAAGCTTTGCACAACATTATTTGATAAAAAAGATTATGTTATTCATTCAAGAAACTTAAAATATTATCTACAAAAAGGATTAAAATTAAAGAAAGTTAATAGAGTTATAGCATTTGATCAAGATGATTATATGAAAAAATATATTGAATTAAATACCAAATTAAGATCCAAATCAACATCAGATTTTGAAAAAGACTTTTTTAAATTGATGAATAATAGTGTTTTTGGAAAAACTATGGAAAATGTTAGAAATAGATGTGATATTAAATTAGGTGACGAAAAGTTTTCATTAAAACAAGCAAAAAAACCTAATTTTAAAACATTTAGTATATTTGATAAAGACTGTATTGCTTCACATATGATAAAAGAAAAGGTTAAGTTTGATAAACCAATCTATATAGGATTTTCAGTACTTGATTTATCAAAATTACATATGTATCAATTTTATTATGAAAAATTAAAGAAGTTTGATTCAAATATAAGGTTATTATATATGGACACAGACAGTTATTTTATAGAATTTAAAAAGGATCCATATAAAATTATTAAAGAAAATATTAATGAATTTGATACAAGTGATTATAAGAAAGAACATGAATGCTATAGTGAAAAGAATAAAAAAATAATTGGTAAATTTAAAGATGAGTTAAATGGTGAAATATTAGAAGAATATTGTGGTTTAAGATCAAAATTATATAGTTATGAATTTAATAATAAAAATCCTGTAAAATGTAAAGGAATTAAGAAAAGTGTTGTTGATAAAACATTACATATGGATGATTTTAAGAAATGTTTATTTGATGATCAAGAACAATATAGAGAAATGACTTGTATTAGAAGTTTTAAACATGAACTATATACAATTACAATAAATAAATTAGCTTTAAGTAATAGAGATGACAAAAGATTTATTTGTGAAAATAAAATTGATACATTACCTTGGGGGTATAAAAATAATTATAAATAAATGGAAATTTTAATTGTTCCAAAAGAATTAATAAATAATGATTTTGATATAAAATTATATTTATTTAAAACTAAAATATCAAATAAATTTTTAATATATCTTTTTAAATATAAAAATTATTTTGTATATCATTATAAGTTTAATTTTATAATAGAACCATTTATAAATATAATAAAAAATTATGTTAAAGAAAGTTTTAAAGAAAATGATCAAAATTATATTAATAATTTATAACCATATGATATTGAATTTATACTATAATTTTATGTATATTTTTAAATATTTTCTTTAATAAATTTAAATATATTCAATAATTTATTGAATATCTAACATAAAAATATCTATAAATTTTACTTTATTATCATTATAAGTAAGACCCGTCTTTAAGACGGGTCTCAAATTTGTATATAATTTATTATATTTATGAATATTTTTGAATGTTTAAGAAGGGTAACATTTTGTTACCCTTAAGTTTTTATTGTATAATAAGGTTACCTCCTTTAAAAAATTTTAAAATAAATATTCTAATTTATATGGGACCCATTTTGGGTCCTACTTAATTTTAATAAGTTTTGTATGTTTTTCATTATATGATAGGGGGGGGGAGGGGGGGGGGGACAAATTGTCCCCTCTAAAAATATCTATAAATTTTAATCTATCCTTATTGTTTTCTACTTTTTTTATTTTAAAATTAATAAATATAAACCAGATTCATTAATAAACATTGTTTTATTATCTATTTTATTGACGCCCTGTTTTAGGGCATCTGAAAAACATGTTTGTACATCAATTTCTAGTGTGTCATAATTTGTGACACCTATAATTTTTATGTAAATTAATTTATCATTATTATGTAAATGTAACTGATGGTTACACTTGATATATTTTAAGTTTTATATATTTTTCTTTTACATTATCAATTAAAACTTTTCTAGAATTTTTATATTTTAAAATATAACAAATATCTTTTCTTTTAAACCAAGGTTTATTTTGTTTATTAAATACAATTAATTTATTATTAAATATAAAATTATTGTTAATTAAATCAATTATTGTTTTTATTATTTATGTAGATAAATTTTATATTACAAATTTTGTTTTAATCTTAAATATACAATACTTTTAATATTTTCATTATTTATTAGATTTCCATCACTATCTTGAATAGATATTACAATATTTTGAATTTTACTTATATTTTTTAAAGGAATATAATCAATTTCATTTGGTTTTTCACTAATTTTTGATCCATATTCAACATTTGGATAAAATGAATATAGAATTTCTGATTCTTTATGTAAATGTGAAAGATCTTTATGATTTTCAAAACTAGGATCAACTAAATTACAATGAATTTCAATAACATCAAAAGGTCTAATTTTTGGTAGTTTTATTCCTTTTGTTAATACATTTGATTCAATCATTTTATCATCTAATCCTAATAAATCAATTATAATTATTGTTACTATAATTTTAACAGGAGATTTTATTATAATATATGGTCCATCATTTTTCAATATAAAATCATTTTCATCAAATTTATTAAATTTCTTTTTAAATTCTTTTAAACTATTTATAAAAATATTTTTTATTTCTTCAATTGTATAATTGCCTTTATTTATATCAAAATATTGATCTATAATTTTATCATCTTCATCTTTAATAGAATATCCATAACAGTTTTTATAATCATTTGGTATATTTGATATAAAATTATCTGAATAAAATCCACTTAAACCAATACTATATTTTCCATCTAAATGTATTGGATGTTCTAATCTTAATTCTAGTTTGGATGAATGACCAATTATTTTAAATAATTTCATCTTATTTAAATGGAGAAATTTTTAGAAAAAAAAGATAATATAAAATTAGAATCATATGATAAAAATAATAAAAATGATCAACCTATTAGATTATTAATTATAGGAACAAGTGGATCTGGTAAAACTACATTATTATTAAATTTTATTTATAAAAGATTAATTCCATATTCAAATTTATATATTTTTAGTAAATCATTAGAACAACCATCTTATAAATTATTACAAAAAAGATTTAAAAATATAGAATCAAATATTAATAAACAAATTTCTTATTTTTCATGTGATGATATGATTCCACTAAATAAATGTAAACCAAATTCATTAGTAGTTTTTGATGATTGTATTTTAGGAAAACAAGATAAAATTAAAGAATATTTTATAATGGGTAGACATAAAAATATATCATGTATTTATTTATCACAATGTTATTCAAAAGTTGATATGCAATTAATTAGAAATAATTTAAATATGTTATGCATTTTTAAACAAAATGAACATTATATGAAAAAAATATATAATAATTTTGTTGGATCAGATATGAAATTTGATAAATTTAAAACTATTTGTAATGATTGTTGGAAAGAAGACTATGGATTTTTAACTATTAATTTATTGAAAAAATCAAATGATGGAAAATATATGAAAA
Source organism: Neoaliturus tenellus (assembly GCA_030545055.2). Lineage (NCBI taxonomy): Eukaryota > Metazoa > Arthropoda > Insecta > Hemiptera > Cicadellidae > Neoaliturus > Neoaliturus tenellus. Next base: position 71,804,689 of record CM061533.1, on the reverse strand, counting down.
ATTTTTCTGATATTAAATAATGATAATGGCTTGTTGTATGTTTGATTCAATAATTGATAGAATATTTATTTTATTAGTATTATTTATTTCATTAGTATTTATATTTTTAATGAAAATTACAGAAATAAAGTAAAATAAATTGTGTTTAACATAATTAGTGTTTATGTTAACATGATTTGTGTTTGTGTTAACATGATTTGTGTTTTGTGTTAACATGATTTGTTTTTATGTTAACATAATTTGTGTTTGTGTTAACATGATTTGTGTTTTGTGTTAACATGATTTGTTTTTATGTTAACATAATTTGTGTTTGTGTTAACATGATTTGTGTTTTGTGTTAATATGATTTGTGTTTATGTTAACATGATTTGTGTTTATGTTAACATGATTTGTTTTGAACCTAAATTTTTCTTTGTAATAAATGGATAAAATATCTGTTAATGAAGCTAAAAAATTAGATGATATTGAGAAAAAATTAATAAAAGAATTTAAAAATCAAATTAAAATTGAAGATAATTATGAAAAAATTAAACAAAAAGCATATGAACCTATAACATCAGCAATTGGTAAAGTTGAAAATAAAATTGGTGAAGTCTTAAATGAAAATAAAAACCTTATGGAATTAGTACCTATTGTTAATAATTTTGCCAATATATCAATACCAGAAACTGAAGAACTAAATTTACCTTCAAGTACTCCATTTAGACCAATCAGACAACCAATAATTCAAGAAGAATCGACATTTATTGACCCAAATTTAATTTCACCTCAAACATTAGATAAAATTATTGGTCCATTAGCACAAAAATATTTACCAAGAACAAAAGATGATAAATTTGGTTTATATTGGAATAAACATAAAAAATCATTTATGATTGGTGATAAAATAACTGTAATTGATAATGATGATTTAATAATTGATGATAAAAAATATAATGGAACACATGGATTATGGAGATTGTTAACTTCCCAAGTAGCAAAACAATATTGTCTCAATATTGTCGACAATATTTTTTCAACATTGATAAATATTTGGTCAATATTGAACAATATTTTAACAATATTGTTACAATGTTTTCACGCAACAAAATACATTGTCTAAACAATATTGTGGCAATATTGTTCAACATTGTAACAATATTGTCTGACAATATTGTTCAACATTGTAACAATATTATCTGACAATATTGAGAAAATATTAGCAAAAGGAAAATAAAATATTGCTCAAAACCCCAATAGCAAAACAAATAAAAATATATATATTTTTTAATAGTTTGAACATACAGTACTTTCAGTTGACAAATAAAAACGTTTTAAAAACATCAAAAATGGCTCGGCCACAGGTGGGATTTGAACCCGGGACCCTCAGACTACGGTGCCGCGCCCTTACCAACTACGCCACGCCGCTTCATACTGAGGGAGGATATGTTACACTATTAGGCCAGTTGATTCTCAAGTTCTCTTGTGTAAATGCATTTCCCGTGAAGGCCTATATTTATGTCGTCGCAAATACGTTAGGCCTTAACTAGGGTTTCCTTAGATAAGAATTAGAAATATTTCATGTCATAAACAAAACATTTTTGTATCATGAGGAAATATTTAACAAATTACATTTATTATATTACAATCAAATAAAAATTATATCTAACAAAGTTACTAAACCATTACTGTATTTGATTGTTTCAAACTAAAGAAAACATCACATAACCAACAAAACACGACGATTATACAACAATGCCGCTCTATAGCAACGAACCATTTGACAAAATGTCATACGGCATTATTTGGTTATACAGTATTTCAAACCGAAACAAAACATCTCATAACCAACAAAACCTAAACATATACGACATGTGGTGAAATTTTCGTGGAGATAACTTAAAGTCTAGCCTTAAGGCATTTTTTGTGTTAGTATTTTTACATTTTTTGTCGGCCCTAAAAGGGTTAACAAACAATATTTTCCAAAAAATATAAATCAATATTTTAAAAATATTGTTTCTATATTTTGACAACAATATTGTCCAAAAAATATAAATCAATATTTACACAATATTGTTTCAATATTTTGACAATAATGTTTTACAACATTGTCTCAACATTAATCAATATTTAAACAATATTGTTTCAATATTTTGACAATAATGTTTTACAACATTGTCTCAACATTAATCAATATTAAAACAATATTTTTTCAATGTTTTCTGATTATTTTCTTAACAATGTTGTCGGCAATATTAAACAATATTGTTTTAATATTGTTACAATATTGTTTTGCTACTTGGGTTATGAAAAGAAACCAGATAATAATTTATATACACAAGATGATTTAAATAATTATTCAAAGATTTTATGGGAGACTAATTCAATTTATAAAAATAATGATCCAAATAGTAAGAAACCAAAATCTAGTAAAGGTGATAAATATATTAATTTAATTAAACATATTTGGGAATTAAAAGGTGAAATTGAAGGTTCAGGAATCAGACAATATACAGAAAATAAAATTGAATATAGATTTATAGATGATTTAAATAAATTAGATAATATTATTAATTATATATATGCACAAGAAAAAGCTGGCAATAATAATTTTTTAAATGAAAAGAAAGCAATTAAAGACTTTATATCAAATAAATTAGATGAATTAATTGAAAAACCTGAAGGAATTAAGTATTTAAAAAGAATTTTGGCAAATATTTCATCACCATTATTAAAAGATGGATCAGGTATTTTAAATGATGTTATAAATAATTTACCTTTTGAATTACATGTACCTGGTTATCAATATCTAGGGCCTGGAACTAAATTAAATAAAAGAGTAAAAAGAGGTGATCCTGGAATAAATGATTTAGATAAAGCTGCTAAAGAACATGATTTATTTTATAGAGATCATAAAGATACAAAATCTAGAAATGAAATAGCTGATAAAATTTTACAAGATAAAGCATGGGATATAGTAACATCAAATGATCATGGAATTGGTGAAAGATTAATTGCATTACCAACATCAGGTGCTATGTGGATGAAAAGAAAATTTGGTATGGGTTTAGAAGTAGGATTAAAATTTTAATAAAATTAATTATGTTAATCTATATTATAAAAAACTATAAATTTTTTTCTTTATAAATGGAAAAAACAAATATAAACTTGACAGATAATCAAAAATCAAAAATAAAATTAGCATTTAAAAATAAAAAATCAGTTATAATTCAATTTAATATTGATCAATTTAATGAAAATGGAAAAGATATTATATTATTATCTAAAAGACAAATTAATAAACTAAATAAACATAAAAAATTAAATAAAGGATTAAGATTTGAATTTTCATATAATCAATTAAAAGAAATAAAAAATGGTGGATTACTAAAAGAAATTTTAGATTTTGCTGATAATATACCTATAGTTAAAAATTATACACCAAATGTTAGAAAGGGAGCAAAAGTTGTAAAAGAATCTATAATTCCTAAATTTAGAAATTTTGTTGATTGGTTAGATCATGAATTAAAAAATGTAGAAGGATCTGGTTTAGATAAAAAAACATTAAAATATATGAAACAAAATTATAAAAAAATTTTGAACCACTAACATTAGGTAAATTAGAAAAATTGTGTAAAAATATAAAATATTTTAGAGGTGTATTTATGAGAGATATATTACCTAATAAAGTTAATAAATTTGAATGTGGAATTATAAATTTAGATTCATTTGATGGAAATGGAACTCATTGGGTTTGTTATTATAAAAAAGATAAAATTAAATATTATTTTGATTCATATGGAAATATAGTTAATAAACCACCAATAGAATTAGTTAAGTATCTAGGAAAAGATAATATATTTTATAATGATAATCAAATTCAAAATTATAATGATCCACCAATTTGTGGTCATTTATGTATTTTTATATTAAATGAATTAAATAATAATAAAAAATTTGATAATATAATAAATAAATTAATCCTTAATAAATATGGATTCACAAAATATATTTGATCTGTTTGGAAGACAGAAAAAACATCCAATTAATATTAAAGAAGATTATATAAATTCTAAATTAAATATATTTTTTAATAATTTTAGTAAAAGTTTTAAAAGTCATGTAAAAAAGACTGAAAATCTAGTAAATGCTATTGGTTTATCAAAAAATTATATAAGTATTAATGGTAAAAGAATTGTTAATGTTAAACCAAGTATAAATAAATATGATGTTGTAATAAAATCAGAATTAGATGAAGTTTTAGATTCAATTATTAAAATTGGTAATGATCATTCAGAAACTAAAAAGGATTTAAATAAAATTACAGACTTTTTAATTAATATTGGAAAATATGTTGAAAATTTAGAAGAAAAATTAGAAAAAGAACTAAAATTTCTATTTGATGGAGTCAATGAATCCATAAAAGAATTAAATGCTGAAATAATACTAATTAAAGATGATATAGATAAATTACAATAATTATTTTATATAAATGGAGTTGATTTATTGTCTTAAATGTAAACAAAAAACTAATTCTAAAAATATTCAGATAATAAAATTGAAAAATATAAATGTAATTAAATCAAAATGTTGTATTTGTAATTCAAAGAAAAGTTGTTTTACAAAATTTTCTCCCTAATAAATGGCTCTATACAGTTCATTTGATTTATTCATTATCAGAAACCAAAATCAATTAAACAAAGATGATTGGGATGATATTTCTGAAAAATATGAGTTGAGTATTAATATGATGAGATTGTTTCAAAATAAATTAAATTGGCAAAAAATTGCTCAACATCAAAATTTAACTATAGATTTTATTACTGAATTCATAAATTATCAATTAAAAGATTATATTGATTTGATTTGTAAATATCAAGATTTAACTGAATATTTCATTCATGATTATGCATTTACATTAAATTGGGAATTAATTTTAGAACATCAAAAAATATCAGCAAAATTTATACTTGATCATGCTACTGAAATTGAATATTTTAAAAGTAAAAATGAAATTGATACATAAAAATTATAAAATTTGACATCATAAAATTATAAAAATTTTACTTGTTTTAAAAAAGCTTTTGATTTAAAAAATTTATCCTTAATAAATGGCTGATTACAAAAAATATGTAAATGATATTGAAAGAGCTGAATACAAAAATTTCTATCCATTATCTAAATTACATTTAAATGAACCTAATAAAAAAACTGAATTTAATATAGATTTTGGAGATGGATTTTGTACTTCTAAATTTCAATTTTATATATCTGGTAAATTGACTAAATCTGATGGAAATGCATATGATAATGGTGCTAATATAAAATTAATTGATAATTTTGTTCCATTTTTATTTTCAAAAATTGAAGTTAGAAAACATAATAAATTGATTGATGAAATTGAATATCCTGGTCTATTAAGTACAATTAAAGGTACTATAACTTATTCAAAATCAGAAATAAATCAGATAAATAATGGTTTTGAATCAAATTTTAAAAATAAATTTGAAGCAATTGGTAATTTATCTCATTTTGGATTAGGATTTTTTGAAAATGTAAATATTCCAATATACAAAGGAGGTTTTAATATAACATTTATTAGATCAGAAGATAATGATGCAATTTTTAGATGGAAAACTAAAAAGGCTGATGGATCTTATGATAATGCTACATTACCAACTGAAGGTAAAATAACAATTGATGAATTTTTTATTAGAGTTCCTATAATTGAATACAAAACAACAAGTAAAATTCAATTAATTAATGAACTAAGCAAATTTGAAAAAGTAAATTTTCATTTTAATCATTGGCAATGCATTGAACAAAAAAATATTACAGGAAAGAATTTAAGTTTTGATATAACAAATATCTATAGAAATATTTATAATCCAAAATTTATTATAATTGGATTTCAAAAATCAAGAACAAATGATCAGTTATTTGATACTTCTAAATTTGATAGTATGTATGTAAAAAATATAAGAGTAAAACTAAATGGTCATTATTACCCTGATGAATTGGAAAATTTTGATATAAACAATGAAAAATTTAGAATTATGTATGAAATGTATCAAGATTACAAAAAAGTTTATTATATTAGTAGTAAAATGTATTATAGTCCAACAGAATTTCTAGAAAATAGACCAATTTATGTAATAGATACTACAAAAAATCCAACAAATATTTCAAGTTCAAAAAATGATATTATTATTAATGCAGATTTTGATTATGATATAGTAGCTACTAGTAAAACAAATTGTTATATTATTATTGTATCTGAAAAATTACTTGAATATAATATAATTAAAAATGATATTACTGAAATTAATTAGAATATATTATTACTATTTTAGTCAAATTTATTGAAAAAATACTACTAAATTTTAAATTACCTTATGAAAAGTCGACTATTAATTTTATTAAAAAAATACTTATAAAATGTGATAATTTTACTTGTTTTTAAAAAAATTTTATTTTGTAGATAATTTTAGGCATATTTGTTAAAAATTTCATTAAAATTGCATATTTTTTATGACAATTTGACAAAAGCTGAAAATTGGCCAAAAAGTGGCAAAAATATTGCATAATTGTACTGAAAAACTTTGGAATTTGTTTGATTTTTGATTGGCTCCAAAAGTGTCCTAGAAGTAACATGATACTATCTACTTATATACATATATATATATATATATATATATATATATATATATATATATATATATATATATACATATATATATACATATATATGAAAATGAACGAATGGTGTTTTTGGCTTCTGGGGACCTCAAAATGAAAAAGTAAAGTGGTCCCGGGCTTAGGTCTTACCATGACTACTACCGTAATAGCGTATTCCCTATAGGGAAATTCGCTAATAGGCTTATTCTACTCTCCTGCAAGGAATCTAGAATATATTACTTGCTCTCCTGTAAAAACTTAACATACGGAAATGGACAGTTACTTTCCTGGACAGTAAAATCAAAACACATTTGATTTTACTCACCGTGAAATGGAGAGTGCTTAATTATTTTATGATCACATGTTTTCATTTTTAACGTGTTTTGTTTGTTATTGTTTTATCTGAGGTTAAGTTTGATTTTCTAAACAACTAATAGTTTACCAAAATAGTCAATGCCAAAGGCTACTCCTTTCTTCCGAAATGGATACCAAAACCACAAATAAAAAAACTAGTTAAAAAAGAGGTATGGAGAGGTGTAGTGTGAATGTTGTTCTACGTTTGTTTGACAGCTATCATAAAACTATGATATTTTGTAGAATATCAGAGTGCTGATTATTCCAACAAAAATACAAGAAATTAATTGCACTGATTTTGCTTCAACATGAAGCAATAGCTCTCAAAATAGAAGTGCCAAACATCGATTTTTTAAGAAACATCATTAAAAATATATAGTCAACGTGCAGACAAGAGCATATAAAAATTTATTAAAGACGATTTGTTACAATTAACCACGATTTTTTAAAGATATTAACCTGATTAGGTATTTAAAGCCATTACACCCCCCCCCCCCAGTACAGGAACATTATAGGAATAACAAATCCTCGTATTCATAAAACTATCAACTATTTGAATCTTTCTACTTGGCAGAAATAATTTACCACAATTTGTCTTGGGAACTTTCTTAATGGAGTAAACTTGTTTTTTACTAGTGCCAATCAAGTAGTAAGATTAGCTGTCGTTTAATTAAATGTGTTATAGTGGTAAAATATTATTTAGTATTAGTAAACTATTCCTATAGTGAACTGGTTTTTCTTCTTTTTTATTGTGAAGAAAGACATTTTTGGAATCTGCCACGGTGCATAGGCTTTGCATGCGGGAACCTTTGCATGAATTACTGTTTGTTCTTTATGCACTGTATTTATGGAGAATAATATTTAAGATTTGATTTTATTTTAAAAGTACCCTTGATTTCCTTTGTTTTGAAATTAAATGAGTTTCTAGGTGTATGCATAATAGTAGGCTCGTTCAATGACGGAAAATCTGCCGGCCGACGAACACACCGTCGTCGCCGGCATTATCATAGCTATGGAAAAAATTAAATAATGTCCAATTCATCAAAGGAATATAGTGTAAATTTAAGCATTAATTTGAGTTATACGCAGGCTGCAATAAAAAAATGCAATATCAATAATCACGAAAAATTTGTCATTGATCAAACATGATCAATGATCCGAACGTTTCCAAATAAACCACTTCCATTTTTTTGTTATTTATCACGCAATCATTTCAAAATATGATTCCGAAATATTACAAATAAATTTATCTTAGAAATTAGTCAGCTGTAGTATACATCAATCAAGATACATAAAATGATTTATATTACCTCAAATGAGATAGTATTTTAGTTCCCGTGGCAAAAGGTAAGATGGCAGCATCGAATGCTTATAATAACCTACAGCAAGAGCGATATGAACCGGCCTCCATTCACCGTCCTCACTCACCGTGCTACTCTCCCCGTCTAAAAGCCCCTTTACTGGCCAACAAGTCATCTCCAGACAGTAATTTCACTTCCATGCGTCAAATATCGTTCTCATGGCGAAATATTTAATTTCGTTACGTGAACTGATGAAAATAAAATAGATCACGTTATATACACCGCGGCACCATATCTCATAAAAATATGGGACTATTTAAATAAAGAGAAACACTCTTCTCTTTCAAAAAAGGTTGAGAGTGGATTTCGAAATATATTTAGGAAGTTAAAGAGCCTTACAAGACCTTCAGGGTACTCATCTGGTCAAAACTAAACAAATCATCAAGAAATTTAGGCATTATGAATCAAACCATAATTTTATTAAATACTAAGTGTAGTCAAATACTTGCCACTGCCAAAACATTTGTTTGCCCTATCTGTCACTTAACTGCAAATTATGCCATTTCTAGTAATTTATTCTGATTATGTCAAGATTAACGTGTTGCCAAATTTTCTATTTGCCAGTCGCCCGCAGCGAGGAATCACAGTGACATGTGGGAGAACGAACTCTAGTGGACAGCCAGGAGAAAGTAAACAGCGAAAGCATTATGCTACTTCCGCTCGGCCGGTGAAAAACTTATGGAATAAACACAACTGTGACAGTTTCCTGAGGTTCTCAGTTGTAAATTATGTCATCGAGGCCTTATACTGGGGGTTGCAACATTTATTAAACCGCAGAATAATATACAGTAAAGATAAATAGTGGCGAATGTGAGTTTGATATAAATTTGTTAGAGTTTAAATTTTTTAATGTAAAGAAGTTTTGAAGCTCTAGGAATCAAATTCTTCATGTAGGATTATTTGAAACACAAACTTTCATTTTATTATAAATTATCTTAAGTTATATGTATAAGTTGAATTAAATGTGGTCAATGCTGTATAGAGACTTTAGTTCTCAAATTTGTTATTTGTTCAGCAGTTTTTATTTTTAATACTTTAAAAAATATACATTAATCAGTACATTCATTGTTACTCACAGTTTTTAGTGCTTTTGTTACTCATTCTAATCAAATAAAAATTTATTTATTTAGTATTAAAAGCCGCGTCCACACTGGTATAACTATTAACTTAAGGTCATTCTACAAAACCATAGTACGGAGCCGTTTTATTATAAACAGTACACTATAGTATTATTGTACGTGGTCCTGACAATTATAATAAAAGCATAAACAATTTTCAGAAGTTACGAAGCTTGAAAAAAGCACTGTAAACTTTTAACGCTCAAAGATAAACGTAATAAAGTCGTATCGTAACAGTTATCCTCAGAGTAGGTATGGCGCAAGAGTTGCAAACCTCTATGCTATATACTATACTTCATCCTTTCTCTTTGCTTTGTATCGCCGCACAGCTGATTTACGTGGATTAGTTTACACATGTCGTTACTCGATCGGTTATCGAGTGCGACGAGAAAGAAGGAAGGAGTAATTGAACGTTGAACTCGAGCTTACATAAAATCTGATTGTACCGAAATCGATTTCTATATTCACATTTCAACTAGAGTTACGCAACTGTTGTGTACCACATGAATGAAATGTTTGGCTAGTCGAGCGAGTGATTGGGTTGTATAATGTTGTCAGCAGCCTCTGTGGAGGGATTGACAACCACTGGCTCCTTATTGGCTGTTAATTGCTTCCTGGCGGGATTGAATAGCGCAGACCTCCAGCGCGGCGGTGGTGTGGAGGTGTTCATTGTGAGGCGCTGCGACAGTGATGAGTTAATCGGCGCGCTGTCCCTGTCAACAGCTATTGGGATTGTTTCTGTGTTGCACTGTTTTATCGTTATGTGACCTTAAAAAATTCTGTCAACGCCGAATCAATATAAGTTGAAAAAGCTAGTCACACATAGGGTAAATTGGAATCGAAAAAGAACTACTCTACGGTGAATCATTAGGACCGTGTCTTTTAATAAATCCGAATTCTCTGTTAGGGATTTTTCAATATCACCAAATCTTCGACTATTTCCTTAGACCACTGGCCAAAGGAGAAAGGAATCAGCGATGTCCAGCTGTTTGCATGTTGCCGTAACAACTTAGAACGGGTGCTCACCTGTGCTCGCAGCTCATACCTCATATTGTAATCCTGAAATCGATTATTACGTCAATAAAATCACGTGAAATGAATTTATGAACTTGATTGACGATTTACTTTACTATTTTCACGACATTATCTCTCATTGATGTTTCCCTCTCTGTGCTGTCCTGCTTGATGTGCTTTGCACAGATTCGGAATAAACAACATAAATCAAATTCGTTAAAATAGCCCCTTTTAAAATTATCTTTTGAATTCGTTCTTCTGCAATGTTCGTTTGTGTATTTTATCGCACAATTATGTAGGCCTATTTCTATTTCATAAAAACGTCATATTTAAAAAGTCACTACGCGCTATCCCCGGTACTGTGAGATATTTTAATGCAATTGTAATATTCTGGGGATCGCCGTGAAAGGCTTATGCAACTGCACTATCGCGGCCGGGGCTTTCGCGGGGAAAGGTTGTTAGACGTCGGCGGCGGCGAAGCTGGCGCTGGACCACGACCTTGTGAGCTATGTCTGGGATGGACCGGAACTTCCGCAACGCTCACACTCACAGTCTCGCCTCATCTTCATCCCACTTTCACCGATAATCCTGTCATTCCGACGTGGCAGCGGCCGTGACTCCGCGGCGCGGTCATGCACAGTCACAACTCGCCGCCACCGGCTCGCCGTCCCAGGGACTGACTGCGTTGAACGGCAAATCAACATTCTCTCGGTCTTTGGGGTAAATGTAATGTAGTGTCAGCGCAGCAGACGAGGGCTCCATTCAAGACAGTGTTCGATTGGGGAAAAGGTGAAGCAAATGCAATATCGCATTGCAGAACGAGGAGAAATTTTACATTAGGTCTCTTGGAAATTAAAATTGTCTTTATGACTAAATAAAATCTATTTAGGGGAAAGTAGGGTAATGGTTCGCACCCAAGGAAAAACCCTGGTACTAAAATATAAAACATTATATAACAATACGCATTTGCGCACGATTTCCCTACCCATAGGGTAATTGTGCGCATGTGGTTGGGTAATAGTGCGCAGGGACTTTTGAGTTGAAATATTTCGAATAAATGTGTTTCATTAATAAAAATCCTATACTATAATACGAGGAATATCTGAAGGGATGTGTGTTCCACGATCTCGAAATCTAGCTGTTAGATTTTGCTTAAAGTTTGCATCAAAGAGTGTTTTGGCCCAAAAATAAGTTTAGAAACAGCCTCAACCCCAGGAAAAATCGAATTTGGTCTAAAATTAAGTTTTAAAATTGAGGCACCGAGATGCAAAGGGGTGCAAGTGACCAAAGTAAGATTTTGTGTAAAACGAATTCAAAGTTCAAGTCTTATTGTAAATTCTACGTGTGTCTTATGAAAATGCTATTTACACACTTAACTTTGGCATTCATTTGTTTGTTTAAATATGCAGTTTGGAATAATTGTGATTTAAATTGTTGGCATGGTAATTTTTTTTTATTTGCCCTGCAATCACTTACACCCTTTTACTTCCAAACATGTTACTTACACCCCTTTGCAACTAAAGAATATGCATATTTTGTTGGCATTTACAATAGAAACAAACAGGTGTAAGTGCACCTAACCCCCTCTGCCACCAAACAAAATGAAGCGTTCAGTTAGTAGTTTTTCTTTACGCCGCTAGATGTCAGCACATGTCAAGGCTAGCACTTGCATCTCTTTACCACCAAATAAAACATCGTTTCCGCTATAACTTTCACTGGTCATCAGTGATTTTTAAATTTTGTCACTTACACCCCTTTGCATCTCGGTGCCTCAATTGTAATTTTTAACATTAGTCTTATGGGTTGCTATTTTGGTAACGAAATAACAACGAAATGTAAACAAAAAGAAAGAAACATTAATGGTAAGCAGACTTGTTGAAACAACTGTGAAGAGGTATAGTTGGTTGTTGGTGGGAATTTAATTGCTTTTTTACCTTGACACTATAACAAAAGTGAATAAAAACCAACGAGCGAGGCTCGGTTAACCTGGTACTTCAATATTAATCTAACATATGGAATGTCTTAAAGCTAAACAATACTTTCTTTGAGCTTTACAATACACTTAACAAAAGTTTTGATTAAAAATTACAAAATGTTTTAAGGGTTAATGCAGAATTAGCACACGTAGGCTAATTTTCAGCTGTGTCTGCACCTGAGCTGTCTGCATGACTCCAGGACGAACAGTTTATGAGCATCTGTAAACAAGAATGTAAAAAAGGGGAAGTAATTTTTTTGCGCATCATTGATGTCGCATTCGAAAGTATTTTATTTTATTTTCTCTTCTAACTACCCTAAAGAATTTATGAAACTATAAATTAATTGGTTCAAACGATAAAGCAAAGACTACCATTAATTGTAATACTAAATAAGTATAGGTTATCTAAAGATCTTCCCTAACTTAACTGTTTTCTTAGGAGCAAAAATAACATGACAAACACGACTTTTGACTTTTGGCCTCACACAACCTCAAAAATTTCAGTGGCGAAAACCACGAGGCTGCGTATTAGTTAGTTGTTGAGTCCCTTGCTAGGCTGCAACGTACTGGAGCTTTTTAACTTATTTCATTCATTAAATACTACGATGCGCACGATTACCCTACTCTCCCCTACCGTTGTTTTTATCCTAAGTACACTAGTAGTTTTCATCACTAGGAGCAAAAGTGGGAACATAAAAATCTATGATTAAGGCTGCGGTCTACCCCAACCAAAACAAAAACAACAACAATGCCGAATATGCCGGCCTCGCGGCCGTAGCGCTAGGCGAGTTTGATGGCTGCAGAGGTTTACGGGGATCGTGTTTCAGAATTAACCAATTAAGATAGAGATTGACTCTTAACTTTTTCTTAAAGTACAAAAAAGGATCTCGTCGGCTATCTTTTTAGAATTTTAAAATAAAATTTTTAATTTCAGTTATAATTGTGCACAATTATCTGTTTTTGAGTTTTATAGATGCAGAGGTTTACGGGGATCGTGTTTTAAAAATAACCAATTAAGATAGAGATTGGCTCTTAACTTTTTCTAAAAGTAGAAAAAAGGATATAGTCGGCTATCTTTTTAGAATTTTAAAATAAAATTTCTAATTTCAGCTATACCGGTCTAAAATCATCTGTTTTTCTCGATTTTTAACTGAAGTTTTCTATTGGTTTTAATGAACTAATTACAAAATTGTAACAGACGAAAACTAGTACCATTGTTCTTCTTTAATATGACACCTTATTTATAGCTCTAGGCTTCATTTGGCAGAAGATAACACGATTCTAAAAAACCCTTGCATTTGGGTGCGCGCCAGGGGTAGACCGCAGCCTTAACACCTTCGCCCAGTTCACACCGAACTCTGACATATTCTTGTTTACATGAATAAACCAGGCCTACTTCCTGGCCCGCCTCCTCCAATTAACCGCCACCCAACACCACAGAACTTTAGTATAGAGTTCTATGCTTAAAAAGAAAATAAGGCATATGTACTGTCGAGTCGCGATCCCAGTCAATATTATAAGTTTAACCAGACAAATCATACACTGAATTAACCATTAGGTCATAATTTGGTTAAATAAAATAAAAAAATGAGAGAGCAAATATTAACTAATTTAATAATTTCACTCACAACCTTTTAAACTTAAATTTAGGCCTATGAGAGTAGCGAATGTGAGCTAAATTAATAATTGAATATATTTGTGAAAACTATCGATCCCATTACGGGCAACAAATTGTAAAAAAAAACGAAATGTTTGATCAAACATGATGAAAATAGATTTGGAGATTCTCACTTACTTTATCAATAAAATATTTATATACTCTTGGAGTTGCAATAGTTTTTCCTCCAACATAACTTTTCCAACACCAAAATAAATTGCGTCATGGCGTGCGTCACTATTAATTATATACACAATATACAGAAATAAAATCTAACATCAAATTTATTTTACTCGGCATTAACTGTATCGTCGGGCAATATACGAGGGGCGTAACTGAAAACGAAACTCACTATGACGTAGGTAACATTAATATAAGTGGAATTGGAAAACAATAAAATCAGTGTTGACCAAGGTCAACTCTCAAAGAATAAACCGATAAGAATAAGCGCACTCCTTGTGTTGGTTTCCCTTACTGTCAACAAAAGGTTAAAAAACAAAACAATTCAAGAAAATATTAGATAAAACATGATGAATATTGATTTGGAGATTCTCACCTGTAGTTTATCAACGAAATGTTTATGTAGTAAAAGCTCGACAGTTGCAGTAGGTTTTTTGTGGCAAATATAATTTCTAACACCACGAAATTCGCAACATGGCAAACGTCAGTCCATATCAAAATAAAATCTGACATAAAATTTATTTATTCTGATTTATCTGGGGAGTACCTATGTTTGTTGGAATATAAATTTACAACTGCCCCAAAATAAGGCAAATTGACATTTTCATATGACAATATTTATCATATGTTAATACTGAAAGTGAGTGTTTATTAAGTTAAGATAAAAATGGCTTCATTGTTTGTTCTTTGTAATTTAATTTTGTATTAGAAAATAAATACACTGCACTTTGCTGTATATTTCTTTAGGTTAATGGAGCCCAGATACGTATTATTTATTTTCTAAAGTTGTAAGTATACAACAAATGGCAACTTTAACAACAAATTATCCTCAACTTAGTGATTCCAACTTTTCTAATTGGAAGTTTAGGCTGGAATGTATTTTGGATGAGAAAGGTGTAAAAGACATTATAAGTAAGGAATACACTAAAGAAAACTTGGACCAACTTCCAGAAAAACAGAAAAAGGAAATTTTAAGCCAAGATGCTAAAGCAAGATCTATAATAGTACAGTGCATCACAGATAGGCATTTAGAATACATAAAAGATGCCAAGACTGCATATGATATGTTGAAAGCACTCAGAAACATATTTGAGAGGAAAAGCACCTTATCAAAATTGTATATAAGAAGACAGCTCTTAACACTACAATGCGATACAACGAAAAGTCTTCAAGACCATTTTATGAAGTTTGATGCCCTAATAAGAGACTTGGAATCGACTGGTACAAAGTTAGAGGAAGATGACAAGGTATGTCATTTATTATTAACTATTCCCAAGAAATATGATACAGTAATAACAGTTTTGGAAACATCCTCATCTACTCTTACACTTGACTTTGTCAAAAGTAAATTGCTAGATGTTGAATTAAAACTAAACAACAGTCTAAACCATTCCAAAGCAGAATATGAATGTTCTTTCAATATCAATTCTGGTAGAAATAATGCGAATAAATGTTACAAATGTGGTAGCCCAGATCATTATCAAAATAAGTGTCCTAAAGCATTTCACAAAACTGATGGCTCAAATCAAAGGAGTTACCAGAATATTTCTAGGGGGAAATCGAGAGGTAATTTTCGAGGAAAAAGGTTGACAAATAACAGATTTCTAAATGCTAATGTAGCTGAGCAAGACTCAGATGCAAATATCTCGTTCACTGCTTATTCAACAACAGTTGCCAATGTCTACGAGGAAGGTAAGGTTAGTTTTATAATTGATTCTGGTGCCACAAATAATCTTGTTTGTTCTTCACTGGAAAAATATATGAAAGATGTTACTGACATTATTCCTATCCATTTCCAAGTTGCCAATGGACAAACGATGGAGGCTAAAAGACAAGGGAAAATAATTGTTTATTGTAATCAAGGGGACAGCAAAGTACCAAAACAAATGAGTATCGAAGCACTTATTGTAGATGGATTACCATTCAATCTATTCTCTGTTCAGAAAATTAATAAAGCTGGTTTCAGAGTAACTTTCGATAATGATTGCGCAGAAGTTACAAGGAAGGACAATTTGCTATTTAAATGTAATCTTGAAAATAATCTTTTTGTTGCAAGATTTTCTCTAGGTAAACCAAGTGTTAACACAGGATTATCTTCATCATCCGATGAAAATCTATGGCATCTTCGTCTAGGTCATCTAAATCGAAGAGGACTAAAACTACTTCGTTTGCCATTTTCAAAGGATCCTTGTGACTCCTGTAAGAAAGGTAAAGCAACCAGAAATGTTTTTAGTCAAGCTCAGAGACCTCGGTCTACACGCATTGGAGACCTTATACACACTGATGTTTGGGGTCCTGTTGATGTTCCAACTCTGAACGGTGAGCGATATTATGTTACTATTACAGATGATTTTTCTCATTTTTCACATGTATATATTCTTAAACATAAGTCAGAAGCTGAAAGTAAATTAATCCAATACATAGAACAACAAAAATCTCAGAACATAAGAGTAGCTAGATTAAGATCTGATAAAGGGGGTGAATTTATGTCAAATAATTTCAAAAAGTACTGTTCAGAAAATGGTGTTAAATTGGAGTACACTGCTAGTTATACTCCCCAACAAAATGGTGTCGCGGAAAGATTGAACCGAACCATACTTGATAAGGTAAGATCAATGTTTGTGGATACAAACTTACCAAAATATCTTTGGGGAGAGGCAGTATGTTGTGCAATATATCAATTAAACCGATCGCCAACACGTGCACTTAATGGAAAAGTACCTGCTCAAATTTATTTTGGTAAATCTTCTAATATCTTAGACAAATTAAGAGTGTTTGGATCTAAAGTTTGGGTGTACAATCTTCCTAAAAAAGGAAAGCTTGAACCAAGAGCAACAGAAATGCGCATGGTTGGTTATGGTGGTCCTGGTTATCGTTTGTGGAACCCAGTAACAAACAAAATTGTGGTGTCTCGTGACGTAAAATTTGACGAGAATGATTACAGGTACCAATCAAATTCTAAAGAAACTGAACCCAAAGTACTGCCCCAGCTTAGGGAAGAAAAGGAAGAGTGTATCAATTCAGAAGAAATCTCAGAACTGACTGAATCGCAAGAAACTCAAGAGGAACCAAATGACAACCAAAGAAGTCTAAGAAAAAGGACAATTCCAAAAAGGTATGAAGATTACGATATCTATAGTGCTTATTATTGCTTAATTACAGCAGAAAACGATCCTTTAACTTATAAGGAGGCAGTAGAATCGGGAAGTGAATGGCAAAAAGCTATTAAAAATGAATTAGATAGTCTTGAAAAGTTCCAAACTTGGTCAGTAGCTGATTTACCTGAAGGAAAAGTTGCAATAGACACTAAATGGGTTTTCAGAACCAAACAGGACAATGTAAAGAAAGCCAGGTTAGTTGCAAAAGGATACCAAGAACCATGCAATTCAAATTTGTATGCCCCTGTAGCTAAAATGACAACTGTCCGAATGACTATTTCTCATGCTCTTCAAAATGATTGGGAACTTAGACATTTAGATGTCCCTACTGCTTTCTTAAATGGTACTCTGGAACAGGATGTTTACATTAAAATACCTCAAGGAGTGGTAGCGCCAAAAGGGAAAGTTCTAAAACTAAATAGAGCTTTATACGGGTTAAAAGAATCTCCACGCTGCTGGAACAATTGTTTCAATGAATTTGCTGAAAATAATGGGTTGACACGCTCTTTGCATGATGTGTGTTTGTACATAGGAGATAATGTATGGTTGACTTTATTTGTAGACGACTGTCTTGTAACAGGAAATCAAGACAAAATTGAAGATTTAGTAAGTAAACTCAAACGTGAATTTAATGTAAAAGATCTAGGGCATGTTGAAACATTCCTTGGAACTGAAGTAACAAGAAATGGTGATACTTTATCCCTCAGTCAAACTAAAATGATCAATAAGATTCTTGACAAGTTTAACATGGGTGATTGTAAAGGAAAAGAAACTCCAATGGAAGTTAACTTTCAAGGCTCTATAAATGAAGAGGTAATAAACAATGTTCCATATCGTGAATTAATTGGAAGTCTCAACTACTTGGCGATGATTTCAAGACCTGATATATCATTTGCAACCTCATTTCTTGGAAGGTTTCTCGACAAACCAACACTTACAACGTGGAAAGCAGCAAAAAGAATTTTACAGTACATCAAACATACAAAACATTTGGCACTCAAGTTCAATAAATGTACCAAAACTGAAGAATGTGTTGAAGGATATGCCGATGCAGATTGGGGAAATGATATTATGAACAGAAAAAGTGTAACTGGAATCGCAATATATCACTATGGGAATCTCGTATCGTGGACTTCAAAGAAACAGCAAGTCGTTGCGCTTTCAACTGCTGAAGCTGAGTACTTAGCGGCAGCTCACTGTGCAACTGAAATAATGTATGTCGGCGGATTAGCAAGAGACTTTGAACAAGAAGTTAGTAACCCGGTTATAAATGTTGACAACCAAAGCGCTATAGCCATGATGAACAACTATGAGAACACGAAGAGGTCAAAACATATCGATATTAAGGCACATTTCATTAAAGACATAGTTTCTAAGGGTGTTGTGAAAATTAATTACGTACCCTCAAATGAAAATGTTGCGGACATTTTTACAAAGGCTTTATGTAAAGAAAAGTTTGTTAAGTTTTCAAAGGACTTAGGTTTGTTGTGAGCAATTTTAAATCGTTAATAAATCAACGGACTTAAAATTGAACGGGGGTGTTGGAATATAAATTTACAACTGCCCCAAAATAAGGCAAATTGACATTTTCATATGACAATATTTATCATATGTTAATACTGAAAGTGAGTGTTTATTAAGTTAAGATAAAAATGGCTTCATTGTTTGTTCTTTGTAATTTAATTTTGTATTAGAAAATAAATACACTGCACTTTGCTGTATATTTCTTTAATGTTATGTTTGAATAAATTAAATAGACACGATTATATATGGTCTGATTTTGTAACTTTAATTGGGCGTACATCATTTGCGCAGTATGCGGAGAGCCAGACGGAAGGGATGCTTGTTTTGCGCATCCTTTGCGTATCATTTGCGCAGTGCGGGGCGGAGGAAGCGACAATCTTTTTTATTTACAAAGTTATTGAGAACTCATGTAAGTGTAAATGGTATTTTGAATTATTAAACGTGTTTGGCATAAGACATATAAGTTTAAAGCAATAGCAAAGCTATGTTCAATCGAACTGAGACATTGGAAAATAATCAGACACAATATCGTGCCCTTGACGGTACATTAACACTTTGATTTCATGTTTACCGCCTATAGTTTGTTTCTATAACAACAATGAAATTTATGAGTAGTTTTATTCTGAGGAGTTAGTATAGGAGTGGGTGCTCTCTACAGTAAGCATAAAGCCGGGTTTACACGATGCCAGTAGGTGAGACAATTGTCTTTGGACAATTGTCATCACGTGGGAGACAATTGTTGGAGGCCAGTCATGTTGAACGTGAAGCTGTTTACACAGGGCCAACTATTGCCACGGCAGTACGGCAGTTGACTGCGAAGTGGACTAAACTGTTTAATGATCTGTGCCGGGAATGTATCAGTGAATGAATGAATGAATATTTTTTTTATTTTCCAATCATCAACATAAAAATAAACAGTTTGCTCATACATAATATTAATAGTATATACATTTTTACATATACATATACTGTATTAACATATACATTTGTTGGAAAATAATTAGGGCCTCAGAGACTATGCCTGTTAGAGGTTCCTTATCACTTAATTGGATAACTGATAGCATTCACTGGACAGTTAAATTAACCTAACTTATAACTGAAAAAATCTCTTTGTTTCATCAACCAGCCAACATTACAAGCAGAGACCGTTTTACACTTAAAAATAAAATCAGATAAAATATATTTCCAGATAAAATAGAATAAAACCTAATATAAATTCAAGTTTCCAATTTAACAAAAAATCCATACTATTAAGACTTAAAAATAAATGGCTACAAGAACCATTAAGAAACTTAAGAACCATTTTTAAAGTCTTTTATTAAACATTTTTTGACAAACAGAGCTTTTGATTTCAGCTGGTAATTTATTATAAACCCTAGGGCATAGTGAAAAATGTATTGTTTGTTCGGGGAACTAAAATGTGACCTGAATTTCTCAGCCGATTTCTGTATTCATTTACCTTGGCAGCCAAATTGCCACTTCTTAGATAATTTTTTTTGAGACTTTATAAAGATACATATATTTTAATGGAAGTATTTTAAGAGCTTGAAATAGAGGAAAAGATGATTCTGTTTTTGCCTTTTTCAAAATTATTTTAACAAAATTTTTCTGCAAAACATAAATTGGATTTGTGTTTACATTGTGAGTCCTGCAATGTGCTAGATGGAGGCAAATGTGCCAATGAAACAATTCGTGCAAAACATTTCAGCCTGAGCAATTACAAGGAAAGTATCCAAAATTGGCCCCCTCCCCCTAAAGTGGCACCCCAGCTTATCTGCTCTGTACGATGCTGAACTCTATTAAATCCAAGTGTAACAAGTAGTTCTCGTACATCTACCACTACAAGGAGAAGCGCTCGCGTCATCTGCTTCACATGCCGGCTGTCAGTCCGCCATTACGTAATTTATGATAAATAAAGTTTTTGCAGTGTCTGATATTTTCGTCATTTCTCCTAAAAGCTTTAAGGTAAGGCTTATGACAACTATATATTCTTAAATATTAAGGATTAGAGATAAAATTTATCAGTAAGCTATCTCATAAATACGTTCAGTTAAAAATTTACTAAGTAAAACATAATTAGGCTATAGTAGCCTAAAGAGGCATCCCGTGAGTGTCCAAAAGTGGCCCCCTTGTTATTCATATCTAAATACCTGTGTATGTGTCTCCACATCATATTATTCTCTTGAAAATCTGTTTCAGGTTTCAAGAGGATAATGGAGAAGTTTGACCACAGGAAGTGGAATCTGTCTTAAATGGCTATCTCGCAGTCTATACCACATCGGCTATTAACACAGTCCGAACAAAAAAGAAGGCTGGAAGAAGGCTTCCAAGCAATTAAATGTACCGAAATCAACCCTTAAGAGGTTGTCGCAAATGAAATACGGCACTCCTGAGGAGGCAGCAAGCGTTGTTAGAGCTAGACCTACAATTCTAGGGAAAGATGTTGAAAAAGAATTAGTTCAATCCTGCCTTGTCATCGAAGCCTCTTTTTTTTGTCTAACACGTTAGACTCTAAAGGAGAACTGTGGATAATGTGTATCATGTGTTCGCAATGGGCCCATGAAGACTGTTCTGGACCTGAAAAGGACATTCATGTCTGTGATTTTTGCCAGTTGTGTAAAAAAAAACAGTTCTGTATGTTTTCTGTAAAAAAAAAATGGTTAAATTTGACTTAAAATGTTGTGTAATAGGTTATATATGCCAATTTTTCTTTGACATTAAATATTTTACTGTCTCAACATTGTTTTTTGTGATTTAATCCCATTCCCATTCCTACGAAATATTTTACAGCAGGCTTACATACTGCGCAAATGATGAACAACTCTTTAATTTTGTTATTTTGTTAGTATTATAACAAATAAGGTTTCCCGTTGAGTTAATTCTTCGCTTTAAAACGGATGAGGAGCATTCTAAGAAAAGCTACAATAACACCGATAATAAATAAAAATGGTGGTGCCAATACAGTAATAGGTGTGATTTTGCAACGGCTAAACACAGTGTTTGTCGGAGAAAGGAAGAGGGGACCCGAGGTGAGCCGGTCTGAGGCAACCGAAGCCTGGGACTGGGTCGCGGGGAAAGGAGATGATAGGGGGCGCTCCGCTGAGCACAGCGTCAGGGTACAGACGAACACGTGGCGCCTGGAGGACTTCAGAGGAAAATCGATAAAATAAATCCCCATTACATTACAACTTCGGGGACATATGGGGTAACACCTAGGGTTTCTCACTTGGGGTAAACCCTACAATGTATAATACAGTATATTTTAAGGTCTCAGTATCAAATAAGAGGATAGGGGGTAAAAAATTAAAAAAAAAAACATCTTCATTACTTCTCTGTGGTCACTGTGGAGAGCACAAAAAGACTTGTCCCTTTGCAAGAAGGGCTGGTTTGCTTCGCTCACTCGTCCTCACGCTGCGACCAAGACACCACTACTGTACACTATGAATACTTTAGCTTTTTGGATTATCTTCTCCGTGAATCAGTCATAATTGACCATAATTATTATCTGTCTTTGATTGTGGTTGTCTGACACACAAAGTTGTTGAAACCACCAACTCTTCCGCCACTCGTTACACAACGTCCAGCGGTGCCCCCCCCCCCCCCCCCTGGGGGTCGGTCGGGGACGAGGGTCATCTTTTAGATGGTAATGCGCGAGAAAGTCCCTCTGCTTTCTCGCCTCCTCGTCGCGACGACGCGTGCCGCCCGGACACTCGGACACTGCGACTGCGCCATCGATCGTGCCGCGATATAGTCTAGGCTTAAATCGTCGGACCCATCAGCCGCACGCGCGCGGGGGAAGGAGATGGTACGGAAAGATTACCAGGAGAGACGATATATCAGCTACTGGATAAGCTTATAATCTATAGTGATAAGTACTGATGTCCTCAAATGTGTTTAATTCCATCGAGAAGAAGCTTTGAGTCTATCTCTAAATTATTAGGCACTCTATTAGACTATACACATTTTCTTAAAATTTAGATTCCGTACAATATGGACTAAGAGTCTTTTAATGATCGTTCTAAATGCTACATGGTGGAAACCAGTACCACAAAAACTCTCATATAACGTCAAGGAACGGAGATCTGAACCGGAACCTTAACGTTTGAGACACCCTATGGTGAAGAGCTAATTCCCTCACCGTGACACCAAGACAGAGACAGACCAGCGACCACAGAATGAAAATTCTGTTAAATGAAAATTTAATTCTGTGGTCGCTGGAGACAGACATGCTCTCTAGGAAGGTCATCCAAATGTTTCAAGTATAATAAAAAAAGACCCAGAATTTTTAGACTTGTAAATGTAATTTTATTTAAGATATTGCAAATATTGTTATAAAACGATGGAGCCGTTTTGACAAAGGTTAGATATTTAAGGTTTTTTAGGGATTTTTTACTATATTGGTAAAATATAGTTTTCAAAGATATTAGGTACCAAGTTCCACCAAAATCGGACCACTGTTGTCGTTTTGATCTTTGTGTATTAAACATTCCACGTATAGACATCAGATATCTACCCAAAACTGTTTCTTAATATAAATTAGGTTATAATTGTTTAATACAATTATTTTCTCTGAAATCTCATAGCTCTCGAAAAATAAACTGTTATATTCAGCTCTAAGTAGGTATACGGTTTAGGGGTGGAAAGTAAAACAGAAACAGTATTCTGGATTCCTTGATCTTCATAACGTTTCATTTTTGAGAAGTATAAGGAGTGTAGGATCAACTCAAATTAAAAAACTAGCTGACCCGCCGTAAAGAGAGCATAGAGAGATTGCTAATTATTTATTTTTTATTTCAATCAAGTGTGGTTGTTAGAAAGTAGACACCTTTGACCTTGGCTTGGCACCGGCAGGACGCTCAGTGAAAGTACAGTCACTAGTCAATTAACATTCGTGAAGGGTCCAGACTGACCGGCTTGGGAACTACCGCATTACAATGGTGAAATGAATGTCACTGTTGAGCAACGACGAGCAAATAATAATAGTTGCATTGTTTTATTGTTTATTTAATAGATTGTGGTTTTTACTATTATCTTTTTATAGATGACTTTATATATGTGTGGAAATTGTTCTTCCATGACAAAATTTTGATTTAAATTATAGTGATAAATTATTTGTAAATTAAAAAATAAATACTGCATTCATGACCCCAAAGAGAGTAGTTTTCATTGTAAAATTCTTTAAAGAAAATTACATCAAGCGTATGTCAAGCTAGAGAAAATTTGGGAGCAAAAGTTGCCAAATTAAAAATCTGAGTAAACAGCGGGAGAACCTTTTATTATATAATGAGAAGGATAACGAATTTCTAATTTAATTATAAAAATAACTACAAGAATTTATGGACGTTGTGAAAGTTTATAGACCCACGGGGTATATACTATTATCCTTGACTATTTATATATTTAAAACAGTAAGTTAAAAAAACACCTTTGAACAGTTTGTCTGAGACTTCTACTTGGCAGGTTTACATGGGAGTTGTAACAAACAAACGTTTTCGGTCCTATATTAGCAAGTTTTATTTGTACTTCAAAAATATTTAAGTTAAATTGGTCAAAAATGAAAATAAAATTCTCTTACAGATAATTAACATGGAGGAAAAGGTAAACTTCCACGATCCTATGAACAGTTTGTCTGAGACTTCCACTAGATCAATTTAAATACAGTTTGTACCAAATAAAAGCTAAAATTTTCTATATCAGCAGATTATATTTACTTTAACGTTATCATGCTTCCTTATATTACAAATCTGAAATTTCCAAATCCTTGCAATGAGGGCTTTCACAAGCATCCATCACCGCAAAGCGGTTTTCTTTATACGTTTTTGCCTATCACGTGAAAAATCCCACAAATAAAATGTCTGAAATTAGTCATGTGATCATGTGATTGGAAAAATGTAAACAAACCTCTTTTGCGGTGGATGAACGT